>OX419336.1:18014925-18075348 GCA_948470475.1 Galaxea fascicularis | reverse complement strand
AGAAAATTCGCCCTGAGTGGGATTTGAACCCACGTCCCCCCTGTTACTAGTCGGGTGTGATAACCACTACACCATCAGGACAACCATGCTGGCAACACGGCAATCGAAGATGTGATTTACGTGGTAAGGAACGTGGGATCCCGGCGAATTTTTCTTTCAAGGTGACAAGGTAGGGGAAGCCTATAACTCCGTTTTGAAATCCAACTAAGGATCAAATTCATGATGCACGACCGAAGTCAACTTAGCGGATGACATGGAGGATCCACAAGGGATACAGGCTATTTTCAATTAATATATACTGTATATGGAAGGGCCCCTAACCTTGTAGTGGTTATCACACCCGACTAGTATACGGGGGGACGTGGGTTCAAATCCCACTCAGGGCGAATTTTCTTTCAAACATTTATTCAGTTCAATATGATTATTTGGGGTGCACAAGGTTAGGGGCCCTTCCATACACAGTATATATTAATTGAAAATAGCCTGTATCCCTTGTGGATCCTCCATGTCATCCGCTAAGTTGACTTCGGTCGTGCATCATGAATTTGATCCTTAGTTGGATTTCAAAACGGAGTTATAGGCTTCCCCTACCTTGTCACCTTGAAAGAAAAATTCGCCGGGATCCCACGTTCCTTACCACGTAAATCACATCTTCGATTGCCGTGTTGCCAGCATGGTTGTCCTGATGGTGTAGTGGTTATCACACCCGACTAGTATACGGGGGGACGTGGGTTCAAATCTCAATCAGGGCGAATTTTCTTTCAAACATTTATTCAGTTCAATATGATTATTTGGGGTGCACAAGGTTAGGGGCCCTTCCATATAAAAACAATGAAAAATGAAAGTCTTCTTTGCTTTTGCGCAAAAGCAAAGAAGACTTTCATTTTTCATTGTTTTTAGTATCTTTATTCGATGCAGAAGTTTACTTTCTTTATATTATATATATATATATACCTGGATTTTTGAAAACAGGGTCGCAGGCAAGTTATACTAAGCCTTGTTTATTTTAGTACTGAGGTGTGTTTCCCCCTTCTATTCTTCTTCGTCTTTGCTTGTGCTGGGGGGAGCGACGATGGCAATTAGCTGATTAGTAAGAGAAAGTTAAAATTAAAAGTTAAAATAAGCTTTCCCCCCCTACCCTCCCCCTCCTCCCTTTTAATACTCTTTATTTGGCCCCACTCCCTCTCTTTCTTAAGAAAATTTGCATGAATTTGAAATCTTAGCGTAGGCTTAGTTTCAAACGGAGTCAGTATATTTAGCTTTCCTGTTCACTTCCTAGAGCAAAGTTTTCCTTAGAGCATCATGAAGCTCAGTGAGGGAAAAATTCTAGCGAGATGCAGTACCTGCCTCGTCTAATAACCTTCGTGCGTATTTATCTTGTCGGGGCTATGAAGTCGACTGTTAGGCGCAGTGAAGGTTATTGTAGAGCTTTGCTTTCGGAGGTACTGAGTCTTTAGCCTCAAAACGTAGGTGTCAGGGTTGATTTGTAAGCGCACATGGTGAATTTGGAGTTGACTTTTGACCAGGCTAAAGACTTAGTAAAAATTGAGCAAGAAACAAGGGCTTGACGGAAGTTCGCTTGAAATCGTTTTTCAACATCCAGGACTTCAAGTAACTATCAGGCGAGGACAAGATTAGCCTCTGTATTTCTGCGCGAAAACAGTAAGTTTTTCCAGTTTCCCGACTTGTTACCGCCCTTGCGGCTTTAGCGATGCTATGCTAGTGATCTGATAAGTGATGTGATAATTTGAAGTGTCATAATGTGTGATTTCCGGCCTCAAATCTAGTCGTAACATTTGCCACATGTTTACGTAGATGTAATTTACCAAGAGCTTGCTGTTATTTGAGTTAGCCACCAGGGAATTCGGTTTAAAACGTTGCTTGATTTCGTGCAAATCGATGCCTCTTTCCGACGGCAACTTTGCTCTCGGCAAGGTCGACGTTTCAAAGCAAGATTTGGGCAAAACTGACACTACTGCCCACACGATAGTTCAGGTCAGAGGTTACGTCGATTTCATGTCTAGTGATATAGCAAATAGCCATGTTCTTTTTTTTTCCTTTCGTCGACACTGTAATCTGGTAATAAGCAAAAAGTTAAGTGTCCTTGTTGAACAACGGAGGTAATAGCAAAGGAAGTTCTAAAAAGCCTCGAATTTTCGTCGACCTGGTTTTCATAAGGTCAGGTATATATATATATATATGTATAAACAATGTTGGTTCACCAACGATGAAGCCTTGGAGAAAAGGATCCAGTGGATACAGAACGCTTCTTCTTTAAATAATCATAAGTAGAATAAACAGAAGAAGATGCAAACTTTTCTCTCTGCGGTCTTTAATGGATGGACGTTTCGCCCGTTCGGGCTTCTTCAGCACGTACAAAATCGATACTTGGAATAAAATATACAAAAAGTGAAGGGGCCTTAAATAAGTTTAAAAACAATAGTTTACAAAGAAAACAAAGAAAATACAATAATTTACATAAAACTACATAAGGATTACGTAAAGATTGTATAAAAATAGTAAAACACCCGCTAAAACGTAAATAAAATACAATAAAATGAAATACAGCAGCAAAATGGTGTTAATTGTAACGAATCCTATTCCTGGAATTAAACTCGCACCTTTTGTTAAGTCCATGCGGTTTCATTGTGCATAATTGAGCACACCAAAAGGCCTCTCTTGTGAGCAGACGGTCATCAATACTATTGTTGTTAACATTGAGGTTACATAACTGTTCAATAATTACAAATTCAAAATGAGCTAAAGTATGAGGTTCTTTGTTGAAGTGAATGGCAACTTCACAAGAACGTTTGTTAGTGATCATAGAAGACTTGTGGTTGCGAAAACGAATTTTAAATTCATTAGTTGTGGAACCGACATACTGCATATTGCACTTCTTACATGTAACCAAGTAAATAACATTTTTGGACCTACAACCGAGAATCTGCTTAATAGGATACGTCCTGCTAGTTCTAGTGCTAGTAAAGCAATTGGTGTCTTTGAGATAATTGCGACACAGATCACATTTGGCTGTGCACTTAAAACAGCCCCGCTGATTGTCAGGGGCACGATGTTGGTCACGACGCTTGCTGCTTAAGATTTCCTTGATGTTTTTGCTTCTACGAAAAGCAGGAATGATGGAACCTACAGGAAAAATTTCTTTAAGAGATGGTGAATTATAAATTAAGTGCTTGTGCTTCCTAATGATTTTTCCAATGCTAGGTAAGCGAGGGTTGAAATCAAGCACCAGTGGAAAGATTTTTTTGGATTCCTTAGGCTGAGGTTGAAGTAACGTTTCTCTAGAAATAGACTTGGCTTTCTCAAACTGCTGTGAAACCAAGCTAGGGTTATAACCCCGGTTATATAAATAACCTTGATACTCAGAAGAGCGTTTAGTGAATGCCTCATCGGTAGAACAATTCCTTCGAATCCTGGTAGCTACTCCATAAGGAATGGCTCTGGTGACATGAGCGGGGTGCCC
Organism: Galaxea fascicularis; assembly: GCA_948470475.1. Lineage (NCBI taxonomy): Eukaryota > Metazoa > Cnidaria > Anthozoa > Scleractinia > Euphylliidae > Galaxea > Galaxea fascicularis. The sequence goes on along the minus strand of OX419336.1, from coordinate 18,071,867 downwards.
GCTGTTCCGTAGCAAATAAATATGATTATCCGTGGGTTTGGAGTAGATATCAGTCTGAATGAAACCGTCTACCAGTGTGAAAGTAAGATCTAATACGTTAAGTGAATTTGGAGATAAGACTAAAGTAAATTTGATGGTAGGATATAAGGAATTAATAAAATCTGTAAACTCGTGAAGTTTGACAAGCCCTTGGGTCCAAAGATCAAATATATCATCCCTCGCAAATAAGGTATGTTCAAGTTCACACTGCAACCAGGTGGACAATCAGACATGGTTTGATGCTACTCTGGTTTGGAAATTGATGAATGTAACTTAAAAAGTTACAATTCACGACCCAACGTTTCGACACTCCTGTCTAGTGTCTTCATCAGGGGTGATCTAGTGTTGCAAAAAGGACCCTTTTATACGCTTACTAATTAACGACCTTTTGTTTTGATGAGGTGTAAATAGGTGTCAGGTAAAAGGCCGCCATCGTCACGGTTTAAAGGAGCGTGGGCGGAGTTGATGTGCCAAGCTTCCAAACAAAGCCGTTGATGGTACCGCCGGTTAGTGGTGATAATTTTGGAATTATCCCACGCTATTGTATGGTTGGTTTGGCAAGCATGTTCCGACAAAGCGGAATTTTCCTTTTTGCAAAGAAAAACTGCTTTTTGATGCTCTTTTAAACGCGTGCCAAGCTGACGCTTGGTCTGTCCGATGTACTCATGATCACAGTCATTGCATGGAATAGAATAAACAGCGTCAGTTCGTTGTTCTTTCAACACAGGATCCTTAGGTTTGGCAAAAATATGACTCAACGTCTGAAAAGGTTTTTGTGCAACTTTGACATTGTGGCTAGACAAAACTCGCTTAATGGGTTCTGTAACACCGCGGATGTACGGGATGACGGCAAAACCTGTAGCCGAATTCTCGTCCCCGGAGGTGTTAAGAGAAGGAGTAACTGGTTTTAAGCAGTTACGAAGGAAAGTGTTTGGGTAGCCATTGACCTTTAGGACGTCAAAAAAACATTGACGTTACATTCATCAATTTCCAAACCAGAGTAGCATCAAACCATGTCTGATATCATCCCTGTACCTCCACCACAAATTGGGTTTAATTTCCCCTGATTTGGCCCTTTTATCTAAAATACCCATGGCTAGATCAGCATAACTGCAAGCGTTCTTAGGACCCATGGCCGTACCATGAATCTGAAGAAAGTTGTCCTCCCCAAAAAACGAATTATTGTGCTTAAGACAAATTTGTACGGCCTCAACTATGCAATCCGTGGATGGAGATTTGACTGGTCTAGCCTCTAATGCTTCTGTTACAGCGTTAATTCCCAAATTGTTATCAATATTAGGAAACATGGCAACAACATCCCATGAAACTAAAAGACTGTCCTCTAGAAAGGGGCCCTTTGTGTTAAGTTCTTCGATTCTCTGCAGAAAATGCGTGGTATCCTTAACAAACGATGGCAAATTTTGGGCTAAAGGTTTAAGATAAAATTCGGTGAATGCTGAAAGGTTTTCAATGGCGGTGCCGCAGCACGATGTAATAAGCCGAAGGGGATTCCCCTGTTTGTGGGTTTTGATGGTACCAAAAGCCTTCCCAGGCTTGGCAACAACTTTCTTCAGATTCATGGTACGGCCATGGGTCCTAAGACTGTTTCAACGTATTGAGCACTGTTCCACGAGAAAATCGACTTACAGACTCCCTATATATATATATATATATATATATATACCTGACCTTATGAAAACCAGGTCGACGAAAATTCGAGGCTTTTTAGAACTTCCTTTGCTATTACCTCCGTTGTTCAACAAGGACACTTAACTTTTTGCTTATTACCAGATTACAGTGTCGACGAAAGGAAAAAAAAAAGAACATGGCTATTTGCTATATCATTAGACATGAAATCGACGTAACCTCTGACCTGAACTATCGTGTGGGCAGTAGTGTCAGTTTTGCCCAAATCTTGCTTTGAAACGTCGGCCTTGCCGAGAGCAAAGTTACCGTCGGAAAGGGGCATCGATTTGTACGAAATCAAGCGACGTTTTAAACCGAATTCCCTGGTGGCTAACACAAATAACAGCAAGCTCTTGGTAAATTACATCTACGTAAACATGTGGCAAATGTTACGACTAGATTTGAGGCCGGAAATCACACATGATGACACTTCAAACTATCACATCACTTATCAGATCACTAGCATAGAATCGCTAAAGCCGCAAGGGCGGTAACAAGTCAAGAAACTGGAAAAACTTACGGTTTTGGCGCAGAAATACCGAGGCAAATCTTGTCGTCGCCTGATAGTTACTTGAAGTCCCGGATGTTGAAAAACGATTTCAAGCGAACTTCCGTCAAGCCCTTGTTTCTTGCTCAATTTTTACTAAGTCTTTAGCCTGGTCAAAAGTCAAGTCCAATTTCACCATGTGCGCTTACAAATCAACCCTGACACCTACGTTTTGAGGCTAAAGACTCCTTACCTCCGAAAGCAAAGCTCTACAATAACCTTCACTGCGCCTAACAGTCGACGTCATAGCCCCGACAAGATAAATACGCACGAAGGTTATTAGACGAGGCAGACACTGCATCTCGCTAGAATTTTTCCCTCACTGAGCTTCATGATGCTCTAAGGAAAACTTTGCTCTTGGAGGTGAACAGGAAAGCTAAATATACTGACTCCGTTTGAAACTAAGCCTACGCTAAGATTTAAAATTCATGCAAATTTTCTTGAGAAAGAGAAAGAGTGGGACCAAATAAAGAGGGTTAAAAGGGAGGAGGGGGAGGGTAGGAGGGGGGGGGGGAAGAGCTTATTTTAACTTTCAATGTTAACTTTCTCTTACTAATCAGCTTATTGCCATCGTCGCTCCCCCCAGCACAAGCAAAGACGAAGAAGAATAGAAGGGGGAAACACACCTTAGTGCTAAAATAAACAAGGCTTAGTATAACTTTCCTGCAACCCTGTTTTCAAAAATCCAGGTAGATATTTCAAGCATATCGGTCGAATTGCACAGAATTCTTTCATATTCAACTTAAAACGATAGGAAACGTTCAAATGAAGATTTCTAAGTGCGAAAAGCAAAGAAGTTGCCTTTAGATGATCAAATCTTTAGACATGAAACTGTGCTCTTGGTCATACCCATGACCTAAATTACCTTAGAATACTAGTGACTTGCTTAAAGTGCAGACATTGTGAAGATCGTGGACTTATGTTAGGATTGAAAGCCGTCTTCTAAGGTCTGTAACATTTGTACGCGAAAAGAGTTGTGATTTGAACAAGTTTGGCTGTGAAATCAGTCCCATATTTGCTAATCCTGTGAAATATATACCTGACCTTATGAAAACCAGGTCGACGAAAATTCGAGGCTTTTTAGAACTTCCTTTGCTATTACCTCCGTTGTTCAACAAGGACACTTAACTTTTTGCTTATTACCAGATTACAGTGTCGACGAAAGGAAAAAAAAAAGAACATGGCTATTTGCTATATCATTAGACATGAAATCGACGTAACCTCTGACCTGAACTATCGTGTGGGCAGTAGTGTCAGTTTTGCCCAAATCTTGCTTTGAAACGTCGGCCTTGCCGAGAGCAAAGTTACCGTCGGAAAGGGGCATCGATTTGTACGAAATCAAGCGACGTTTTAAACCGAATTCCCTGGTGGCTAACACAAATAACAGCAAGCTCTTGGTAAATTACATCTACGTAAACATGTGGCAAATGTTACGACTAGATTTGAGGCCGGAAATCACACATGATGACACTTCAAACTATCACATCACTTATCAGATCACTAGCATAGAATCGCTAAAGCCGCAAGGGCGGTAACAAGTCAAGAAACTGGAAAAACTTACGGTTTTGGCGCAGAAATACCGAGGCAAATCTTGTCGTCGCCTGATAGTTACTTGAAGTCCCGGATGTTGAAAAACGATTTCAAGCGAACTTCCGTCAAGCCCTTGTTTCTTGCTCAATTTTTACTAAGTCTTTAGCCTGGTCAAAAGTCAAGTCCAATTTCACCATGTGCGCTTACAAATCAACCCTGACACCTACGTTTTGAGGCTAAAGACTCCTTACCTCCGAAAGCAAAGCTCTACAATAACCTTCACTGCGCCTAACAGTCGACGTCATAGCCCCGACAAGATAAATACGCACGAAGGTTATTAGACGAGGCAGACACTGCATCTCGCTAGAATTTTTCCCTCACTGAGCTTCATGATGCTCTAAGGAAAACTTTGCTCTTGGAGGTGAACAGGAAAGCTAAATATACTGACTCCGTTTGAAACTAAGCCTACGCTAAGATTTAAAATTCATGCAAATTTTCTTGAGAAAGAGAAAGAGTGGGACCAAATAAAGAGGGTTAAAAGGGAGGAGGGGGAGGGTAGGAGGGGGGGGGGGAAGAGCTTATTTTAACTTTCAATGTTAACTTTCTCTTACTAATCAGCTTATTGCCATCGTCGCTCCCCCCAGCACAAGCAAAGACGAAGAAGAATAGAAGGGGGAAACACACCTTAGTGCTAAAATAAACAAGGCTTAGTATAACTTTCCTGCAACCCTGTTTTCAAAAATCCAGGTAGATATTTCAAGCATATCGGTCGAATTGCACAGAATTCTTTCATATTCAACTTAAAACGATAGGAAACGTTCAAATGAAGATTTCTAAGTGCGAAAAGCAAAGAAGTTGCCTTTAGATGATCAAATCTTTAGACATGAAACTGTGCTCTTGGTCATACCCATGACCCAAATTACCTTAGAATACTAGTGACTTGCTTAAAGTGCAGACATTGTGAAGATCGTGGACTTATGTTAGGATTGAAAGCCGTCTTCTAAGGTCTGTAACATTTGTACGCGAAAAGAGTTGTGATTTGAACAAGTTTGGCTGTGAAATCAGTCCCATATTTGCTAATCCTGTGAAATATATACCTGACCTTATGAAAACCAGGTCGACGAAAATTCGAGGCTTTTTAGAACTTCCTTTGCTATTACCTCCGTTGTTCAACAAGGACACTTAACTTTTTGCTTATTACCAGATTACAGTGTCGACGAAAGGAAAAAAAAAAGAACATGGCTATTTGCTATATCATTAGACATGAAATCGACGTAACCTCTGACCTGAACTATCGTGTGGGCAGTAGTGTCAGTTTTGCCCAAATCTTGCTTTGAAACGTCGGCCTTGCCGAGAGCAAAGTTACCGTCGGAAAGGGGCATCGATTTGTACGAAATCAAGCGACGTTTTAAACCGAATTCCCTGGTGGCTAACACAAATAACAGCAAGCTCTTGGTAAATTACATCTACGTAAACATGTGGCAAATGTTACGACTAGATTTGAGGCCGGAAATCACACATGATGACACTTCAAACTATCACATCACTTATCAGATCACTAGCATAGAATCGCTAAAGCCGCAAGGGCGGTAACAAGTCAAGAAACTGGAAAAACTTACGGTTTTGGCGCAGAAATACCGAGGCAAATCTTGTCGTCGCCTGATAGTTACTTGAAGTCCCGGATGTTGAAAAACGATTTCAAGCGAACTTCCGTCAAGCCCTTGTTTCTTGCTCAATTTTTACTAAGTCTTTAGCCTGGTCAAAAGTCAAGTCCAATTTCACCATGTGCGCTTACAAATCAACCCTGACACCTACGTTTTGAGGCTAAAGACTCCTTACCTCCGAAAGCAAAGCTCTACAATAACCTTCACTGCGCCTAACAGTCGACGTCATAGCCCCGACAAGATAAATACGCACGAAGGTTATTAGACGAGGCAGACACTGCATCTCGCTAGAATTTTTCCCTCACTGAGCTTCATGATGCTCTAAGGAAAACTTTGCTCTTGGAGGTGAACAGGAAAGCTAAATATACTGACTCCGTTTGAAACTAAGCCTACGCTAAGATTTAAAATTCATGCAAATTTTCTTGAGAAAGAGAAAGAGTGGGACCAAATAAAGAGGGTTAAAAGGGAGGAGGGGGAGGGTAGGAGGGGGGGGGGGAAGAGCTTATTTTAACTTTCAATGTTAACTTTCTCTTACTAATCAGCTTATTGCCATCGTCGCTCCCCCCAGCACAAGCAAAGACGAAGAAGAATAGAAGGGGGAAACACACCTTAGTGCTAAAATAAACAAGGCTTAGTATAACTTTCCTGCAACCCTGTTTTCAAAAATCCAGGTAGATATTTCAAGCATATCGGTCGAATTGCACAGAATTCTTTCATATTCAACTTAAAACGATAGGAAACGTTCAAATGAAGATTTCTAAGTGCGAAAAGCAAAGAAGTTGCCTTTAGATGATCAAATCTTTAGACATGAAACTGTGCTCTTGGTCATACCCATGACCCAAATTACCTTAGAATACTAGTGACTTGCTTAAAGTGCAGACATTGTGAAGATCGTGGACTTATGTTAGGATTGAAAGCCGTCTTCTAAGGTCTGTAACATTTGTACGCGAAAAGAGTTGTGATTTGAACAAGTTTGGCTGTGAAATCAGTCCCATATTTGCTAATCCTGTGAAATATATACCTGACCTTATGAAAACCAGGTCGACGAAAATTCGAGGCTTTTTAGAACTTCCTTTGCTATTACCTCCGTTGTTCAACAAGGACACTTAACTTTTTGCTTATTACCAGATTACAGTGTCGACGAAAGGAAAAAAAAAAGAACATGGCTATTTGCTATATCATTAGACATGAAATCGACGTAACCTCTGACCTGAACTATCGTGTGGGCAGTAGTGTCAGTTTTGCCCAAATCTTGCTTTGAAACGTCGGCCTTGCCGAGAGCAAAGTTACCGTCGGAAAGGGGCATCGATTTGTACGAAATCAAGCGACGTTTTAAACCGAATTCCCTGGTGGCTAACACAAATAACAGCAAGCTCTTGGTAAATTACATCTACGTAAACATGTGGCAAATGTTACGACTAGATTTGAGGCCGGAAATCACACATGATGACACTTCAAACTATCACATCACTTATCAGATCACTAGCATAGAATCGCTAAAGCCGCAAGGGCGGTAACAAGTCAAGAAACTGGAAAAACTTACGGTTTTGGCGCAGAAATACCGAGGCAAATCTTGTCGTCGCCTGATAGTTACTTGAAGTCCCGGATGTTGAAAAACGATTTCAAGCGAACTTCCGTCAAGCCCTTGTTTCTTGCTCAATTTTTACTAAGTCTTTAGCCTGGTCAAAAGTCAAGTCCAATTTCACCATGTGCGCTTACAAATCAACCCTGACACCTACGTTTTGAGGCTAAAGACTCCTTACCTCCGAAAGCAAAGCTCTACAATAACCTTCACTGCGCCTAACAGTCGACGTCATAGCCCCGACAAGATAAATACGCACGAAGGTTATTAGACGAGGCAGACACTGCATCTCGCTAGAATTTTTCCCTCACTGAGCTTCATGATGCTCTAAGGAAAACTTTGCTCTTGGAGGTGAACAGGAAAGCTAAATATACTGACTCCGTTTGAAACTAAGCCTACGCTAAGATTTAAAATTCATGCAAATTTTCTTGAGAAAGAGAAAGAGTGGGACCAAATAAAGAGGGTTAAAAGGGAGGAGGGGGAGGGTAGGAGGGGGGGGGGGAAGAGCTTATTTTAACTTTCAATGTTAACTTTCTCTTACTAATCAGCTTATTGCCATCGTCGCTCCCCCCAGCACAAGCAAAGACGAAGAAGAATAGAAGGGGGAAACACACCTTAGTGCTAAAATAAACAAGGCTTAGTATAACTTTCCTGCAACCCTGTTTTCAAAAATCCAGGTAGATATTTCAAGCATATCGGTCGAATTGCACAGAATTCTTTCATATTCAACTTAAAACGATAGGAAACGTTCAAATGAAGATTTCTAAGTGCGAAAAGCAAAGAAGTTGCCTTTAGATGATCAAATCTTTAGACATGAAACTGTGCTCTTGGTCATACCCATGACCCAAATTACCTTAGAATACTAGTGACTTGCTTAAAGTGCAGACATTGTGAAGATCGTGGACTTATGTTAGGATTGAAAGCCGTCTTCTAAGGTCTGTAACATTTGTACGCGAAAAGAGTTGTGATTTGAACAAGTTTGGCTGTGAAATCAGTCCCATATTTGCTAATCCTGTGAAATATATACCTGACCTTATGAAAACCAGGTCGACGAAAATTCGAGGCTTTTTAGAACTTCCTTTGCTATTACCTCCGTTGTTCAACAAGGACACTTAACTTTTTGCTTATTACCAGATTACAGTGTCGACGAAAGGAAAAAAAAAAGAACATGGCTATTTGCTATATCATTAGACATGAAATCGACGTAACCTCTGACCTGAACTATCGTGTGGGCAGTAGTGTCAGTTTTGCCCAAATCTTGCTTTGAAACGTCGGCCTTGCCGAGAGCAAAGTTACCGTCGGAAAGGGGCATCGATTTGTACGAAATCAAGCGACGTTTTAAACCGAATTCCCTGGTGGCTAACACAAATAACAGCAAGCTCTTGGTAAATTACATCTACGTAAACATGTGGCAAATGTTACGACTAGATTTGAGGCCGGAAATCACACATGATGACACTTCAAACTATCACATCACTTATCAGATCACTAGCATAGAATCGCTAAAGCCGCAAGGGCGGTAACAAGTCAAGAAACTGGAAAAACTTACGGTTTTGGCGCAGAAATACCGAGGCAAATCTTGTCGTCGCCTGATAGTTACTTGAAGTCCCGGATGTTGAAAAACGATTTCAAGCGAACTTCCGTCAAGCCCTTGTTTCTTGCTCAATTTTTACTAAGTCTTTAGCCTGGTCAAAAGTCAAGTCCAATTTCACCATGTGCGCTTACAAATCAACCCTGACACCTACGTTTTGAGGCTAAAGACTCCTTACCTCCGAAAGCAAAGCTCTACAATAACCTTCACTGCGCCTAACAGTCGACGTCATAGCCCCGACAAGATAAATACGCACGAAGGTTATTAGACGAGGCAGACACTGCATCTCGCTAGAATTTTTCCCTCACTGAGCTTCATGATGCTCTAAGGAAAACTTTGCTCTTGGAGGTGAACAGGAAAGCTAAATATACTGACTCCGTTTGAAACTAAGCCTACGCTAAGATTTAAAATTCATGCAAATTTTCTTGAGAAAGAGAAAGAGTGGGACCAAATAAAGAGGGTTAAAAGGGAGGAGGGGGAGGGTAGGAGGGGGGGGGGGAAGAGCTTATTTTAACTTTCAATGTTAACTTTCTCTTACTAATCAGCTTATTGCCATCGTCGCTCCCCCCAGCACAAGCAAAGACGAAGAAGAATAGAAGGGGGAAACACACCTTAGTGCTAAAATAAACAAGGCTTAGTATAACTTTCCTGCAACCCTGTTTTCAAAAATCCAGGTAGATATTTCAAGCATATCGGTCGAATTGCACAGAATTCTTTCATATTCAACTTAAAACGATAGGAAACGTTCAAATGAAGATTTCTAAGTGCGAAAAGCAAAGAAGTTGCCTTTAGATGATCAAATCTTTAGACATGAAACTGTGCTCTTGGTCATACCCATGACCCAAATTACCTTAGAATACTAGTGACTTGCTTAAAGTGCAGACATTGTGAAGATCGTGGACTTATGTTAGGATTGAAAGCCGTCTTCTAAGGTCTGTAACATTTGTACGCGAAAAGAGTTGTGATTTGAACAAGTTTGGCTGTGAAATCAGTCCCATATTTGCTAATCCTGTGAAATATATACCTGACCTTATGAAAACCAAGTCGACGAAAATTCGAGGCTTTTTAGAACTTCCTTTGCTATTACCTCCGTTGTTCAACAAGGACACTTAACTTTTTGCTTATTACCAGATTACAGTGTCGACGAAAGGAAAAAAAAAAGAACATGGCTATTTGCTATATCATTAGACATGAAATCGACGTAACCTCTGACCTGAACTATCGTGTGGGCAGTAGTGTCAGTTTTGCCCAAATCTTGCTTTGAAACGTCGGCCTTGCCGAGAGCAAAGTTACCGTCGGAAAGGGGCATCGATTTGTACGAAATCAAGCGACGTTTTAAACCGAATTCCCTGGTGGCTAACACAAATAACAGCAAGCTCTTGGTAAATTACATCTACGTAAACATGTGGCAAATGTTACGACTAGATTTGAGGCCGGAAATCACACATGATGACACTTCAAACTATCACATCACTTATCAGATCACTAGCATAGAATCGCTAAAGCCGCAAGGGCGGTAACAAGTCAAGAAACTGGAAAAACTTACGGTTTTGGCGCAGAAATACCGAGGCAAATCTTGTCGTCGCCTGATAGTTACTTGAAGTCCCGGATGTTGAAAAACGATTTCAAGCGAACTTCCGTCAAGCCCTTGTTTCTTGCTCAATTTTTACTAAGTCTTTAGCCTGGTCAAAAGTCAAGTCCAATTTCACCATGTGCGCTTACAAATCAACCCTGACACCTACGTTTTGAGGCTAAAGACTCCTTACCTCCGAAAGCAAAGCTCTACAATAACCTTCACTGCGCCTAACAGTCGACGTCATAGCCCCGACAAGATAAATACGCACGAAGGTTATTAGACGAGGCAGACACTGCATCTCGCTAGAATTTTTCCCTCACTGAGCTTCATGATGCTCTAAGGAAAACTTTGCTCTTGGAGGTGAACAGGAAAGCTAAATATACTGACTCCGTTTGAAACTAAGCCTACGCTAAGATTTAAAATTCATGCAAATTTTCTTGAGAAAGAGAAAGAGTGGGACCAAATAAAGAGGGTTAAAAGGGAGGAGGGGGAGGGTAGGAGGGGGGGGGGGAAGAGCTTATTTTAACTTTCAATGTTAACTTTCTCTTACTAATCAGCTTATTGCCATCGTCGCTCCCCCCAGCACAAGCAAAGACGAAGAAGAATAGAAGGGGGAAACACACCTTAGTGCTAAAATAAACAAGGCTTAGTATAACTTTCCTGCAACCCTGTTTTCAAAAATCCAGGTAGATATTTCAAGCATATCGGTCGAATTGCACAGAATTCTTTCATATTCAACTTAAAACGATAGGAAACGTTCAAATGAAGATTTCTAAGTGCGAAAAGCAAAGAAGTTGCCTTTAGATGATCAAATCTTTAGACATGAAACTGTGCTCTTGGTCATACCCATGACCCAAATTACCTTAGAATACTAGTGACTTGCTTAAAGTGCAGACATTGTGAAGATCGTGGACTTATGTTAGGATTGAAAGCCGTCTTCTAAGGTCTGTAACATTTGTACGCGAAAAGAGTTGTGATTTGAACAAGTTTGGCTGTGAAATCAGTCCCATATTTGCTAATCCTGTGAAATATATACCTGACCTTATGAAAACCAGGTCGACGAAAATTCGAGGCTTTTTAGAACTTCCTTTGCTATTACCTCCGTTGTTCAACAAGGACACTTAACTTTTTGCTTATTACCAGATTACAGTGTCGACGAAAGGAAAAAAAAAAGAACATGGCTATTTGCTATATCATTAGACATGAAATCGACGTAACCTCTGACCTGAACTATCGTGTGGGCAGTAGTGTCAGTTTTGCCCAAATCTTGCTTTGAAACGTCGGCCTTGCCGAGAGCAAAGTTACCGTCGGAAAGGGGCATCGATTTGTACGAAATCAAGCGACGTTTTAAACCGAATTCCCTGGTGGCTAACACAAATAACAGCAAGCTCTTGGTAAATTACATCTACGTAAACATGTGGCAAATGTTACGACTAGATTTGAGGCCGGAAATCACACATGATGACACTTCAAACTATCACATCACTTATCAGATCACTAGCATAGAATCGCTAAAGCCGCAAGGGCGGTAACAAGTCAAGAAACTGGAAAAACTTACGGTTTTGGCGCAGAAATACCGAGGCAAATCTTGTCGTCGCCTGATAGTTACTTGAAGTCCCGGATGTTGAAAAACGATTTCAAGCGAACTTCCGTCAAGCCCTTGTTTCTTGCTCAATTTTTACTAAGTCTTTAGCCTGGTCAAAAGTCAAGTCCAATTTCACCATGTGCGCTTACAAATCAACCCTGACACCTACGTTTTGAGGCTAAAGACTCCTTACCTCCGAAAGCAAAGCTCTACAATAACCTTCACTGCGCCTAACAGTCGACGTCATAGCCCCGACAAGATAAATACGCACGAAGGTTATTAGACGAGGCAGACACTGCATCTCGCTAGAATTTTTCCCTCACTGAGCTTCATGATGCTCTAAGGAAAACTTTGCTCTTGGAGGTGAACAGGAAAGCTAAATATACTGACTCCGTTTGAAACTAAGCCTACGCTAAGATTTAAAATTCATGCAAATTTTCTTGAGAAAGAGAAAGAGTGGGACCAAATAAAGAGGGTTAAAAGGGAGGAGGGGGAGGGTAGGAGGGGGGGGGGGAAGAGCTTATTTTAACTTTCAATGTTAACTTTCTCTTACTAATCAGCTTATTGCCATCGTCGCTCCCCCCAGCACAAGCAAAGACGAAGAAGAATAGAAGGGGGAAACACACCTTAGTGCTAAAATAAACAAGGCTTAGTATAACTTTCCTGCAACCCTGTTTTCAAAAATCCAGGTAGATATTTCAAGCATATCGGTCGAATTGCACAGAATTCTTTCATATTCAACTTAAAACGATAGGAAACGTTCAAATGAAGATTTCTAAGTGCGAAAAGCAAAGAAGTTGCCTTTAGATGATCAAATCTTTAGACATGAAACTGTGCTCTTGGTCATACCCATGACCCAAATTACCTTAGAATACTAGTGACTTGCTTAAAGTGCAGACATTGTGAAGATCGTGGACTTATGTTAGGATTGAAAGCCGTCTTCTAAGGTCTGTAACATTTGTACGCGAAAAGAGTTGTGATTTGAACAAGTTTGGCTGTGAAATCAGTCCCATATTTGCTAATCCTGTGAAATATATACCTGACCTTATGAAAACCAGGTCGACGAAAATTCGAGGCTTTTTAGAACTTCCTTTGCTATTACCTCCGTTGTTCAACAAGGACACTTAACTTTTTGCTTATTACCAGATTACAGTGTCGACGAAAGGAAAAAAAAAAGAACATGGCTATTTGCTATATCATTAGACATGAAATCGACGTAACCTCTGACCTGAACTATCGTGTGGGCAGTAGTGTCAGTTTTGCCCAAATCTTGCTTTGAAACGTCGGCCTTGCCGAGAGCAAAGTTACCGTCGGAAAGGGGCATCGATTTGTACGAAATCAAGCGACGTTTTAAACCGAATTCCCTGGTGGCTAACACAAATAACAGCAAGCTCTTGGTAAATTACATCTACGTAAACATGTGGCAAATGTTACGACTAGATTTGAGGCCGGAAATCACACATGATGACACTTCAAACTATCACATCACTTATCAGATCACTAGCATAGAATCGCTAAAGCCGCAAGGGCGGTAACAAGTCAAGAAACTGGAAAAACTTACGGTTTTGGCGCAGAAATACCGAGGCAAATCTTGTCGTCGCCTGATAGTTACTTGAAGTCCCGGATGTTGAAAAACGATTTCAAGCGAACTTCCGTCAAGCCCTTGTTTCTTGCTCAATTTTTACTAAGTCTTTAGCCTGGTCAAAAGTCAAGTCCAATTTCACCATGTGCGCTTACAAATCAACCCTGACACCTACGTTTTGAGGCTAAAGACTCCTTACCTCCGAAAGCAAAGCTCTACAATAACCTTCACTGCGCCTAACAGTCGACGTCATAGCCCCGACAAGATAAATACGCACGAAGGTTATTAGACGAGGCAGACACTGCATCTCGCTAGAATTTTTCCCTCACTGAGCTTCATGATGCTCTAAGGAAAACTTTGCTCTTGGAGGTGAACAGGAAAGCTAAATATACTGACTCCGTTTGAAACTAAGCCTACGCTAAGATTTAAAATTCATGCAAATTTTCTTGAGAAAGAGAAAGAGTGGGACCAAATAAAGAGGGTTAAAAGGGAGGAGGGGGAGGGTAGGAGGGGGGGGGGGAAGAGCTTATTTTAACTTTCAATGTTAACTTTCTCTTACTAATCAGCTTATTGCCATCGTCGCTCCCCCCAGCACAAGCAAAGACGAAGAAGAATAGAAGGGGGAAACACACCTTAGTGCTAAAATAAACAAGGCTTAGTATAACTTTCCTGCAACCCTGTTTTCAAAAATCCAGGTAGATATTTCAAGCATATCGGTCGAATTGCACAGAATTCTTTCATATTCAACTTAAAACGATAGGAAACGTTCAAATGAAGATTTCTAAGTGCGAAAAGCAAAGAAGTTGCCTTTAGATGATCAAATCTTTAGACATGAAACTGTGCTCTTGGTCATACCCATGACCTAAATTACCTTAGAATACTAGTGACTTGCTTAAAGTGCAGACATTGTGAAGATCGTGGACTTATGTTAGGATTGAAAGCCGTCTTCTAAGGTCTGTAACATTTGTACGCGAAAAGAGTTGTGATTTGAACAAGTTTGGCTGTGAAATCAGTCCCATATTTGCTAATCCTGTGAAATATATACCTGACCTTATGAAAACCAGGTCGACGAAAATTCGAGGCTTTTTAGAACTTCCTTTGCTATTACCTCCGTTGTTCAACAAGGACACTTAACTTTTTGCTTATTACCAGATTACAGTGTCGACGAAAGGAAAAAAAAAAGAACATGGCTATTTGCTATATCATTAGACATGAAATCGACGTAACCTCTGACCTGAACTATCGTGTGGGCAGTAGTGTCAGTTTTGCCCAAATCTTGCTTTGAAACGTCGGCCTTGCCGAGAGCAAAGTTACCGTCGGAAAGGGGCATCGATTTGTACGAAATCAAGCGACGTTTTAAACCGAATTCCCTGGTGGCTAACACAAATAACAGCAAGCTCTTGGTAAATTACATCTACGTAAACATGTGGCAAATGTTACGACTAGATTTGAGGCCGGAAATCACACATGATGACACTTCAAACTATCACATCACTTATCAGATCACTAGCATAGAATCGCTAAAGCCGCAAGGGCGGTAACAAGTCAAGAAACTGGAAAAACTTACGGTTTTGGCGCAGAAATACCGAGGCAAATCTTGTCGTCGCCTGATAGTTACTTGAAGTCCCGGATGTTGAAAAACGATTTCAAGCGAACTTCCGTCAAGCCCTTGTTTCTTGCTCAATTTTTACTAAGTCTTTAGCCTGGTCAAAAGTCAAGTCCAATTTCACCATGTGCGCTTACAAATCAACCCTGACACCTACGTTTTGAGGCTAAAGACTCCTTACCTCCGAAAGCAAAGCTCTACAATAACCTTCACTGCGCCTAACAGTCGACGTCATAGCCCCGACAAGATAAATACGCACGAAGGTTATTAGACGAGGCAGACACTGCATCTCGCTAGAATTTTTCCCTCACTGAGCTTCATGATGCTCTAAGGAAAACTTTGCTCTTGGAGGTGAACAGGAAAGCTAAATATACTGACTCCGTTTGAAACTAAGCCTACGCTAAGATTTAAAATTCATGCAAATTTTCTTGAGAAAGAGAAAGAGTGGGACCAAATAAAGAGGGTTAAAAGGGAGGAGGGGGAGGGTAGGAGGGGGGGGGGGAAGAGCTTATTTTAACTTTCAATGTTAACTTTCTCTTACTAATCAGCTTATTGCCATCGTCGCTCCCCCCAGCACAAGCAAAGACGAAGAAGAATAGAAGGGGGAAACACACCTTAGTGCTAAAATAAACAAGGCTTAGTATAACTTTCCTGCAACCCTGTTTTCAAAAATCCAGGTAGATATTTCAAGCATATCGGTCGAATTGCACAGAATTCTTTCATATTCAACTTAAAACGATAGGAAACGTTCAAATGAAGATTTCTAAGTGCGAAAAGCAAAGAAGTTGCCTTTAGATGATCAAATCTTTAGACATGAAACTGTGCTCTTGGTCATACCCATGACCCAAATTACCTTAGAATACTAGTGACTTGCTTAAAGTGCAGACATTGTGAAGATCGTGGACTTATGTTAGGATTGAAAGCCGTCTTCTAAGGTCTGTAACATTTGTACGCGAAAAGAGTTGTGATTTGAACAAGTTTGGCTGTGAAATCAGTCCCATATTTGCTAATCCTGTGAAATATATACCTGACCTTATGAAAACCAGGTCGACGAAAATTCGAGGCTTTTTAGAACTTCCTTTGCTATTACCTCCGTTGTTCAACAAGGACACTTAACTTTTTGCTTATTACCAGATTACAGTGTCGACGAAAGGAAAAAAAAAAGAACATGGCTATTTGCTATATCATTAGACATGAAATCGACGTAACCTCTGACCTGAACTATCGTGTGGGCAGTAGTGTCAGTTTTGCCCAAATCTTGCTTTGAAACGTCGGCCTTGCCGAGAGCAAAGTTACCGTCGGAAAGGGGCATCGATTTGTACGAAATCAAGCGACGTTTTAAACCGAATTCCCTGGTGGCTAACACAAATAACAGCAAGCTCTTGGTAAATTACATCTACGTAAACATGTGGCAAATGTTACGACTAGATTTGAGGCCGGAAATCACACATGATGACACTTCAAACTATCACATCACTTATCAGATCACTAGCATAGAATCGCTAAAGCCGCAAGGGCGGTAACAAGTCAAGAAACTGGAAAAACTTACGGTTTTGGCGCAGAAATACCGAGGCAAATCTTGTCGTCGCCTGATAGTTACTTGAAGTCCCGGATGTTGAAAAACGATTTCAAGCGAACTTCCGTCAAGCCCTTGTTTCTTGCTCAATTTTTACTAAGTCTTTAGCCTGGTCAAAAGTCAAGTCCAATTTCACCATGTGCGCTTACAAATCAACCCTGACACCTACGTTTTGAGGCTAAAGACTCCTTACCTCCGAAAGCAAAGCTCTACAATAACCTTCACTGCGCCTAACAGTCGACGTCATAGCCCCGACAAGATAAATACGCACGAAGGTTATTAGACGAGGCAGACACTGCATCTCGCTAGAATTTTTCCCTCACTGAGCTTCATGATGCTCTAAGGAAAACTTTGCTCTTGGAGGTGAACAGGAAAGCTAAATATACTGACTCCGTTTGAAACTAAGCCTACGCTAAGATTTAAAATTCATGCAAATTTTCTTGAGAAAGAGAAAGAGTGGGACCAAATAAAGAGGGTTAAAAGGGAGGAGGGGGAGGGTAGGAGGGGGGGGGGGAAGAGCTTATTTTAACTTTCAATGTTAACTTTCTCTTACTAATCAGCTTATTGCCATCGTCGCTCCCCCCAGCACAAGCAAAGACGAAGAAGAATAGAAGGGGGAAACACACCTTAGTGCTAAAATAAACAAGGCTTAGTATAACTTTCCTGCAACCCTGTTTTCAAAAATCCAGGTAGATATTTCAAGCATATCGGTCGAATTGCACAGAATTCTTTCATATTCAACTTAAAACGATAGGAAACGTTCAAATGAAGATTTCTAAGTGCGAAAAGCAAAGAAGTTGCCTTTAGATGATCAAATCTTTAGACATGAAACTGTGCTCTTGGTCATACCCATGACCTAAATTACCTTAGAATACTAGTGACTTGCTTAAAGTGCAGACATTGTGAAGATCGTGGACTTATGTTAGGATTGAAAGCCGTCTTCTAAGGTCTGTAACATTTGTACGCGAAAAGAGTTGTGATTTGAACAAGTTTGGCTGTGAAATCAGTCCCATATTTGCTAATCCTGTGAAATATATACCTGACCTTATGAAAACCAGGTCGACGAAAATTCGAGGCTTTTTAGAACTTCCTTTGCTATTACCTCCGTTGTTCAACAAGGACACTTAAC
Source organism: Galaxea fascicularis (assembly GCA_948470475.1). Taxonomy (NCBI): domain Eukaryota; kingdom Metazoa; phylum Cnidaria; class Anthozoa; order Scleractinia; family Euphylliidae; genus Galaxea; species Galaxea fascicularis. The sequence goes on along the minus strand of OX419336.1, from coordinate 18,054,174 downwards.
TTTTTGCTTATTACCAGATTACAGTGTCGACGAAAGGAAAAAAAAAAGAACATGGCTATTTGCTATATCATTAGACATGAAATCGACGTAACCTCTGACCTGAACTATCGTGTGGGCAGTAGTGTCAGTTTTGCCCAAATCTTGCTTTGAAACGTCGGCCTTGCCGAGAGCAAAGTTACCGTCGGAAAGGGGCATCGATTTGTACGAAATCAAGCGACGTTTTAAACCGAATTCCCTGGTGGCTAACACAAATAACAGCAAGCTCTTGGTAAATTACATCTACGTAAACATGTGGCAAATGTTACGACTAGATTTGAGGCCGGAAATCACACATGATGACACTTCAAACTATCACATCACTTATCAGATCACTAGCATAGAATCGCTAAAGCCGCAAGGGCGGTAACAAGTCAAGAAACTGGAAAAACTTACGGTTTTGGCGCAGAAATACCGAGGCAAATCTTGTCGTCGCCTGATAGTTACTTGAAGTCCCGGATGTTGAAAAACGATTTCAAGCGAACTTCCGTCAAGCCCTTGTTTCTTGCTCAATTTTTACTAAGTCTTTAGCCTGGTCAAAAGTCAAGTCCAATTTCACCATGTGCGCTTACAAATCAACCCTGACACCTACGTTTTGAGGCTAAAGACTCCTTACCTCCGAAAGCAAAGCTCTACAATAACCTTCACTGCGCCTAACAGTCGACGTCATAGCCCCGACAAGATAAATACGCACGAAGGTTATTAGACGAGGCAGACACTGCATCTCGCTAGAATTTTTCCCTCACTGAGCTTCATGATGCTCTAAGGAAAACTTTGCTCTTGGAGGTGAACAGGAAAGCTAAATATACTGACTCCGTTTGAAACTAAGCCTACGCTAAGATTTAAAATTCATGCAAATTTTCTTGAGAAAGAGAAAGAGTGGGACCAAATAAAGAGGGTTAAAAGGGAGGAGGGGGAGGGTAGGAGGGGGGGGGGGAAGAGCTTATTTTAACTTTCAATGTTAACTTTCTCTTACTAATCAGCTTATTGCCATCGTCGCTCCCCCCAGCACAAGCAAAGACGAAGAAGAATAGAAGGGGGAAACACACCTTAGTGCTAAAATAAACAAGGCTTAGTATAACTTTCCTGCAACCCTGTTTTCAAAAATCCAGGTAGATATTTCAAGCATATCGGTCGAATTGCACAGAATTCTTTCATATTCAACTTAAAACGATAGGAAACGTTCAAATGAAGATTTCTAAGTGCGAAAAGCAAAGAAGTTGCCTTTAGATGATCAAATCTTTAGACATGAAACTGTGCTCTTGGTCATACCCATGACCTAAATTACCTTAGAATACTAGTGACTTGCTTAAAGTGCAGACATTGTGAAGATCGTGGACTTATGTTAGGATTGAAAGCCGTCTTCTAAGGTCTGTAACATTTGTACGCGAAAAGAGTTGTGATTTGAACAAGTTTGGCTGTGAAATCAGTCCCATATTTGCTAATCCTGTGAAATAATTATTTCAAGCATATCGGTCGAATTGCACAGAATTCTTTCATATTCAACTTAAAACGATAGGAAACGTTCAAATGAAGATTTCTAAGTGCGAAAAGCAAAGAAGTTGCCTTTAGATGATCAAATCTTTAGACATGAAACTGTGCTCTTGGTCATACCCATGACCTAAATTACCTTAGAATACTAGTGACTTGCTTAAAGTGCAGACATTGTGAAGATCGTGGACTTATGTTAGGATTGAAAGCCGTCTTCTAAGGTCTGTAACATTTGTACGCGAAAAGAGTTGTGATTTGAACAAGTTTGGCTGTGAAATCAGTCCCATATTTGCTAATCCTGTGAAATATATACCTGACCTTATGAAAACCAGGTCGACGAAAATTCGAGGCTTTTTAGAACTTCCTTTGCTATTACCTCCGTTGTTCAACAAGGACACTTAACTTTTTGCTTATTACCAGATTACAGTGTCGACGAAAGGAAAAAAAAAAGAACATGGCTATTTGCTATATCATTAGACATGAAATCGACGTAACCTCTGACCTGAACTATCGTGTGGGCAGTAGTGTCAGTTTTGCCCAAATCTTGCTTTGAAACGTCGGCCTTGCCGAGAGCAAAGTTACCGTCGGAAAGGGGCATCGATTTGTACGAAATCAAGCGACGTTTTAAACCGAATTCCCTGGTGGCTAACACAAATAACAGCAAGCTCTTGGTAAATTACATCTACGTAAACATGTGGCAAATGTTACGACTAGATTTGAGGCCGGAAATCACACATGATGACACTTCAAACTATCACATCACTTATCAGATCACTAGCATAGAATCGCTAAAGCCGCAAGGGCGGTAACAAGTCAAGAAACTGGAAAAACTTACGGTTTTGGCGCAGAAATACCGAGGCAAATCTTGTCGTCGCCTGATAGTTACTTGAAGTCCCGGATGTTGAAAAACGATTTCAAGCGAACTTCCGTCAAGCCCTTGTTTCTTGCTCAATTTTTACTAAGTCTTTAGCCTGGTCAAAAGTCAAGTCCAATTTCACCATGTGCGCTTACAAATCAACCCTGACACCTACGTTTTGAGGCTAAAGACTCCTTACCTCCGAAAGCAAAGCTCTACAATAACCTTCACTGCGCCTAACAGTCGACGTCATAGCCCCGACAAGATAAATACGCACGAAGGTTATTAGACGAGGCAGACACTGCATCTCGCTAGAATTTTTCCCTCACTGAGCTTCATGATGCTCTAAGGAAAACTTTGCTCTTGGAGGTGAACAGGAAAGCTAAATATACTGACTCCGTTTGAAACTAAGCCTACGCTAAGATTTAAAATTCATGCAAATTTTCTTGAGAAAGAGAAAGAGTGGGACCAAATAAAGAGGGTTAAAAGGGAGGAGGGGGAGGGTAGGAGGGGGGGGGGGGGAAGAGCTTATTTTAACTTTCAATGTTAACTTTCTCTTACTAATCAGCTTATTGCCATCGTCGCTCCCCCCAGCACAAGCAAAGACGAAGAAGAATAGAAGGGGGAAACACACCTTAGTGCTAAAATAAACAAGGCTTAGTATAACTTTCCTGCAACCCTGTTTTCAAAAATCCAGGTAGATATTTCAAGCATATCGGTCGAATTGCACAGAATTCTTTCATATTCAACTTAAAACGATAGGAAACGTTCAAATGAAGATTTCTAAGTGCGAAAAGCAAAGAAGTTGCCTTTAGATGATCAAATCTTTAGACATGAAACTGTGCTCTTGGTCATACCCATGACCTAAATTACCTTAGAATACTAGTGACTTGCTTAAAGTGCAGACATTGTGAAGATCGTGGACTTATGTTAGGATTGAAAGCCGTCTTCTAAGGTCTGTAACATTTGTACGCGAAAAGAGTTGTGATTTGAACAAGTTTGGCTGTGAAATCAGTCCCATATTTGCTAATCCTGTGAAATATATACCTGACCTTATGAAAACCAGGTCGACGAAAATTCGAGGCTTTTTAGAACTTCCTTTGCTATTACCTCCGTTGTTCAACAAGGACACTTAACTTTTTGCTTATTACCAGATTACAGTGTCGACGAAAGGAAAAAAAAAAGAACATGGCTATTTGCTATATCATTAGACATGAAATCGACGTAACCTCTGACCTGAACTATCGTGTGGGCAGTAGTGTCAGTTTTGCCCAAATCTTGCTTTGAAACGTCGGCCTTGCCGAGAGCAAAGTTACCGTCGGAAAGGGGCATCGATTTGTACGAAATCAAGCGACGTTTTAAACCGAATTCCCTGGTGGCTAACACAAATAACAGCAAGCTCTTGGTAAATTACATCTACGTAAACATGTGGCAAATGTTACGACTAGATTTGAGGCCGGAAATCACACATGATGACACTTCAAACTATCACATCACTTATCAGATCACTAGCATAGAATCGCTAAAGCCGCAAGGGCGGTAACAAGTCAAGAAACTGGAAAAACTTACGGTTTTGGCGCAGAAATACCGAGGCAAATCTTGTCGTCGCCTGATAGTTACTTGAAGTCCCGGATGTTGAAAAACGATTTCAAGCGAACTTCCGTCAAGCCCTTGTTTCTTGCTCAATTTTTACTAAGTCTTTAGCCTGGTCAAAAGTCAAGTCCAATTTCACCATGTGCGCTTACAAATCAACCCTGACACCTACGTTTTGAGGCTAAAGACTCCTTACCTCCGAAAGCAAAGCTCTACAATAACCTTCACTGCGCCTAACAGTCGACGTCATAGCCCCGACAAGATAAATACGCACGAAGGTTATTAGACGAGGCAGACACTGCATCTCGCTAGAATTTTTCCCTCACTGAGCTTCATGATGCTCTAAGGAAAACTTTGCTCTTGGAGGTGAACAGGAAAGCTAAATATACTGACTCCGTTTGAAACTAAGCCTACGCTAAGATTTAAAATTCATGCAAATTTTCTTGAGAAAGAGAAAGAGTGGGACCAAATAAAGAGGGTTAAAAGGGAGGAGGGGGAGGGTAGGAGGGGGGGGGGGAAGAGCTTATTTTAACTTTCAATGTTAACTTTCTCTTACTAATCAGCTTATTGCCATCGTCGCTCCCCCCAGCACAAGCAAAGACGAAGAAGAATAGAAGGGGGAAACACACCTTAGTGCTAAAATAAACAAGGCTTAGTATAACTTTCCTGCAACCCTGTTTTCAAAAATCCAGGTAGATATTTCAAGCATATCGGTCGAATTGCACAGAATTCTTTCATATTCAACTTAAAACGATAGGAAACGTTCAAATGAAGATTTCTAAGTGCGAAAAGCAAAGAAGTTGCCTTTAGATGATCAAATCTTTAGACATGAAACTGTGCTCTTGGTCATACCCATGACCTAAATTACCTTAGAATACTAGTGACTTGCTTAAAGTGCAGACATTGTGAAGATCGTGGACTTATGTTAGGATTGAAAGCCGTCTTCTAAGGTCTGTAACATTTGTACGCGAAAAGAGTTGTGATTTGAACAAGTTTGGCTGTGAAATCAGTCCCATATTTGCTAATCCTGTGAAATAATTATTTCAAGCATATCGGTCGAATTGCACAGAATTCTTTCATATTCAACTTAAAACGATAGGAAACGTTCAAATGAAGATTTCTAAGTGCGAAAAGCAAAGAAGTTGCCTTTAGATGATCAAATCTTTAGACATGAAACTGTGCTCTTGGTCATACCCATGACCTAAATTACCTTAGAATACTAGTGACTTGCTTAAAGTGCAGACATTGTGAAGATCGTGGACTTATGTTAGGATTGAAAGCCGTCTTCTAAGGTCTGTAACATTTGTACGCGAAAAGAGTTGTGATTTGAACAAGTTTGGCTGTGAAATCAGTCCCATATTTGCTAATCCTGTGAAATATATACCTGACCTTATGAAAACCAGGTCGACGAAAATTCGAGGCTTTTTAGAACTTCCTTTGCTATTACCTCCGTTGTTCAACAAGGACACTTAACTTTTTGCTTATTACCAGATTACAGTGTCGACGAAAGGAAAAAAAAAAGAACATGGCTATTTGCTATATCATTAGACATGAAATCGACGTAACCTCTGACCTGAACTATCGTGTGGGCAGTAGTGTCAGTTTTGCCCAAATCTTGCTTTGAAACGTCGGCCTTGCCGAGAGCAAAGTTACCGTCGGAAAGGGGCATCGATTTGTACGAAATCAAGCGACGTTTTAAACCGAATTCCCTGGTGGCTAACACAAATAACAGCAAGCTCTTGGTAAATTACATCTACGTAAACATGTGGCAAATGTTACGACTAGATTTGAGGCCGGAAATCACACATGATGACACTTCAAACTATCACATCACTTATCAGATCACTAGCATAGAATCGCTAAAGCCGCAAGGGCGGTAACAAGTCAAGAAACTGGAAAAACTTACGGTTTTGGCGCAGAAATACCGAGGCAAATCTTGTCGTCGCCTGATAGTTACTTGAAGTCCCGGATGTTGAAAAACGATTTCAAGCGAACTTCCGTCAAGCCCTTGTTTCTTGCTCAATTTTTACTAAGTCTTTAGCCTGGTCAAAAGTCAAGTCCAATTTCACCATGTGCGCTTACAAATCAACCCTGACACCTACGTTTTGAGGCTAAAGACTCCTTACCTCCGAAAGCAAAGCTCTACAATAACCTTCACTGCGCCTAACAGTCGACGTCATAGCCCCGACAAGATAAATACGCACGAAGGTTATTAGACGAGGCAGACACTGCATCTCGCTAGAATTTTTCCCTCACTGAGCTTCATGATGCTCTAAGGAAAACTTTGCTCTTGGAGGTGAACAGGAAAGCTAAATATACTGACTCCGTTTGAAACTAAGCCTACGCTAAGATTTAAAATTCATGCAAATTTTCTTGAGAAAGAGAAAGAGTGGGACCAAATAAAGAGGGTTAAAAGGGAGGAGGGGGAGGGTAGGAGGGGGGGGGGGGAAGAGCTTATTTTAACTTTCAATGTTAACTTTCTCTTACTAATCAGCTTATTGCCATCGTCGCTCCCCCCAGCACAAGCAAAGACGAAGAAGAATAGAAGGGGGAAACACACCTTAGTGCTAAAATAAACAAGGCTTAGTATAACTTTCCTGCAACCCTGTTTTCAAAAATCCAGGTAGATATTTCAAGCATATCGGTCGAATTGCACAGAATTCTTTCATATTCAACTTAAAACGATAGGAAACGTTCAAATGAAGATTTCTAAGTGCGAAAAGCAAAGAAGTTGCCTTTAGATGATCAAATCTTTAGACATGAAACTGTGCTCTTGGTCATACCCATGACCTAAATTACCTTAGAATACTAGTGACTTGCTTAAAGTGCAGACATTGTGAAGATCGTGGACTTATGTTAGGATTGAAAGCCGTCTTCTAAGGTCTGTAACATTTGTACGCGAAAAGAGTTGTGATTTGAACAAGTTTGGCTGTGAAATCAGTCCCATATTTGCTAATCCTGTGAAATATATACCTGACCTTATGAAAACCAGGTCGACGAAAATTCGAGGCTTTTTAGAACTTCCTTTGCTATTACCTCCGTTGTTCAACAAGGACACTTAACTTTTTGCTTATTACCAGATTACAGTGTCGACGAAAGGAAAAAAAAAAGAACATGGCTATTTGCTATATCATTAGACATGAAATCGACGTAACCTCTGACCTGAACTATCGTGTGGGCAGTAGTGTCAGTTTTGCCCAAATCTTGCTTTGAAACGTCGGCCTTGCCGAGAGCAAAGTTACCGTCGGAAAGGGGCATCGATTTGTACGAAATCAAGCGACGTTTTAAACCGAATTCCCTGGTGGCTAACACAAATAACAGCAAGCTCTTGGTAAATTACATCTACGTAAACATGTGGCAAATGTTACGACTAGATTTGAGGCCGGAAATCACACATGATGACACTTCAAACTATCACATCACTTATCAGATCACTAGCATAGAATCGCTAAAGCCGCAAGGGCGGTAACAAGTCAAGAAACTGGAAAAACTTACGGTTTTGGCGCAGAAATACCGAGGCAAATCTTGTCGTCGCCTGATAGTTACTTGAAGTCCCGGATGTTGAAAAACGATTTCAAGCGAACTTCCGTCAAGCCCTTGTTTCTTGCTCAATTTTTACTAAGTCTTTAGCCTGGTCAAAAGTCAAGTCCAATTTCACCATGTGCGCTTACAAATCAACCCTGACACCTACGTTTTGAGGCTAAAGACTCCTTACCTCCGAAAGCAAAGCTCTACAATAACCTTCACTGCGCCTAACAGTCGACGTCATAGCCCCGACAAGATAAATACGCACGAAGGTTATTAGACGAGGCAGACACTGCATCTCGCTAGAATTTTTCCCTCACTGAGCTTCATGATGCTCTAAGGAAAACTTTGCTCTTGGAGGTGAACAGGAAAGCTAAATATACTGACTCCGTTTGAAACTAAGCCTACGCTAAGATTTAAAATTCATGCAAATTTTCTTGAGAAAGAGAAAGAGTGGGACCAAATAAAGAGGGTTAAAAGGGAGGAGGGGGAGGGTAGGAGGGGGGGGGGGGAAGAGCTTATTTTAACTTTCAATGTTAACTTTCTCTTACTAATCAGCTTATTGCCATCGTCGCTCCCCCCAGCACAAGCAAAGACGAAGAAGAATAGAAGGGGGAAACACACCTTAGTGCTAAAATAAACAAGGCTTAGTATAACTTTCCTGCAACCCTGTTTTCAAAAATCCAGGTAGATATTTCAAGCATATCGGTCGAATTGCACAGAATTCTTTCATATTCAACTTAAAACGATAGGAAACGTTCAAATGAAGATTTCTAAGTGCGAAAAGCAAAGAAGTTGCCTTTAGATGATCAAATCTTTAGACATGAAACTGTGCTCTTGGTCATACCCATGACCTAAATTACCTTAGAATACTAGTGACTTGCTTAAAGTGCAGACATTGTGAAGATCGTGGACTTATGTTAGGATTGAAAGCCGTCTTCTAAGGTCTGTAACATTTGTACGCGAAAAGAGTTGTGATTTGAACAAGTTTGGCTGTGAAATCAGTCCCATATTTGCTAATCCTGTGAAATATATACCTGACCTTATGAAAACCAGGTCGACGAAAATTCGAGGCTTTTTAGAACTTCCTTTGCTATTACCTCCGTTGTTCAACAAGGACACTTAACTTTTTGCTTATTACCAGATTACAGTGTCGACGAAAGGAAAAAAAAAAGAACATGGCTATTTGCTATATCATTAGACATGAAATCGACGTAACCTCTGACCTGAACTATCGTGTGGGCAGTAGTGTCAGTTTTGCCCAAATCTTGCTTTGAAACGTCGGCCTTGCCGAGAGCAAAGTTACCGTCGGAAAGGGGCATCGATTTGTACGAAATCAAGCGACGTTTTAAACCGAATTCCCTGGTGGCTAACACAAATAACAGCAAGCTCTTGGTAAATTACATCTACGTAAACATGTGGCAAATGTTACGACTAGATTTGAGGCCGGAAATCACACATGATGACACTTCAAACTATCACATCACTTATCAGATCACTAGCATAGAATCGCTAAAGCCGCAAGGGCGGTAACAAGTCAAGAAACTGGAAAAACTTACGGTTTTGGCGCAGAAATACCGAGGCAAATCTTGTCGTCGCCTGATAGTTACTTGAAGTCCCGGATGTTGAAAAACGATTTCAAGCGAACTTCCGTCAAGCCCTTGTTTCTTGCTCAATTTTTACTAAGTCTTTAGCCTGGTCAAAAGTCAAGTCCAATTTCACCATGTGCGCTTACAAATCAACCCTGACACCTACGTTTTGAGGCTAAAGACTCCTTACCTCCGAAAGCAAAGCTCTACAATAACCTTCACTGCGCCTAACAGTCGACGTCATAGCCCCGACAAGATAAATACGCACGAAGGTTATTAGACGAGGCAGACACTGCATCTCGCTAGAATTTTTCCCTCACTGAGCTTCATGATGCTCTAAGGAAAACTTTGCTCTTGGAGGTGAACAGGAAAGCTAAATATACTGACTCCGTTTGAAACTAAGCCTACGCTAAGATTTAAAATTCATGCAAATTTTCTTGAGAAAGAGAAAGAGTGGGACCAAATAAAGAGGGTTAAAAGGGAGGAGGGGGAGGGTAGGAGGGGGGGGGGGGAAGAGCTTATTTTAACTTTCAATGTTAACTTTCTCTTACTAATCAGCTTATTGCCATCGTCGCTCCCCCCAGCACAAGCAAAGACGAAGAAGAATAGAAGGGGGAAACACACCTTAGTGCTAAAATAAACAAGGCTTAGTATAACTTTCCTGCAACCCTGTTTTCAAAAATCCAGGTAGATATTTCAAGCATATCGGTCGAATTGCACAGAATTCTTTCATATTCAACTTAAAACGATAGGAAACGTTCAAATGAAGATTTCTAAGTGCGAAAAGCAAAGAAGTTGCCTTTAGATGATCAAATCTTTAGACATGAAACTGTGCTCTTGGTCATACCCATGACCTAAATTACCTTAGAATACTAGTGACTTGCTTAAAGTGCAGACATTGTGAAGATCGTGGACTTATGTTAGGATTGAAAGCCGTCTTCTAAGGTCTGTAACATTTGTACGCGAAAAGAGTTGTGATTTGAACAAGTTTGGCTGTGAAATCAGTCCCATATTTGCTAATCCTGTGAAATATATACCTGACCTTATGAAAACCAGGTCGACGAAAATTCGAGGCTTTTTAGAACTTCCTTTGCTATTACCTCCGTTGTTCAACAAGGACACTTAACTTTTTGCTTATTACCAGATTACAGTGTCGACGAAAGGAAAAAAAAAAGAACATGGCTATTTGCTATATCATTAGACATGAAATCGACGTAACCTCTGACCTGAACTATCGTGTGGGCAGTAGTGTCAGTTTTGCCCAAATCTTGCTTTGAAACGTCGGCCTTGCCGAGAGCAAAGTTACCGTCGGAAAGGGGCATCGATTTGTACGAAATCAAGCGACGTTTTAAACCGAATTCCCTGGTGGCTAACACAAATAACAGCAAGCTCTTGGTAAATTACATCTACGTAAACATGTGGCAAATGTTACGACTAGATTTGAGGCCGGAAATCACACATGATGACACTTCAAACTATCACATCACTTATCAGATCACTAGCATAGAATCGCTAAAGCCGCAAGGGCGGTAACAAGTCAAGAAACTGGAAAAACTTACGGTTTTGGCGCAGAAATACCGAGGCAAATCTTGTCGTCGCCTGATAGTTACTTGAAGTCCCGGATGTTGAAAAACGATTTCAAGCGAACTTCCGTCAAGCCCTTGTTTCTTGCTCAATTTTTACTAAGTCTTTAGCCTGGTCAAAAGTCAAGTCCAATTTCACCATGTGCGCTTACAAATCAACCCTGACACCTACGTTTTGAGGCTAAAGACTCCTTACCTCCGAAAGCAAAGCTCTACAATAACCTTCACTGCGCCTAACAGTCGACGTCATAGCCCCGACAAGATAAATACGCACGAAGGTTATTAGACGAGGCAGACACTGCATCTCGCTAGAATTTTTCCCTCACTGAGCTTCATGATGCTCTAAGGAAAACTTTGCTCTTGGAGGTGAACAGGAAAGCTAAATATACTGACTCCGTTTGAAACTAAGCCTACGCTAAGATTTAAAATTCATGCAAATTTTCTTGAGAAAGAGAAAGAGTGGGACCAAATAAAGAGGGTTAAAAGGGAGGAGGGGGAGGGTAGGAGGGGGGGGGGGGAAGAGCTTATTTTAACTTTCAATGTTAACTTTCTCTTACTAATCAGCTTATTGCCATCGTCGCTCCCCCCAGCACAAGCAAAGACGAAGAAGAATAGAAGGGGGAAACACACCTTAGTGCTAAAATAAACAAGGCTTAGTATAACTTTCCTGCAACCCTGTTTTCAAAAATCCAGGTAGATATTTCAAGCATATCGGTCGAATTGCACAGAATTCTTTCATATTCAACTTAAAACGATAGGAAACGTTCAAATGAAGATTTCTAAGTGCGAAAAGCAAAGAAGTTGCCTTTAGATGATCAAATCTTTAGACATGAAACTGTGCTCTTGGTCATACCCATGACCTAAATTACCTTAGAATACTAGTGACTTGCTTAAAGTGCAGACATTGTGAAGATCGTGGACTTATGTTAGGATTGAAAGCCGTCTTCTAAGGTCTGTAACATTTGTACGCGAAAAGAGTTGTGATTTGAACAAGTTTGGCTGTGAAATCAGTCCCATATTTGCTAATCCTGTGAAATATATACCTGACCTTATGAAAACCAGGTCGACGAAAATTCGAGGCTTTTTAGAACTTCCTTTGCTATTACCTCCGTTGTTCAACAAGGACACTTAACTTTTTGCTTATTACCAGATTACAGTGTCGACGAAAGGAAAAAAAAAAGAACATGGCTATTTGCTATATCATTAGACATGAAATCGACGTAACCTCTGACCTGAACTATCGTGTGGGCAGTAGTGTCAGTTTTGCCCAAATCTTGCTTTGAAACGTCGGCCTTGCCGAGAGCAAAGTTACCGTCGGAAAGGGGCATCGATTTGTACGAAATCAAGCGACGTTTTAAACCGAATTCCCTGGTGGCTAACACAAATAACAGCAAGCTCTTGGTAAATTACATCTACGTAAACATGTGGCAAATGTTACGACTAGATTTGAGGCCGGAAATCACACATGATGACACTTCAAACTATCACATCACTTATCAGATCACTAGCATAGAATCGCTAAAGCCGCAAGGGCGGTAACAAGTCAAGAAACTGGAAAAACTTACGGTTTTGGCGCAGAAATACCGAGGCAAATCTTGTCGTCGCCTGATAGTTACTTGAAGTCCCGGATGTTGAAAAACGATTTCAAGCGAACTTCCGTCAAGCCCTTGTTTCTTGCTCAATTTTTACTAAGTCTTTAGCCTGGTCAAAAGTCAAGTCCAATTTCACCATGTGCGCTTACAAATCAACCCTGACACCTACGTTTTGAGGCTAAAGACTCCTTACCTCCGAAAGCAAAGCTCTACAATAACCTTCACTGCGCCTAACAGTCGACGTCATAGCCCCGACAAGATAAATACGCACGAAGGTTATTAGACGAGGCAGACACTGCATCTCGCTAGAATTTTTCCCTCACTGAGCTTCATGATGCTCTAAGGAAAACTTTGCTCTTGGAGGTGAACAGGAAAGCTAAATATACTGACTCCGTTTGAAACTAAGCCTACGCTAAGATTTAAAATTCATGCAAATTTTCTTGAGAAAGAGAAAGAGTGGGACCAAATAAAGAGGGTTAAAAGGGAGGAGGGGGAGGGTAGGAGGGGGGGGGGGGGAAGAGCTTATTTTAACTTTCAATGTTAACTTTCTCTTACTAATCAGCTTATTGCCATCGTCGCTCCCCCCAGCACAAGCAAAGACGAAGAAGAATAGAAGGGGGAAACACACCTTAGTGCTAAAATAAACAAGGCTTAGTATAACTTTCCTGCAACCCTGTTTTCAAAAATCCAGGTAGATATTTCAAGCATATCGGTCGAATTGCACAGAATTCTTTCATATTCAACTTAAAACGATAGGAAACGTTCAAATGAAGATTTCTAAGTGCGAAAAGCAAAGAAGTTGCCTTTAGATGATCAAATCTTTAGACATGAAACTGTGCTCTTGGTCATACCCATGACCTAAATTACCTTAGAATACTAGTGACTTGCTTAAAGTGCAGACATTGTGAAGATCGTGGACTTATGTTAGGATTGAAAGCCGTCTTCTAAGGTCTGTAACATTTGTACGCGAAAAGAGTTGTGATTTGAACAAGTTTGGCTGTGAAATCAGTCCCATATTTGCTAATCCTGTGAAATATATACCTGACCTTATGAAAACCAGGTCGACGAAAATTCGAGGCTTTTTAGAACTTCCTTTGCTATTACCTCCGTTGTTCAACAAGGACACTTAACTTTTTGCTTATTACCAGATTACAGTGTCGACGAAAGGAAAAAAAAAAGAACATGGCTATTTGCTATATCATTAGACATGAAATCGACGTAACCTCTGACCTGAACTATCGTGTGGGCAGTAGTGTCAGTTTTGCCCAAATCTTGCTTTGAAACGTCGGCCTTGCCGAGAGCAAAGTTACCGTCGGAAAGGGGCATCGATTTGTACGAAATCAAGCGACGTTTTAAACCGAATTCCCTGGTGGCTAACACAAATAACAGCAAGCTCTTGGTAAATTACATCTACGTAAACATGTGGCAAATGTTACGACTAGATTTGAGGCCGGAAATCACACATGATGACACTTCAAACTATCACATCACTTATCAGATCACTAGCATAGAATCGCTAAAGCCGCAAGGGCGGTAACAAGTCAAGAAACTGGAAAAACTTACGGTTTTGGCGCAGAAATACCGAGGCAAATCTTGTCGTCGCCTGATAGTTACTTGAAGTCCCGGATGTTGAAAAACGATTTCAAGCGAACTTCCGTCAAGCCCTTGTTTCTTGCTCAATTTTTACTAAGTCTTTAGCCTGGTCAAAAGTCAAGTCCAATTTCACCATGTGCGCTTACAAATCAACCCTGACACCTACGTTTTGAGGCTAAAGACTCCTTACCTCCGAAAGCAAAGCTCTACAATAACCTTCACTGCGCCTAACAGTCGACGTCATAGCCCCGACAAGATAAATACGCACGAAGGTTATTAGACGAGGCAGACACTGCATCTCGCTAGAATTTTTCCCTCACTGAGCTTCATGATGCTCTAAGGAAAACTTTGCTCTTGGAGGTGAACAGGAAAGCTAAATATACTGACTCCGTTTGAAACTAAGCCTACGCTAAGATTTAAAATTCATGCAAATTTTCTTGAGAAAGAGAAAGAGTGGGACCAAATAAAGAGGGTTAAAAGGGAGGAGGGGGAGGGTAGGAGGGGGGGGGGGGGAAGAGCTTATTTTAACTTTCAATGTTAACTTTCTCTTACTAATCAGCTTATTGCCATCGTCGCTCCCCCCAGCACAAGCAAAGACGAAGAAGAATAGAAGGGGGAAACACACCTTAGTGCTAAAATAAACAAGGCTTAGTATAACTTTCCTGCAACCCTGTTTTAAAAATCCAGGTAGATATTTCAAGCATATCGGTCGAATTGCACAGAATTCTTTCATATTCAACTTAAAACGATAGGAAACGTTCAAATGAAGATTTCTAAGTGCGAAAAGCAAAGAAGTTGCCTTTAGATGATCAAATCTTTAGACATGAAACTGTGCTCTTGGTCATACCCATGACCTAAATTACCTTAGAATACTAGTGACTTGCTTAAAGTGCAGACATTGTGAAGATCGTGGACTTATGTTAGGATTGAAAGCCGTCTTCTAAGGTCTGTAACATTTGTACGCGAAAAGAGTTGTGATTTGAACAAGTTTGGCTGTGAAATCAGTCCCATATTTGCTAATCCTGTGAAATATATACCTGACCTTATGAAAACCAGGTCGACGAAAATTCGAGGCTTTTTAGAACTTCCTTTGCTATTACCTCCGTTGTTCAACAAGGACACTTAACTTTTTGCTTATTACCAGATTACAGTGTCGACGAAAGGAAAAAAAAAAGAACATGGCTATTTGCTATATCATTAGACATGAAATCGACGTAACCTCTGACCTGAACTATCGTGTGGGCAGTAGTGTCAGTTTTGCCCAAATCTTGCTTTGAAACGTCGGCCTTGCCGAGAGCAAAGTTACCGTCGGAAAGGGGCATCGATTTGTACGAAATCAAGCGACGTTTTAAACCGAATTCCCTGGTGGCTAACACAAATAACAGCAAGCTCTTGGTAAATTACATCTACGTAAACATGTGGCAAATGTTACGACTAGATTTGAGGCCGGAAATCACACATGATGACACTTCAAACTATCACATCACTTATCAGATCACTAGCATAGAATCGCTAAAGCCGCAAGGGCGGTAACAAGTCAAGAAACTGGAAAAACTTACGGTTTTGGCGCAGAAATACCGAGGCAAATCTTGTCGTCGCCTGATAGTTACTTGAAGTCCCGGATGTTGAAAAACGATTTCAAGCGAACTTCCGTCAAGCCCTTGTTTCTTGCTCAATTTTTACTAAGTCTTTAGCCTGGTCAAAAGTCAAGTCCAATTTCACCATGTGCGCTTACAAATCAACCCTGACACCTACGTTTTGAGGCTAAAGACTCCTTACCTCCGAAAGCAAAGCTCTACAATAACCTTCACTGCGCCTAACAGTCGACGTCATAGCCCCGACAAGATAAATACGCACGAAGGTTATTAGACGAGGCAGACACTGCATCTCGCTAGAATTTTTCCCTCACTGAGCTTCATGATGCTCTAAGGAAAACTTTGCTCTTGGAGGTGAACAGGAAAGCTAAATATACTGACTCCGTTTGAAACTAAGCCTACGCTAAGATTTAAAATTCATGCAAATTTTCTTGAGAAAGAGAAAGAGTGGGACCAAATAAAGAGGGTTAAAAGGGAGGAGGGGGAGGGTAGGAGGGGGGGGGGGGAAGAGCTTATTTTAACTTTCAATGTTAACTTTCTCTTACTAATCAGCTTATTGCCATCGTCGCTCCCCCCAGCACAAGCAAAGACGAAGAAGAATAGAAGGGGGAAACACACCTTAGTGCTAAAATAAACAAGGCTTAGTATAACTTTCCTGCAACCCTGTTTTCAAAAATCCAGGTAGATATTTCAAGCATATCGGTCGAATTGCACAGAATTCTTTCATATTCAACTTAAAACGATAGGAAACGTTCAAATGAAGATTTCTAAGTGCGAAAAGCAAAGAAGTTGCCTTTAGATGATCAAATCTTTAGACATGAAACTGTGCTCTTGGTCATACCCATGACCTAAATTACCTTAGAATACTAGTGACTTGCTTAAAGTGCAGACATTGTGAAGATCGTGGACTTATGTTAGGATTGAAAGCCGTCTTCTAAGGTCTGTAACATTTGTACGCGAAAAGAGTTGTGATTTGAACAAGTTTGGCTGTGAAATCAGTCCCATATTTGCTAATCCTGTGAAATATATACCTGACCTTATGAAAACCAGGTCGACGAAAATTCGAGGCTTTTTAGAACTTCCTTTGCTATTACCTCCGTTGTTCAACAAGGACACTTAACTTTTTGCTTATTACCAGATTACAGTGTCGACGAAAGGAAAAAAAAAAGAACATGGCTATTTGCTATATCATTAGACATGAAATCGACGTAACCTCTGACCTGAACTATCGTGTGGGCAGTAGTGTCAGTTTTGCCCAAATCTTGCTTTGAAACGTCGGCCTTGCCGAGAGCAAAGTTACCGTCGGAAAGGGGCATCGATTTGTACGAAATCAAGCGACGTTTTAAACCGAATTCCCTGGTGGCTAACACAAATAACAGCAAGCTCTTGGTAAATTACATCTACGTAAACATGTGGCAAATGTTACGACTAGATTTGAGGCCGGAAATCACACATGATGACACTTCAAACTATCACATCACTTATCAGATCACTAGCATAGAATCGCTAAAGCCGCAAGGGCGGTAACAAGTCAAGAAACTGGAAAAACTTACGGTTTTGGCGCAGAAATACCGAGGCAAATCTTGTCGTCGCCTGATAGTTACTTGAAGTCCCGGATGTTGAAAAACGATTTCAAGCGAACTTCCGTCAAGCCCTTGTTTCTTGCTCAATTTTTACTAAGTCTTTAGCCTGGTCAAAAGTCAAGTCCAATTTCACCATGTGCGCTTACAAATCAACCCTGACACCTACGTTTTGAGGCTAAAGACTCCTTACCTCCGAAAGCAAAGCTCTACAATAACCTTCACTGCGCCTAACAGTCGACGTCATAGCCCCGACAAGATAAATACGCACGAAGGTTATTAGACGAGGCAGACACTGCATCTCGCTAGAATTTTTCCCTCACTGAGCTTCATGATGCTCTAAGGAAAACTTTGCTCTTGGAGGTGAACAGGAAAGCTAAATATACTGACTCCGTTTGAAACTAAGCCTACGCTAAGATTTAAAATTCATGCAAATTTTCTTGAGAAAGAGAAAGAGTGGGACCAAATAAAGAGGGTTAAAAGGGAGGAGGGGGAGGGTAGGAGGGGGGGGGGGGAAGAGCTTATTTTAACTTTCAATGTTAACTTTCTCTTACTAATCAGCTTATTGCCATCGTCGCTCCCCCCAGCACAAGCAAAGACGAAGAAGAATAGAAGGGGGAAACACACCTTAGTGCTAAAATAAACAAGGCTTAGTATAACTTTCCTGCAACCCTGTTTTCAAAAATCCAGGTAGATATTTCAAGCATATCGGTCGAATTGCACAGAATTCTTTCATATTCAACTTAAAACGATAGGAAACGTTCAAATGAAGATTTCTAAGTGCGAAAAGCAAAGAAGTTGCCTTTAGATGATCAAATCTTTAGACATGAAACTGTGCTCTTGGTCATACCCATGACCTAAATTACCTTAGAATACTAGTGACTTGCTTAAAGTGCAGACATTGTGAAGATCGTGGACTTATGTTAGGATTGAAAGCCGTCTTCTAAGGTCTGTAACATTTGTACGCGAAAAGAGTTGTGATTTGAACAAGTTTGGCTGTGAAATCAGTCCCATATTTGCTAATCCTGTGAAATATATACCTGACCTTATGAAAACCAGGTCGACGAAAATTCGAGGCTTTTTAGAACTTCCTTTGCTATTACCTCCGTTGTTCAACAAGGACACTTAACTTTTTGCTTATTACCAGATTACAGTGTCGACGAAAGGAAAAAAAAAAGAACATGGCTATTTGCTATATCATTAGACATGAAATCGACGTAACCTCTGACCTGAACTATCGTGTGGGCAGTAGTGTCAGTTTTGCCCAAATCTTGCTTTGAAACGTCGGCCTTGCCGAGAGCAAAGTTACCGTCGGAAAGGGGCATCGATTTGTACGAAATCAAGCGACGTTTTAAACCGAATTCCCTGGTGGCTAACACAAATAACAGCAAGCTCTTGGTAAATTACATCTACGTAAACATGTGGCAAATGTTACGACTAGATTTGAGGCCGGAAATCACACATGATGACACTTCAAACTATCACATCACTTATCAGATCACTAGCATAGAATCGCTAAAGCCGCAAGGGCGGTAACAAGTCAAGAAACTGGAAAAACTTACGGTTTTGGCGCAGAAATACCGAGGCAAATCTTGTCGTCGCCTGATAGTTACTTGAAGTCCCGGATGTTGAAAAACGATTTCAAGCGAACTTCCGTCAAGCCCTTGTTTCTTGCTCAATTTTTACTAAGTCTTTAGCCTGGTCAAAAGTCAAGTCCAATTTCACCATGTGCGCTTACAAATCAACCCTGACACCTACGTTTTGAGGCTAAAGACTCCTTACCTCCGAAAGCAAAGCTCTACAATAACCTTCACTGCGCCTAACAGTCGACGTCATAGCCCCGACAAGATAAATACGCACGAAGGTTATTAGACGAGGCAGACACTGCATCTCGCTAGAATTTTTCCCTCACTGAGCTTCATGATGCTCTAAGGAAAACTTTGCTCTTGGAGGTGAACAGGAAAGCTAAATATACTGACTCCGTTTGAAACTAAGCCTACGCTAAGATTTAAAATTCATGCAAATTTTCTTGAGAAAGAGAAAGAGTGGGACCAAATAAAGAGGGTTAAAAGGGAGGAGGGGGAGGGTAGGAGGGGGGGGGGGGGAAGAGCTTATTTTAACTTTCAATGTTAACTTTCTCTTACTAATCAGCTTATTGCCATCGTCGCTCCCCCCAGCACAAGCAAAGACGAAGAAGAATAGAAGGGGGAAACACACCTTAGTGCTAAAATAAACAAGGCTTAGTATAACTTTCCTGCAACCCTGTTTTCAAAAATCCAGGTAGATATTTCAAGCATATCGGTCGAATTGCACAGAATTCTTTCATATTCAACTTAAAACGATAGGAAACGTTCAAATGAAGATTTCTAAGTGCGAAAAGCAAAGAAGTTGCCTTTAGATGATCAAATCTTTAGACATGAAACTGTGCTCTTGGTCATACCCATGACCTAAATTACCTTAGAATACTAGTGACTTGCTTAAAGTGCAGACATTGTGAAGATCGTGGACTTATGTTAGGATTGAAAGCCGTCTTCTAAGGTCTGTAACATTTGTACGCGAAAAGAGTTGTGATTTGAACAAGTTTGGCTGTGAAATCAGTCCCATATTTGCTAATCCTGTGAAATATATACCTGACCTTATGAAAACCAGGTCGACGAAAATTCGAGGCTTTTTAGAACTTCCTTTGCTATTACCTCCGTTGTTCAACAAGGACACTTAACTTTTTGCTTATTACCAGATTACAGTGTCGACGAAAGGAAAAAAAAAAGAACATGGCTATTTGCTATATCATTAGACATGAAATCGACGTAACCTCTGACCTGAACTATCGTGTGGGCAGTAGTGTCAGTTTTGCCCAAATCTTGCTTTGAAACGTCGGCCTTGCCGAGAGCAAAGTTACCGTCGGAAAGGGGCATCGATTTGTACGAAATCAAGCGACGTTTTAAACCGAATTCCCTGGTGGCTAACACAAATAACAGCAAGCTCTTGGTAAATTACATCTACGTAAACATGTGGCAAATGTTACGACTAGATTTGAGGCCGGAAATCACACATGATGACACTTCAAACTATCACATCACTTATCAGATCACTAGCATAGAATCGCTAAAGCCGCAAGGGCGGTAACAAGTCAAGAAACTGGAAAAACTTACGGTTTTGGCGCAGAAATACCGAGGCAAATCTTGTCGTCGCCTGATAGTTACTTGAAGTCCCGGATGTTGAAAAACGATTTCAAGCGAACTTCCGTCAAGCCCTTGTTTCTTGCTCAATTTTTACTAAGTCTTTAGCCTGGTCAAAAGTCAAGTCAATTTCACCATGTGCGCTTACAAATCAACCCTGACACCTACGTTTTGAGGCTAAAGACTCCTTACCTCCGAAAGCAAAGCTCTACAATAACCTTCACTGCGCCTAACAGTCGACGTCATAGCCCCGACAAGATAAATACGCACGAAGGTTATTAGACGAGGCAGACACTGCATCTCGCTAGAATTTTTCCCTCACTGAGCTTCATGATGCTCTAAGGAAAACTTTGCTCTTGGAGGTGAACAGGAAAGCTAAATATACTGACTCCGTTTGAAACTAAGCCTACGCTAAGATTTAAAATTCATGCAAATTTTCTTGAGAAAGAGAAAGAGTGGGACCAAATAAAGAGGGTTAAAAGGGAGGAGGGGGAGGGTAGGAGGGGGGGGGGGGAAGAGCTTATTTTAACTTTCAATGTTAACTTTCTCTTACTAATCAGCTTATTGCCATCGTCGCTCCCCCCAGCACAAGCAAAGACGAAGAAGAATAGAAGGGGGAAACACACCTTAGTGCTAAAATAAACAAGGCTTAGTATAACTTTCCTGCAACCCTGTTTTCAAAAATCCAGGTAGATATTTCAAGCATATCGGTCGAATTGCACAGAATTCTTTCATATTCAACTTAAAACGATAGGAAACGTTCAAATGAAGATTTCTAAGTGCGAAAAGCAAAGAAGTTGCCTTTAGATGATCAAATCTTTAGACATGAAACTGTGCTCTTGGTCATACCCATGACCTAAATTACCTTAGAATACTAGTGACTTGCTTAAAGTGCAGACATTGTGAAGATCGTGGACTTATGTTAGGATTGAAAGCCGTCTTCTAAGGTCTGTAACATTTGTACGCGAAAAGAGTTGTGATTTGAACAAGTTTGGCTGTGAAATCAGTCCCATATTTGCTAATCCTGTGAAATATATACCTGACCTTATGAAAACCAGGTCGACGAAAATTCGAGGCTTTTTAGAACTTCCTTTGCTATTACCTCCGTTGTTCAACAAGGACACTTAACTTTTTGCTTATTACCAGATTACAGTGTCGACGAAAGGAAAAAAAAAAGAACATGGCTATTTGCTATATCATTAGACATGAAATCGACGTAACCTCTGACCTGAACTATCGTGTGGGCAGTAGTGTCAGTTTTGCCCAAATCTTGCTTTGAAACGTCGGCCTTGCCGAGAGCAAAGTTACCGTCGGAAAGGGGCATCGATTTGTACGAAATCAAGCGACGTTTTAAACCGAATTCCCTGGTGGCTAACACAAATAACAGCAAGCTCTTGGTAAATTACATCTACGTAAACATGTGGCAAATGTTACGACTAGATTTGAGGCCGGAAATCACACATGATGACACTTCAAACTATCACATCACTTATCAGATCACTAGCATAGAATCGCTAAAGCCGCAAGGGCGGTAACAAGTCAAGAAACTGGAAAAACTTACGGTTTTGGCGCAGAAATACCGAGGCAAATCTTGTCGTCGCCTGATAGTTACTTGAAGTCCCGGATGTTGAAAAACGATTTCAAGCGAACTTCCGTCAAGCCCTTGTTTCTTGCTCAATTTTTACTAAGTCTTTAGCCTGGTCAAAAGTCAAGTCCAATTTCACCATGTGCGCTTACAAATCAACCCTGACACCTACGTTTTGAGGCTAAAGACTCCTTACCTCCGAAAGCAAAGCTCTACAATAACCTTCACTGCGCCTAACAGTCGACGTCATAGCCCCGACAAGATAAATACGCACGAAGGTTATTAGACGAGGCAGACACTGCATCTCGCTAGAATTTTTCCCTCACTGAGCTTCATGATGCTCTAAGGAAAACTTTGCTCTTGGAGGTGAACAGGAAAGCTAAATATACTGACTCCGTTTGAAACTAAGCCTACGCTAAGATTTAAAATTCATGCAAATTTTCTTGAGAAAGAGAAAGAGTGGGACCAAATAAAGAGGGTTAAAAGGGAGGAGGGGGAGGGTAGGAGGGGGGGGGGGGAAGAGCTTATTTTAACTTTCAATGTTAACTTTCTCTTACTAATCAGCTTATTGCCATCGTCGCTCCCCCCAGCACAAGCAAAGACGAAGAAGAATAGAAGGGGGAAACACACCTTAGTGCTAAAATAAACAAGGCTTAGTATAACTTTCCTGCAACCCTGTTTTCAAAAATCCAGGTAGATATTTCAAGCATATCGGTCGAATTGCACAGAATTCTTTCATATTCAACTTAAAACGATAGGAAACGTTCAAATGAAGATTTCTAAGTGCGAAAAGCAAAGAAGTTGCCTTTAGATGATCAAATCTTTAGACATGAAACTGTGCTCTTGGTCATACCCATGACCTAAATTACCTTAGAATACTAGTGACTTGCTTAAAGTGCAGACATTGTGAAGATCGTGGACTTATGTTAGGATTGAAAGCCGTCTTCTAAGGTCTGTAACATTTGTACGCGAAAAGAGTTGTGATTTGAACAAGTTTGGCTGTGAAATCAGTCCCATATTTGCTAATCCTGTGAAATATATACCTGACCTTATGAAAACCAGGTCGACGAAAATTCGAGGCTTTTTAGAACTTCCTTTGCTATTACCTCCGTTGTTCAACAAGGACACTTAACTTTTTGCTTATTACCAGATTACAGTGTCGACGAAAGGAAAAAAAAAAGAACATGGCTATTTGCTATATCATTAGACATGAAATCGACGTAACCTCTGACCTGAACTATCGTGTGGGCAGTAGTGTCAGTTTTGCCCAAATCTTGCTTTGAAACGTCGGCCTTGCCGAGAGCAAAGTTACCGTCGGAAAGGGGCATCGATTTGTACGAAATCAAGCGACGTTTTAAACCGAATTCCCTGGTGGCTAACACAAATAACAGCAAGCTCTTGGTAAATTACATCTACGTAAACATGTGGCAAATGTTACGACTAGATTTGAGGCCGGAAATCACACATGATGACACTTCAAACTATCACATCACTTATCAGATCACTAGCATAGAATCGCTAAAGCCGCAAGGGCGGTAACAAGTCAAGAAACTGGAAAAACTTACGGTTTTGGCGCAGAAATACCGAGGCAAATCTTGTCGTCGCCTGATAGTTACTTGAAGTCCCGGATGTTGAAAAACGATTTCAAGCGAACTTCCGTCAAGCCCTTGTTTCTTGCTCAATTTTTACTAAGTCTTTAGCCTGGTCAAAAGTCAAGTCCAATTTCACCATGTGCGCTTACAAATCAACCCTGACACCTACGTTTTGAGGCTAAAGACTCCTTACCTCCGAAAGCAAAGCTCTACAATAACCTTCACTGCGCCTAACAGTCGACGTCATAGCCCCGACAAGATAAATACGCACGAAGGTTATTAGACGAGGCAGACACTGCATCTCGCTAGAATTTTTCCCTCACTGAGCTTCATGATGCTCTAAGGAAAACTTTGCTCTTGGAGGTGAACAGGAAAGCTAAATATACTGACTCCGTTTGAAACTAAGCCTACGCTAAGATTTAAAATTCATGCAAATTTTCTTGAGAAAGAGAAAGAGTGGGACCAAATAAAGAGGGTTAAAAGGGAGGAGGGGGAGGGTAGGAGGGGGGGGGGGGAAGAGCTTATTTTAACTTTCAATGTTAACTTTCTCTTACTAATCAGCTTATTGCCATCGTCGCTCCCCCCAGCACAAGCAAAGACGAAGAAGAATAGAAGGGGGAAACACACCTTAGTGCTAAAATAAACAAGGCTTAGTATAACTTTCCTGCAACCCTGTTTTCAAAAATCCAGGTAGATATTTCAAGCATATCGGTCGAATTGCACAGAATTCTTTCATATTCAACTTAAAACGATAGGAAACGTTCAAATGAAGATTTCTAAGTGCGAAAAGCAAAGAAGTTGCCTTTAGATGATCAAATCTTTAGACATGAAACTGTGCTCTTGGTCATACCCATGACCTAAATTACCTTAGAATACTAGTGACTTGCTTAAAGTGCAGACATTGTGAAGATCGTGGACTTATGTTAGGATTGAAAGCCGTCTTCTAAGGTCTGTAACATTTGTACGCGAAAAGAGTTGTGATTTGAACAAGTTTGGCTGTGAAATCAGTCCCATATTTGCTAATCCTGTGAAATATATACCTGACCTTATGAAAACCAGGTCGACGAAAATTCGAGGCTTTTTAGAACTTCCTTTGCTATTACCTCCGTTGTTCAACAAGGACACTTAACTTTTTGCTTATTACCAGATTACAGTGTCGACGAAAGGAAAAAAAAAAGAACATGGCTATTTGCTATATCATTAGACATGAAATCGACGTAACCTCTGACCTGAACTATCGTGTGGGCAGTAGTGTCAGTTTTGCCCAAATCTTGCTTTGAAACGTCGGCCTTGCCGAGAGCAAAGTTACCGTCGGAAAGGGGCATCGATTTGTACGAAATCAAGCGACGTTTTAAACCGAATTCCCTGGTGGCTAACACAAATAACAGCAAGCTCTTGGTAAATTACATCTACGTAAACATGTGGCAAATGTTACGACTAGATTTGAGGCCGGAAATCACACATGATGACACTTCAAACTATCACATCACTTATCAGATCACTAGCATAGAATCGCTAAAGCCGCAAGGGCGGTAACAAGTCAAGAAACTGGAAAAACTTACGGTTTTGGCGCAGAAATACCGAGGCAAATCTTGTCGTCGCCTGATAGTTACTTGAAGTCCCGGATGTTGAAAAACGATTTCAAGCGAACTTCCGTCAAGCCCTTGTTTCTTGCTCAATTTTTACTAAGTCTTTAGCCTGGTCAAAAGTCAAGTCCAATTTCACCATGTGCGCTTACAAATCAACCCTGACACCTACGTTTTGAGGCTAAAGACTCCTTACCTCCGAAAGCAAAGCTCTACAATAACCTTCACTGCGCCTAACAGTCGACGTCATAGCCCCGACAAGATAAATACGCACGAAGGTTATTAGACGAGGCAGACACTGCATCTCGCTAGAATTTTTCCCTCACTGAGCTTCATGATGCTCTAAGGAAAACTTTGCTCTTGGAGGTGAACAGGAAAGCTAAATATACTGACTCCGTTTGAAACTAAGCCTACGCTAAGATTTAAAATTCATGCAAATTTTCTTGAGAAAGAGAAAGAGTGGGACCAAATAAAGAGGGTTAAAAGGGAGGAGGGGGAGGGTAGGAGGGGGGGGGGGGGAAGAGCTTATTTTAACTTTCAATGTTAACTTTCTCTTACTAATCAGCTTATTGCCATCGTCGCTCCCCCCAGCACAAGCAAAGACGAAGAAGAATAGAAGGGGGAAACACACCTTAGTGCTAAAATAAACAAGGCTTAGTATAACTTTCCTGCAACCCTGTTTTCAAAAATCCAGGTAGATATTTCAAGCATATCGGTCGAATTGCACAGAATTCTTTCATATTCAACTTAAAACGATAGGAAACGTTCAAATGAAGATTTCTAAGTGCGAAAAGCAAAGAAGTTGCCTTTAGATGATCAAATCTTTAGACATGAAACTGTGCTCTTGGTCATACCCATGACCTAAATTACCTTAGAATACTAGTGACTTGCTTAAAGTGCAGACATTGTGAAGATCGTGGACTTATGTTAGGATTGAAAGCCGTCTTCTAAGGTCTGTAACATTTGTACGCGAAAAGAGTTGTGATTTGAACAAGTTTGGCTGTGAAATCAGTCCCATATTTGCTAATCCTGTGAAATATATACCTGACCTTATGAAAACCAGGTCGACGAAAATTCGAGGCTTTTTAGAACTTCCTTTGCTATTACCTCCGTTGTTCAACAAGGACACTTAACTTTTTGCTTATTACCAGATTACAGTGTCGACGAAAGGAAAAAAAAAAGAACATGGCTATTTGCTATATCATTAGACATGAAATCGACGTAACCTCTGACCTGAACTATCGTGTGGGCAGTAGTGTCAGTTTTGCCCAAATCTTGCTTTGAAACGTCGGCCTTGCCGAGAGCAAAGTTACCGTCGGAAAGGGGCATCGATTTGTACGAAATCAAGCGACGTTTTAAACCGAATTCCCTGGTGGCTAACACAAATAACAGCAAGCTCTTGGTAAATTACATCTACGTAAACATGTGGCAAATGTTACGACTAGATTTGAGGCCGGAAATCA
This sequence comes from Galaxea fascicularis, assembly GCA_948470475.1. Classification (NCBI taxonomy): domain Eukaryota; kingdom Metazoa; phylum Cnidaria; class Anthozoa; order Scleractinia; family Euphylliidae; genus Galaxea; species Galaxea fascicularis. Next base: position 18,027,736 of record OX419336.1, on the reverse strand, counting down.
CACATGATGACACTTCAAACTATCACATCACTTATCAGATCACTAGCATAGAATCGCTAAAGCCGCAAGGGCGGTAACAAGTCAAGAAACTGGAAAAACTTACGGTTTTGGCGCAGAAATACCGAGGCAAATCTTGTCGTCGCCTGATAGTTACTTGAAGTCCCGGATGTTGAAAAACGATTTCAAGCGAACTTCCGTCAAGCCCTTGTTTCTTGCTCAATTTTTACTAAGTCTTTAGCCTGGTCAAAAGTCAAGTCCAATTTCACCATGTGCGCTTACAAATCAACCCTGACACCTACGTTTTGAGGCTAAAGACTCCTTACCTCCGAAAGCAAAGCTCTACAATAACCTTCACTGCGCCTAACAGTCGACGTCATAGCCCCGACAAGATAAATACGCACGAAGGTTATTAGACGAGGCAGACACTGCATCTCGCTAGAATTTTTCCCTCACTGAGCTTCATGATGCTCTAAGGAAAACTTTGCTCTTGGAGGTGAACAGGAAAGCTAAATATACTGACTCCGTTTGAAACTAAGCCTACGCTAAGATTTAAAATTCATGCAAATTTTCTTGAGAAAGAGAAAGAGTGGGACCAAATAAAGAGGGTTAAAAGGGAGGAGGGGGAGGGTAGGAGGGGGGGGGGGGGAAGAGCTTATTTTAACTTTCAATGTTAACTTTCTCTTACTAATCAGCTTATTGCCATCGTCGCTCCCCCCAGCACAAGCAAAGACGAAGAAGAATAGAAGGGGGAAACACACCTTAGTGCTAAAATAAACAAGGCTTAGTATAACTTTCCTGCAACCCTGTTTTCAAAAATCCAGGTAGATATATATATATATATATATCTATATATATATATATATATATATATATATATATATATATATATATATATAATTAGTATGGAACACGAGGACGGACAACTTCGAGCGAAAGAAAATATATACACTAAAAAATATTAAAAAGATAAAATGTTTTATAAAAAGACGTTTCGGTCAGTGACCTTCATCAGTTTCAGTCTGAAAACTGAAACTGAAACTGATGAAGGTCACTGACCGAAACGTCTTTTTATAAAACATTTTATCTTTTTAATATTTTTTAGTGTATATATTTTCTTTCGCTCGAAGTTGTCCGTCCTCGTGTTCCATACTAATTTTAAATTTACTTCTCGAGGTTTGGACTGTGAATCCCTTCGGATCCTTCTGGCGCAGAAGCATCTCTGTTGGCTCGAAGCATTTTAATCTGTTATATATATATATATATATATATATATATATATATATATATATATATATATATATATATATATATATATATATATATATATATATATATATATGAAAGTTAAGGTTGGGGAGAGGATTATGAGCAACTGATTGCCTCATTTCTCTAGGATCACCACCCTATTCCTGGTTAGATGGCGATTCACAGTGTTATCTGTCAAGTAAATTCAAATCAAGTTAAGAAGGAACAGAAATTACACAACTAAAGAAATGAGTGAAAATGTGGTCCAGCCAGGAATCGATCCTAGTGATCCTAGAGAAATGAGGCAATCAGTTGCTCATAATCCTCTCCCCAACCTTAACTTTCATAAATTTCCACAGGGGGATTGGGCCGTGCATCGCCGATCGACCGGGGGGTAGTGAGGTGATCCTGATCTGCACGAAAATGTGACGCATGTCTCCCCGGACCTATCCACATGAAGGTCAATTATCAGCCGCGTTGCCAGTGTGGTTGGTTCAGTGGCCGAGTGGTTAAGGCATCCGACCGGTAATCTGGAGACCCAGGTTCGATTCCTGGCTGGACCACATTTTCACTCATTTCTTTAGTTGTGTAATTTCTGTTCCTTCTTAACTTGATTTAATATATATATATAAACTGAATAAATGTTTGAAAGAAAATTCGCCCTGAGTGGGATTTGAACCCACGTCCCCCCCGTTACTAGTCGGGTGTGATAACCACTACACCATCAGGACAACCATGCTGGCAACACGGCAATCGAAGCAGTGATTTACGTGGTAAGGAACGTGGGATCCCGGGGAATTTTTCTTTCGAGGTGACAAGGTAGGGGAAGCCTATAACTCCGTTTTGAAATCCAACTAATATATATTAATATATAATTATACAGTATATATTAATTGAAAATAGCCTGTATCCCTTGTGGATCCTCCATTGTCATCCGCTAAGTTGACTTCGGTCGTGCATCATGAATTTGATCCTTAGTTGGATTTCAAAACGGAGTTATAGGCTTCCCCTACCTTGTCACCTCGAAAGAAAAATTCCCCTGGATCCCACGTTCCTTACCACGTAAATCACATCTTCGATTGCCGTGTTGCCAGCATGGTTGTCCTGATGGTGTAGTGGTTATCACACCCGACTAGTAACAGGGGGGACGTGGGTTCAAATCCCACTCAGGGCGAATTTTCTTTCAAACATTTATTCAGTTTAATATGATTATTTGGGGTGCACAAGGTCAGGGGCCCTTTCATATACAGTATATATATATATATATATAACAGTATATATATATATATATATATATATATATATATATATATATATATATATTACTTCATAGAAGTTCAGGTTTCACGAGTAATCATCGTTTTATTGCTACAGAACTGTTTCGTATGGTACAAGGACCACACTCATCAGGCAATTTTAAAGTCGTTAAAATTGCCTGATGAGTGTGGTCCTTGTACCATACGAAACAGTTCTGTAGCAATAAAACGATGATTACTCGTGAAACCTGAACTTCTATGAAGTAATAGTTAATGTTCCTCAATCGATTGAGTTGAGCGCTCTACGAAACACGTTCTACTCAACAAGAATATATATATATATATATATAATTCATGCAAATTTTCTTGAGAAAGAGAGAGAGTGGGACCAAATAAAGAGGGTTCAAAGGGAGGAGGGGGAGGATAGGGGGGGGAGAGAGCTTATTTTAACTTTCAATGTTAACTTTCTCTTACTAATCAGCTAATTGCCATCGTCGCTCCCCCCAGCACAAGCAAAGACGAAGAAGAATAGAAGGGGAAAACACACCTCAGTACTAAAATAAATAAGGCTTAGTATAACTTTTCAAAAATCTAGGTAGATATTTCAAGCATATCGGTCGAATTGCACAGAATTCTTTCATATTCAACTTAAAGCGATAGGAACGTTCAAATGAAGAGTTCTAAGTGCGAAAAGCAGAGAGGTTGCCTTTAGATGATCAAATCTTTAGACATGAAACTGTGCTCTTGGTCATAACCATGACATAAATTACCTTAGAATACTAGTGACTTGCTTAAAGTGCAGACATTGTGAAGATCGTGGACTTATGTTAGGCTTGAAAGCCGTCTTCTAAGGTCTGTAACATTTGTACGCGAAAAGAGTTGTGATTTGGACAAGTTTGGCTGTGAAATCAGTCCCATGTTTGTTAATCCTGTGAAATAATTACTTCAAGCATATCGGTCGAATTGCACAGAATTCTTTCATATTCAACTTAAAGCGATAGGAAACGTTCAAATGAAGAGTTCTAAGTGCGAAAAGCAGAGAGGTTGCCTTTAGATGATCAAATCTTTAGACATGAAACTGTGCTCTTGGTCATAACCATGACATAAATTACCTTAGAATACTAGTGACTTGCTTAAAGTGCAGACATTGTGAAGATCGTGGACTTATGTTAGGCTTGAAAGCCGTCTTCTAAGGTCTGTAACATTTGTACGCGAAAAGAGTTGTGATTTGAACAAGTTTGGCTGTGAAATCAGTCCCATATTTGCTAATCCTGTGAAATAATTACTTCAAGCATATCGGTCGAATATGAACACATTTTCACATTTTCACAGTGATTTCTGACAAATATTAATTAGTAGTGTATGATGGGAACAGAAATCGAAACAACAAAGGAAATGAACACATTTTCACTCATTTCCTTTGTTGTTTCGATTTCTGTTCCCATCATACACTACTAATTAATATTTGTCAGAAATCACTGTGAATCGCCTTCCGAAGGGAATAGGTTGGTGATCCAAAGGTAAATGAGGCAGTTAGTTGTTGTTATTTCCCCGCTCAAAATCTACACAATTATTTCATATATAGGGGGAAATTTACTGCGAATCGCTGATCAACTTGAGCATAGTGACGCGATCCTAACTGCAGAAAATGTGTGATTCTCCTCAGAACTTGCCATATAAAGGTTGTTCCAATTCGGCTAAATGGCGGGGTTGGTTCAGTGGCCTAGTGGTAAGGTTCGACTCCCGGCTGAACACATTTTCACTCATTTCCTTTGTTGTTTCGATTTCTGTTCCCATCATACACTACTAATATATATATAAAATGGTAAAATCATATTGTGTTAAACAAAAAAAAAACAGACTGAATGTGTTCCAGGTTCTGAACGATTTGCGAAAACTAAAAATGGACGTACAATGATGAAATGCATATGCGCCGAATGTGGTAAAACTAAATCAACTTTTGTAAAAAAAAAAACAGGGAAACTAAATAGCCCTGTCTACGGGCAGAGCAATTCCTTGTTCATTCCCGGGTCTTTTGGTGTCTCGAATTTTAGTCCAAAGATGATGAAAGCGTTTTTAAAAGCTGCTCCTCATAGTAAAGGTCCTCTTGATTTTGGAAAAAAATTTCTAAAATCATTATGGTAGCTAGTGGTGTAGATATTCACAAAATGATTTGTAAATTACCACAACACAAAGCTGGTATTACTCCAAGCAAATACAAATATATTGGGCCTTACAATCCTCTTGATAAACAGTTAAAATATGATCCCAACACTGGTAAAGTATTAGAATGGTATGTACAGCCGTACAATAAAGTAGAAGAAATAGCTGCTCATCATGATATATGTTATGACACGGGAAAAATAAAGGCGATTGTGACAGAACTATGGTAAAATCACTGGATATGATTCCCTATGGTGAAATGCCAAAGTGGGGTCAAAAAGCTCGATTTTTAACCGATAAAAAACAAACAGAAACTCGGACTTGGTGTTTCAAAAAACGGAAAAAGCAGTCGAGTGAAGTAAACTGGTAACAGCAACTAGCAGATGAACTACATAAACCCATAAAGCGTAACTTTACTCGGCGGCTTTTTGTTGTAAATCAAATATGGGCTGCAGATCTGGTTGAAATGCAACAATTTAATGGATAGAATAAAGGTTATAAGTATCTTCTTATGGTAATTGATGTATTCAGTAAATACGGTTGAATTCTACCTTTGAAAGACAAAAAAGGTGAAACAGTTACTGAAGCATTTAAAACCATCCTCAAAGAGGGAACAAAACCAGAGTATCTATGGACTGATAAAGGATCAGAGTTCTATAACAAAAATATGAAAGACTTACTAAACAAACATAACATAACATAACATAACATTGTATTCAACAGAAAATGAAGAAAAATCATCAGTAGTGGAAAGATGGACTAGAACGATTAAAAATAAAATGTGGAAACAATTCACTGTTCAAGCGGTAAGATACAGTATTTGGATATGCTACCAAGAATATTGGAAAAATATAATAACACTAAACACAGTTCAATAAAAATGACACCTATTGAAGTATCAAAGAAAAAGAATCAAGGAACTGTTTATTTCAATCTGTATGGTGATATGAAACCAATAACATTCAAACCAAAATTCAAGGCTGATAAAGTTCGAATATCTAAATTTAAAAGAAAGTATTTTGATAAAGGATACACTCCAAATTGGACCGAAGAGATTTTTGTTATTGATGAAGTAAAATACACTAATCCAATAACTTACGAAAATAAAGGATCTCTGTGATGAAGAGATACAAGGGAGTTTTTTATGAACCTGAATTATTGAAAGCTAAACAAGATGTATTCAGTATTGATAAAGTCATCAAAAGAGATTATAAGAAAAAACAAGCTTTGGTGAAATGGAAATGATACAATGATGATTTTAACAGTTGGATACCTCTGAGAGATGTGAAAAATATATAAACCATTTATATATAGAAGTCAAGTCAAGATAGCTTTAGTAGTAGTCAAGAATCTCATGAACAAGGTATGTTCAAGTTCACACTGCAACCAGGTGGACAATCAGACATGGTTTGATGCTACTCTGGTTTGAAAATTATTATTTAACATATTCATAATTAAGAGGGTCCCCTATACCACTTTGGAAAATGCATTCACGTAAAAATATTGAGACTGTTCACGCGTCACGGATAATTCCCAAAATTCGTTCACGTTCACGATAAAATCAATATCGACAATCACGAATCACGAATGAACAAAAAAAACCTAAATCACGTTTCACGAGAAAAAAATAGTCCCAATCACGTTTCACGAAAAAAGTATAGGGGACCCTTAATTAACGCAAAAATGTCTCTGCAAAGTGGGTGGGATCGGGATTCCTAAGTGAAAATTATTATTATTATCACCTGAGTTGATTCATGGCTTATCGTGCCGCAGTCACTTTTAACAAAGAAAACTTAGTCATTTTCGCCTAATGTTTTTCGATGCTATTGTAAAAAGGACACCGACGGCAGTGTTTTATCGTCTTTACTCTTATAGATTACAAAAATGACGCCATAAAATAGTCAAAACAAGGCGAACAAAGCACTTTTCTTCTTTTTTGGGTGGTGTCGAACAGTACCCACTCTGGGGTTTTACCATTTTGTTTTGTTGTGGAATATTTCGGTTTGTTGAGGTTAAAATGTCAACGATACATGTTAGAAAATTTGTGACTCAGCCAAAGCACATAACCGGTTGTGATGTTGGATTTAAAAGTGAGACACTGGGACTGCTAATCTATAGTTTAGAGATTTACACCATTTGTATTGAAATGTAATCGGATGTAATTAAACTGTGATGAAGCAAAATCGTTTATGCTCGTAGTCATGTAGTCCCTTGATCCAACGTGGCAAAGGCCGATGATAAATCGAAAATGTGCGTTAGCACATGTTTGAATGGTGGCTGTGGCTCTGCAGCAAAACAGTAAAAACTATAATCACAATACAGAAGTCCTTACTAGAGTCCTGGCTCGAGTCCTGGAATTGATTTTATTTTATAGGTAAATGCCATAGCATAACGAAAGAACTGTGGAGCTCCGCTTGCCTGAATATATATATATTACGATTTTCCATAACTATATTATATTTAGATTTTTTTTTTCATTGAGAATCTTTACTTAACTGAGACGTAACTTTCTTTATGGTTCATCTCTTAATATTCATATATAATAATTTTCTTTAAGTATAAATCGGTTATTTTTCATTAAAGATAAAAAAATGGTTTAAACGTTGTTCATTTTATAAAATATATTATGAGTCCGAATATAAGATTGCAATCTTCAGTTTATCGAATTCATCCTCATGTCTATCCGGAAATCGAAATGGCATGATAATTCATATTTTTAAAAGAATCCAAATGGTCGGTAATAGAAGTAACACCGGTTATTTGCAAATTACAGTTAAAAAATTGGTGATAAACATAAAAAATCAATACACGCTCATCGTTTCATCTGAGAATGTTTTAATAATTTAATTCCCGAGGATAAAGTAATTGACCATTTAAATGAGGATGAAACTGATAACAGACCTTTAAATCTTCAATTAAGAACACAAAGAGATAATGTGAAAAGATCGATAAAAAATAGACTCTTCTTATGCAAAATTTAACCATGAAAATAGAAAATGTGTAAAATCAACAAATTGTCGAACAGATCAAACAATATTTTTTAATTCAATGAATTCAATTCAGCAACATCTTGGTATTAATCCTGGACTTGTTTATCAAATGTGTGATTCTTCTCATTAATGTAAAAGAGGAAAAAGTAAAATAGATGGTGATTATTATAAATTTGAGTATATTGATGAAAAAGATCTTCCTAACGATTATAATAAATTGGCAAATAAAAGACCACGCAGAAAAACTGATGAAAAGAAAAAAGAAAGATACAAGCAATGTTTACAAAGAATTCTTCTAACGCTTACCATTAAAAACATTGTAATCAAATGAGGAATGATCTTCGCAGTTGTGATCGCAATTTTTACAATTGTGTAAAGAAGCCTGAAAATAATTTAGGACTTCAATGGGGCTTGAACCTGTGACCTCGCAATTCCGGTGCGATGCTCTACCAACTGAGCTATGAAGCCACTGACGTTGGGAGTGTAACACTTTTCCCACATTTAAGTCGAACTGAATTTTAATAACAACTCCGTTCCCGCCGTTTTTACACACCCCCTCAAACCTATCCCATCATGCATGTAGCATGTATGCTACCACAGGTAGACCAACAAACACTACAGGGAGCAGGTCAATTTTGGGTTCATATGATCCCGTGAAAGATATGTAAGTGAATGATGCATATGAAAAATATCATATGTGAACTGCAAATATGAAATCAAATGAGGAATGATCGTCGCAGTTGTGATCGCAATTTTTACAATTGCAATTTTTTTACAATTTTTAATCTATCAACTATATCATCATATTTTTCATTATCATTAGTTAATTTTTGAGAAATCTTACAAAGGATATATGATAAACCTCTAACATCTTCACGATCCATATGAATATATTATACATTTATTCACTTTTTTCTGATTTGGGACTTGAAGGACATGAATAATCTGATATGTCAGAGAGTCTATCCCAGCATTCAGATAATGTTTGAGATAGAGTTTCACTTAGAGCATCAAAAATTTCTGAAAACCAAGATTGTTGAGAGCAATCACAATCACTATCATAATCTGTTTGATGTTCAGGAGATTCAGACATGGTTTGATGCTACTCTGGTTTGAAAATTGAGACCTATTTACACCTCATCAAAACAAAAGGTCGTTAATTAGTAAGTGTATAAAAGGGTTCTTTTTGCAACACTAGATCACCTCTGATGAAGACACTAGACAGGAGTGTCGAAACGTTGGGTCGTGAAATGTAACTTTTTAAGTTACATTCATCAATTAATGCAGAAACTTTAAAAAAGTAAACATTACAGAAAAGATCATAAAAGGCATACTTGTATGAAATGGGTAGCAGATAAGTAACCAGAAATGATTGTTGCGTTTCCTTCTTTAATAAAAACACTCTTTCTGTAAGTAATTTCACAGTTTCAATTCGGGGACGCTGTAAACAGGCAAAACGCATGAAGAAACGTATCTCTGCAAGTTTTTGTGTCATACTGAGCACAGGACGAAGAGTTGAACAAAAAGGGTATCTGGGACAGGCAGCAAATAGGTCAAGATTGTGGCAAAGCACCAACTGGAGGTAACGGGAGTAGATATTTTGAAGATTACAGGCTCAATCAAAACGGAATTGGTGTCAATCTAGCCAAATAACCTACCGTGCCTGGTCTATGTCGTCAAAATGTGCTGGGAGTGTTAGCCACGTGGCTTGTTCATGCTCTTGCCCCAAATCTGAGTCTAGCCCTACCCTAAGCCCCTAGAACGTAACCTGAAGGTCAGAAAATCAACTGGGGCCCTTAAATCCCAACTCTTGCCCTGTCCTTCACTTAATCTTAGTCACTGCTATCCTCTAGTGGTGTCAGAAGCACCGGTCACGTGACCTCAATATTTTGTTAATAAAAACACTCTTTCTGTAAGTAATTTCACAGTTTCAATTCGGGGACGCTGTAAACAGGCAAAACGCATGAAGAAACGTATCTCTGCAAGTTTTTGTGTCATACTGAGCACAGGACGAAGAGTTGAACAAAAAGGGTATCTGGGACAGGCAGCAAATAGGTCAAGATTGTGGCAAAGCACCAACTGGAGGTAACGGGAGTAGATATTTTGAAGATTACAGGCTCAATCAAAACGGAATTGGTGTCAATCTAGCCAAATAACCTACCGTGCCTGGTCTATGTCGTCAAAATGTGCTGGGAGTGTTAGCCACGTGGCTTGTTCATGCTCTTGCCCCAAATCTGAGTCTAGCCCTACCCTAAGCCCCTAGAACGTAACCTGAAGGTCAGAAAATCAACTGGGGCCCTTAAATCCCAACTCTTGCCCTGTCCTTCACTTAATCTTAGTCACTGCTATCCTCTAGTGGTGTCAGAAGCACCGGTCACGTGACCTCAATATTTTGTTAATAAAAACACTCTTTCTGTAAGTAATTTCACAGTTTCAATTCGGGGACGCTGTAAACAGGCAAAACGCATGAAGAAACGTATCTCTGCAAGTTTTTGTGTCATACTGAGCACAGGACGAAGAGTTGAACAAAAAGGGTATCTGGGACAGGCAGCAAATAGGTCAAGATTGTGGCAAAGCACCAACTGGAGGTAACGGGAGTAGATATTTTGAAGATTACAGGCTCAATCAAAACGGAATTGGTGTCAATCTAGCCAAATAACCTACCGTGCCTGGTCTATGTCGTCAAAATGTGCTGGGAGTGTTAGCCACGTGGCTTGTTCATGCTCTTGCCCCAAATCTGAGTCTAGCCCTACCCTAAGCCCCTAGAACGTAACCTGAAGGTCAGAAAATCAACTGGGGCCCTTAAATCCCAACTCTTGCCCTGTCCTTCACTTAATCTTAGTCACTGCTATCCTCTAGTGGTGTCAGAAGCACCGGTCACGTGACCTCAATATTTTGTTAATAAAAACACTCTTTCTGTAAGTAATTTCACAGTTTCAATTCGGGGACGCTGTAAACAGGCAAAACGCATGAAGAAACGTATCTCTGCAAGTTTTTGTGTCATACTGAGCACAGGACGAAGAGTTGAACAAAAAGGGTATCTGGGACAGGCAGCAAATAGGTCAAGATTGTGGCAAAGCACCAACTGGAGGTAACGGGAGTAGATATTTTGAAGATTACAGGCTCAATCAAAACGGAATTGGTGTCAATCTAGCCAAATAACCTACCGTGCCTGGTCTATGTCGTCAAAATGTGCTGGGAGTGTTAGCCACGTGGCTTGTTCATGCTCTTGCCCCAAATCTGAGTCTAGCCCTACCCTAAGCCCCTAGAAAGTAACCTGAAGGTCAGAAAATCAACTGGGGCCCTTAAATCCCAACTCTTGCCCTGTCCTTCACTTAATCTTAGTCACTGCTATCCTCTAGTGGTGTCAGAAGCACCGGTCACGTGACCTCAATATTTTGTTAAACGTTTCACTGTTTTTTTTTTTTTTTTTTCACGTATCAGTAAAAGGAAGAGATTGTTCACCTCCATATTCCTCACTTTCCTTGAAACCTGTGCTCGGAACTTTTCTTTCCGAAGGAAAGCATTCCCGCTCGCACCTTTCTCATAGTAAATGGCGACGCAATTTATAATGCCGCATATTTCGTTTGACGGTTCCTTCGGTAAATTACTGTCACCGCTATCCGGCGTGGTCATGCTAGCCACAACAAACCACTTGGCGCTCGTAAAAAGCTCGAAAGACTAGAAAAACTAGAAAAGATCGGGACTGAGAAGACACTGAGGACACTGAAGTCAAAAGTACGGTCAAAGACTACAGACCCAAATGCCGGAAATGGGCAAATGCAGGAGCCCATTACTAGGAGCGTACAACTGCCCTATATTCCTGTCACGGCGTTTTCACAGACCGATTTATTTTTAGATTGCATTTGCCGCGAATATGGGACTCCCTCAGGAGCCCATTCTCTCGTGCGAAACTTTTCCTCGACCATTCTTTTGTTCTAAAGTTTCTCTGCGAAGCTAAGAAACTTTAGAACAAAAGAAAGGTGATGATGATGCGGTATCACGTGTACCTTTTTTCACGGGAAAGATAGTGGTCTAAAAATAAATCGCTCTGTTAAAATGCCGTGACATAGGCTTAGTATGGGAGTTGTACGCTCCTAGTGATGGGCTCCTGGCAAATGTCGTTTATGTCAGAGGCCAACACAAGAGATCACAATAGAACCCAAATACAGTCGAACCTGTATTTAGCGGTCACCCTTGGGGGTTGGCGAAATGACCGCTAAATACAAGGTGGCCGCTTAATACAGGTTGATCAGAATACAGGAAAACGAGGAGGACGCCATTTTATATATCACTTTCATCACTAATTGAGACCAGGCAAAATAAAAACGTCAATTTCCACCAATTTAAAAGATTTGTGAAAATAATCACGGGATTCTCTTACCTGGCAGGCTACTTTGGTATCACATGAGTGATGTTTGTTTAAAAAGTGACCGTTTAATGTAGGTCAAGACAATAGAAACAGCCCTTTGGGACCTAGTAGAAGGTGGCCGCGACCGCCTAATAGAGGTGACCGTTTAATAGAGGTAAAAACTACAGAAATTAAGGGAAGACATTTTCGGGACTTTATCAACTGACCGCTTAATGGAGGGTGACCGCTTAATACAGGTTCGACTGTACCTCGTACAGTGTGATACTAACCAGACTCGTCTGGACACTAAAGAAGGGTAAGCGACAATGGATGCACTTGACAGGACCTGACAGGTACAAAGCTGTTGCTAGGTCCTGCTATTCATGAATTGAAACCAGACACAGCTATACGCACAAAGGGTTCATTTTCGCCAGCTTCCGGTTTTGCGTTAGTCAACTTATGATGAAGTCACGCTGGAATTTAAATCCCATATCCCGCTCTGTTTCCCTTGCCAATCTCGCATCCCAACCCTATAAAAACACGAATTCCCGTTCCCACTAGCAACTAAAATTTCCGCTTCCCACCCCTTTTTTCAGCTCAAATCCCGAATATCACCGTGAAAAAAAGCCAAATCCCGCATCCCGCCAAACCTATTGAGGACCCTCGTTGTTGACGAGGAAATGTACACATCACCAAAGGCACCTTGCCCGAGCCGCTTTTTGACTTTAAGAGCGTTACAATCAAAGGCTTTTATGTTTGCGATACTTTCCGCCGTAGACTGTTGCCTTTTTAAGATTTGGGGGATC
>OX419336.1:17947425-18009925 GCA_948470475.1 Galaxea fascicularis | reverse complement strand
AAATTCGTAAAGGACTACGGGACTTGTTTTTGGAGTTGGAGGAATGAAAATAGTACGCGTGTTGTATTTCAGATTTGACAGTCCTGTCAGATGGATAACCGCACGCGACTCCTCATTGGCCGAAATTAATTACCCATTCGCTTAGGCTACCTGGTTTGGTGAACCACTGAACTTTGCCGACTCGCTTAACTTTAACTCTTTGTTGTCAAAGTTTTCTTGAGCCATTTCTGAAATTTTCTGAGTGTCAGCGATCGAGATGATCTGGTGATTCCTTATTTGGCGTTACCTTGGTGATTTTCGCTGATCTTGAGCACTGAAGGCTCTCTTGTTTTTGTCACGCTGGTCACGCTAGCTGTTGCTTGTTTTCAAGCGAGCACTCGGCGTGAAATTTGGTAAGTATGCGACTTATAAGTGTTTTTTCGAGCCATTTTCCGCTTCAGAAGCCCCTAGCCTGGCATCATCAAGCTGGTTTGGGGGTAGAGGCAATCCTCTGAAAGAAACCAGAGGTGAAAAACAATTTCACAGCGATTTAGCCGCCACGAGTGTGTCGCCGAGTCATGACGGTTGAAGAGTGAGGTTGTCTTTCTGGCCTTTCTGAGGATGGATTCCAGGACCTAGCGTGGCAATTTTGGCTTGTTTTGACTTCTAAATAATGCAACCAGTACAATATTTCGCCAGCAGGACTGGGTGGCTCTATGAAACAGAAATTGGCGGACTTCCATGTCGCCGTTATCAAGGAATTACCCAGAATTCATTTCGCTCGTGACGACGAACCTTTCGGATGAGTGGGGATAGCTCTTCTTCAACAGCTTTTCCTCGGCGTGCTATTAAAACAAGTGAGCAGAAAAATGTGGCAGAGAATTAAAGTGCTGGAGCTGAACTTTACTGCAAATGTCGTTGTTGGGCACCAGGAGGAGTTTTTGTATTGAAAACTTAAAGACAAAAATCGTATATTTTGGTGTTGTCTGAGGGCGTTCACTTCGGACAGTTTGGGTTTTGTAGGGAACCAAACAGTCATGTTCAATGAAAATCGGCCATGGTAGTGCATTTATGGGGTGTTAAAATTCAAAGCACTAACCATTTCAAAGTATCAATGCCTCATTTCAACTTTCCAATTCTTAAAGAGTAACCATGCATCTGTAGAATGTACTGGTCCATATGGGCCAAGACATTAAACGGCCTGACAAGAAAGGTTTAACGGAAAGAAATCTTAATCTGTTATCAGAAGAGTGCATCAAACGGATTCGCGGATCTGTTATCATCTACGATAAAGAGATGTTTAATCGGATTCTTATGGGACGATTCGATCTAAAACATTTCTTTCTAGATGAACAGACTAAAAGAGGAGATGATACCTGTGTGGTAGACTATATATGGGACAGTATAAGAGGGAAACGTAATTTCAGATCATATATTTATGAGATGTTGAAGGATGAACTGAAGGGGTTTGCATCGGATCAGTTTCCTCGGATGTGTAACGATGAGATCAGAAAATGGGTTGAATCAAAGAGTAATATTTCGCTGCATTGTTACGATGCTTTGGTTGAAAAATTTGATAAATATATCGTTTCACATCCGATGGCTGTGTTATGTTTCATCTGTAAGGATGGACATCTGATCCCGATTAAAGGTGAGAGAATGAAGCGAAACGATAGCGACTCAAGCGAATGCAGGCGGTTGTGGTAACCTATTAAGCTATATGAGAGATGTTACTTGGTCTAAAAAACATAATAAATTCACTCTATGTGATAGATTAGCGCCAGCAGGCAGTGCCTGCGGCAATGTGTTTTGTATTCGCGCTCGCATGATCGTGCCTCGTGTTGTGTTATGGTCGGCCATCTTTAGTCAGGGCCGAATTAAAGCTGTACAGTTTACGTTGTTGTGACATTCTCGTCTCCTTAACATTGACGTGGTGGCAGCGGCGACTAATCTACGCCTCCGAGAGTCAGATAGCCCGAGAGTCCGAGAGTTGTGTCGCTAATCCAAGCATGAACGAGCCAATCTATCCTGTGGTTGAGCGAACTCGTAGCAGCAAACCATCTCATCAAAAGGAAAGCATCAGTTCACTGTTCTTTATTGTTAAAGTATGAATTCCAACAGAGCTCCAAAACAATGGTCCCTCACGAAGAACGAAGCCTGGAGCGAGGCAGAATCTCCAGTATTCCCTTTCCAGGGACGCCAATTTCGCCCCCTTTTTAGCCGACAATTTTTCGTGGCTGAAAATGTCATCCACTTCCCCCCAAAGAAGACTTACGTCTGATGGAGAAGACGTCCCAATCTCTCGTCGACGTACCGCTAATCACAGAAGAGCGTGCACCTGGAAATTATGTTGGGTCAAATAGCAAATTTTTGCCCTGTCATTTCACGTAATACCATCGTGAAAAATTCCACATCCGTCAAATCCATTCGAAAACTTGGTTAAGGCTCATACACTCCGATCTGCCTGGCCTTGTAAAGCAGCGTTACGGCACAGAGTTAAGATCAAGGACACTGGCTTCTTTGAAACCGGAAATTTCACAGGCTTCAGGCTCCCTCCTTGAAGAGATTCGCTCTACCGCTGACTCCAAAGTCCTACGCACCACCGCTACAAGTTTCAGACAGTTACCTCCTCGCCCTTCTTACAAATCGTCTCCACAGCCATGGACGTCCAACAAGCGACCAAAGTCTTGTCCATTATGTAAACAGGAAGGGCGCAATGACCAGCACTTTCTAAGCGCTTGCTCGCATTTACCTCCGGACGACCGTACTTATCTTTGTCGTTCTCGCCTAACTTCTGCCCTTGACGATGAGGAGGCTGACTTCGCCGAGTATACACCCTCACCTTTCCTTGAAGGCTTTCTATAAGTATCATCCACTACGACTCACCCTTGACACTAGGGCAGAGACTAGTATGATCAAATCATCCATTGCCTCTTCCATCGGTGCTCCCATTAAACAGTCTTTCCAGCAGGCATTGCAGGCCGACGGTGTGACCCCCTTAGTCGTAGCCGGCGAAACTCACCTCATCTTATCCCGAGCAGACAAACAACTCGCTCTTGAAGCCCTCGTTGTTGACGACCTAGACGTAGACATTCTAGCGGGCACACCCTTCCTGATTGTTAGTGACATTACCGTCCGTCCCGCAAAGTACCAAGTACGTATCTAAGACTCTGAAATCATTCATTACGATTCTACAGATGTTACAACCACTGGTTCCCATGCTGTGCGGCACGTACAAATTTTCATCCTACGCGCTCCTCCTTCCGCGACTGTTGTGTGGCCTGGAGAGTACTTAGAGCTGGACATCCCCCCTGACCTGGGAGATGATCGTATACTGGCAATTCAACAACGGACAGACACCCCTATTTCAAAGCATACGAAACCTGCCTACATCTGGCCTGAACCCCAAATCTTGGATGCTGTCGGATCCAAGATCCGTTTAGTTAACACTTCCACCGAGCCAAAAGCCATCGGTCGCCATGAGCCAGATCCTACCCACCACAGGCGTACCGTCACCGACCCCCAGGGCGACACCCAGCGATGAACCATCTCCCGTGCGGCCCACGTGTTCACCACCCTTTTCCTTTGCCGTGTCCGTAGATCCTGACAACTTACTACCAGATCAGTCTCACCTTAAATTTCAGCAGCTGCTGCAAGAGTACGACCGCGTCTTTGATCCCAAGATAACCGGTTACAACGGTGCGGCTTGTCCCATTCAATCTGCTGTGAACATTGGCCCAGTACAGCCCCCCAGCGCAAAGGGCGCATCCCACAGTACTCGCACAACCAATTTGTAGAGGTGCAAGCAATGTTCGATGAACTTGAACAGGCCAAGGTCTTCCGTCGCCCCAAGGATCTTGGCATAACCGTCGAGTACCTTAACCCGTCCTTCCTAGTTAAAAAACCTTCAGGTGGACACCGTCTCGTAACTGCCTTTGCTGATGTCGCACGGTACAGTAAACCGCAGCCGTCCCTTGTGCCAGACGTCAACACAACCCTGCGCACCATCACACCCTGGCGCTATCTGATCAAAGCCGATCTCACGCAAGCATTCTATCAGATCCCGCTCTCCCAGTCTTCTCTGAAGTACTGTGGCGGTGCTACACCCTTTCGAGGAATCCGTGTGTACACTAGATCAGCAATGGGTATGCCTGGCTCTGAAACCGCTCTAGAAGAAATGATGTGCCGCGTCCTCAGTGACCTTATTCAAGAAGGCTGCGTGACTAAACTTGCAGATGACCTCTACTGCGGTGGCGATTCACCCGAAACCCTCCTGTCCAACTGGAGACGCGTACTTGAGTCCCTCGACCACTGCAACCTTCGTTTGTCTCCTACCAAAACCATCATTTGCCGGAAATCTACCACCATCCTCGGTTGGATCTGGTCTCAAGGCACCCTGTCAGCTTGCCCCCACTGTATCGCCGTCTTGTCATCATGCCCTCCTCCCCAAACTACTGTGGGACGAGAATCTTACCCTTAGGTTTAAGACTGCATAGGAGCACCTATCTAGGCACAAATCCATCGTTCTTCCTTGCCCCTCAGACGTCCTTTGGATAGTCACTGATGGATCTGTTACCAAGAGAGGCTTCGGTGCTACATTGTATTTCTCGCGTGCCAGTCGTCTGCACCTAGCTAGCTTCTACAGTACAGTGGCAAGCTGCGCAAACACCAAGTCAACTGGCTTCCCTGCGAGGTCGAGGCCCTATCAATTGCTGCTGCTGTCAAATTCTTCTCTCCATTCATCATCCAGTCGTTGCATCCCACGACTGTATTAACTGATAGTAAACCATGCGTTCAGGCGATTGATAAACTGTGCCGTGGAGAGTTCTCGGCGAGTCCCCGAGTAACTTCCTTCCTAACGACTGTCAGCCGTTACCAAGTCAGCCTACAACACCTGGCTGGGAAAGCGAACTTACCGCCTGGCTTTACCAGCCGCAACGCCCCTGACTACAACGAGCCCAATTGCCAGATTTGCACCTTTGTCCATGACATGGAAGACTCCGTTGTGCGGGACGTCTCGATCCAGGGCATCCTCGACAATAAGTCTAGCCTCCCATTTTCCACAAGATCAGCCTGGTTACATATCCAAAGCGATTGTCCCGACCTCCGGAGAGTTCACGCCTATCTTAAACAAGGCACTCGCCCGTCAAAAAAACTCACCAATGTTCGTGATGTCAAGCGCTATCTTAACTGTACTTCCATTGCTAGGGACGGAGTTCTCGTGGTTAAACGCAGTCAACCATTCGTTCCAGTTATTGAAGCCATCGTCGTACCCCGGGCCGTGCTAGATGGTTTGTTAACCGCCCTTCCCATTAAGCTCAACCATCCTTCCCGCCATCAGTTTCAATTGGTGCTTCAACGTCAATTCTTTGCTTTGGACATGAACAACGCCATCTCCCGCGTGACATATATATAATACATTACATGACAAAGAGAAAAAGTGCTTAGAACCAGCAGTCGGGATCCAAAAACATACCAACAGTAGCGTGATAGAGAGAGAAATTTGTGAACTGATGTGATAGTCAGATTTTTTTAAAAAAGAAAAGATCTGATTGAGAAAAAAAAATGATATTTTTTGATTGGACAGAATTTTTGAAAAAATTTGATTTTACCGATTTTTTGAAAAATTTTAATGTTACTAATTTTTTGAAAAAGATATAGATTTATTTTTTATATATAGATTTTTATTTTTTTTTATTTTGTCTGTTTTTTTTAGTGGGTCCGCAGTAATTGGCTCCAGCTGTTGCGGTGTCCCTGCCCAATGCAAGTTGTTATTGGTGTATTGTTATCTTGTATTCTCAGTATCTGTATATTTTCAGTTTATTTTTTGTTTATTTTTATTTCTTTAGGGCAAAGCTAATAAAATAAAATAAAATAAAATAGATTTATAAGAAGATTACGACATTTTTAATTTTAAAAGACATGTTTCGATGTTGCCAACATCATCGTCAGTTACATAATATTTGAAAAACCGTTGAATTTTATGACAACTAGGTAAAACATACAAAAATATTTGAGTGAGTTACAAAGTATGAAAGAACATAAAGCCTAAAGCGTAAGTGTCAGGTTGACGTGATGAACTTGTTGGTTTAAATTAGGCTTTTCCCAATTTATATGCATAGCCTCCTTAAGTTAGCCTCCCACGCAGTCGTTTTTAGGGGAGTCGTTTTTAGTGGGGAGGAGGTGAAATACGACTCCCCTAAAAACGACTGCGTGGGAGGCTATCCTTAAGTTTGAGTTAGAATCTAGTAGGGGCGGAATCAAGAATTTCGAAACAATCTGTAGAGCAAGATTGACGGCAACGTTATGTATGTTTTACCTAGTTGTCATAAAATCCAACGGTTTTTCAAATATTATGTAACTGACGATGATGTTGGCAACATCGAAACATGTCTTTTAAAATTATAAATGTCGTAATCTTCTTAAAAATCACGGTTTGCTTTCTGCTGTCTCGACCTTTTGATTCTAAAATAGATTTAATTTTTTCATGTAGATTTTATTTTTTATATACATATTTTTTTCTTATATGAGGATGAGTGTGATTTTTGCCCGTGACAGCCATCGTAGTCGGGACAAAGCTACAAACAATGATGTGCTAGCAATGGCAGGTATACCTACTATGTACACCCTCCTCCGTCAAAGAGGACTTCGCTGGCTAGGCCATGTGCATAGAATGGAAGACGGGTGCATATCCAAAGACCTCATGTATGGCGAACTCTCAACCGGCAAACGCAAGAAAGGTCGTTGCTCCTCTACAACGGTGCTCCTCTACAACCTCAATAGACGCAACTCCATAGTCGTTGACTGAAGGATACAGTACTGGCCAATTAATGTGTCCGCACGGCGCTGTGAGAATAAGATCTTTACTTAAAAGGTTTTCTCCGAGAAATGAGCACGAATAGACCGAGTAACTGCGGCTGATCAGCTAGCCGCACTGTTTGGCGATTCCTGAAGTACAAGAATGAAATCGAATAAAGAAGACTAGAAAAAAGTTAACAACACCGGGTATCATAGGCGGTGGCATTGTTTTCCGAATCCGACCCCAAAGGTGTCAAAATTTTGTCAACTCGCTTGCTCATTGTGTCAAATTATTAGGCAATAGAAATTGAGCAAAACGTCAACAAATTAAACATGGCGGCAAATTGCACGTGCAGGTTTTTTAGTTCACACTCAAGCCTGCGTGGCAAGCAGAAATGGAAGACGGGGGAGGGGCTGGGGGACAAAGGAATTGCTTGCAAGCAAGCCCCACGATTCTGAAAAACCCATTCGTCTACAAACGGGCCGGGGCTCCTGATTGGTGCGGCGTGGATACATTGATTGATAGGTTTGACAAATAGCTATCATATTTTACCTTTTGAGGTTCCCTCCTTCAATTGATTTTATTTCCGCAGTTCACATATGATTTATTTCATATACATCAGTTACATTCATGTCTTTCACGGGAACATATGAACCCACAATTGACCATCTCCCAAAGTCAGTGGCTTCATGGCTCAGTTGGTTAGAGCATCGCACCGGTATCGCGAGGTCACGGGTTCAAACCCCGTTGAAGTCCTGAATTTTTTTCAGGCTTCTTTACGCAATTGCAAAAATTGCAATCACAACTGCGGAGATCATCCTTCATTTGAAATGTTTTGAAACACCACCAGACAGTTGAGACCCCACAAAGGCACTGCAGGTTGCCCAGGAACTATCTATCTAGCTTCAAATTCCAATTTTAAACCTTCATTAAATCCTCAATATTTCCCATTTTCCTAAATTTAACTAATCCTTTGAGAAAAATTATCTCTTCCTAAAAATACCAAAAAATCCTCCCAAAATGCACAAAATATCCCACCACATAGCTTCGTGTAATGAGCATAGGGATTTTAATTGCTAGAAACGCGAACGAGTTATTAACATTAGATCCATGTTAAGCGACGAAAAAATGAAGTTCAGGTTTACCCCCGCTTTGATTCCCCCGCTTTAAGTTTGATTGTGGCAGTTTGCTTGCAAATTACGTCGTGTTTCGAGATTATCTCAGGTGCGGCCCCCAAGCGTCCTCGTTTCCAAAACAAATCCTGGACAAAGGCTTCGAATTAACGTTTTTCACTCCTACATCTTCGATTCCATAGTGATTGACAATAGCTGGGCTACAAAAAATTTCTACCTTAAATCCTGGCCCAAGCTATCCCATATGCCGGAGTCAAATGAGCGTGAACTAACTGCTACAGGTTACTCTACGGTTCCAGGAGGGTCTGAATGGGGTTAACCGACTGCCGACAAAGGGCGAAAAATATTACCGACTACCGAGAAAACGAGGAAAAAAAAACCGGCTAGAGACAAATAACTTCTAACCGAGAACCGACATGGTGCGACGTTATAGGGATGTTTCTATTCGAAAAGAACAGCAATTTATTTTTAGCTCATCAGGAAATGTCCAGATCCTTTGGTGTGCTCCATTTCACCAGACGTAACCACATTAATTTCAAATTTAGTCAATTATAGAATTTCCTGTCTTCAAATTACTTTAAAGCCCTGGGATCCTCCTTTTCGCGGAGCAGTGGGGGTCGAAACAACTAGAAAATGGCTTCCTGAAAGACCAAACCCACATCGAATTCCGGTCTTCTACACACTTACTAAAATTTACAAACCGACACCAATAATATCAGAGCGTACTACACATTCTATGAAAAGAAACCTCCTATCCCTATGCCACTACTTAAAGAAGCGATCGGGCTAATTTTACAAGAAAATTAACTCCAGTTTAATGGAAAGAATTATGTCCAAGCACACAGAACAAAGATGACAGTCGCGTTGGCCAATATTTTCATGGCCAAAGTTGAAACAGAAATCATAAGCCAAAGCGCAAACAAACCGATCATTTGGAAACGCTACATAGACGACACAAACAAACATTTCCAAATTCCAATTCGATCTGGATGCACGGACATGTTTGAACGAGCTCTCTTGAGCTCTTTGGTGTTCCGTGGGTAAACAAATTACATTTACAAAGGAAATCCTTATGACCAAATGCCTTTATAGAGAAACAATCAATGCTCAAGGAGATTTTTAGGGAACCGCCACTAATATCATACAAGAGAGGTCGTTCCCTTAAAGACATACTCGTTGGAGCAAAACTGCAATTGAACAAGGCTGCAAAACACGCGAGGATCCGACAGAGCTGTTTGTGCATTTGCGCGTCTCGTCATGTGATGGTAAGAGGTAATACTAGGTTTAAAATCACTAAAGATCCATTAAACGGTGCAGATTGATAAAGAAACCCCACAGTAAAGCGACGAGAGCCGTTAAATAATACGTGTAATAAGTGTTTGTTGACGTCTTGGAAAAGAAACTGCCGTAGCTAACAAAATTACGTATCCCAAGGGCTAGAGTGGGCGTTCACCCCTTGTCTAACTGAATTTACCTCTCTTGATTTACTTCGATGCATTGTAATCGACAGGAAAACAAATTCACATCTTGAATAAAAGCTTTGGTGATTTTATCGGTATATAGATTTGAAAACAAATGTGGGTTAGACGATCACGTTGCTAAAAAGTATTACGCTTCGTCTTGAGTTTAAAGTCTTAAAACTGCGCAAACGTAATACATGTAAATAATTAACTTGCATTTTTAATAATTAACTGAGATTTACCAACAACCCACAAAGGTCGAAAATTTTAACCCCATTCAGACCCTCTTCCAGTCTTAAACGTGGTCTTACACTAAAACAAAAGTACCATATGAACTCGAGGATTTTGCTATTCCGAACTGGCGAGTTCGTACAACAGAAAAACTACGTACAAAGTTGATATATATGTATGTGTTTATAGTGCTACGCGGCACAACATATATATGTACCCTTACTTTCTCTTCGCTGCGACCTTAATCGCTGCTTAATCGTCCCCGACTTTCTCTGTCCGACCTCGTAGCTTAGTCGGCAGAGCAACGGTAGATCTAATCCGGAGGGTTCGATTCCCACCGAGGTCATAAGAATTTTTTCTTTGCCTCGTGTGGTTCCCTGATACCCTTTACTAGGGCTAACGCCCAGTGGGTTTTTCATGGGTTTCTATTAGCACTTTAATTTACACTTCAGAGTTAATTCTCTGTTCCACCACTTGTACGTACAAAGTTGAGCTGCGTATGAGCCCGGTCGGAGTGTCTCTTGTGTAGCAGTAATACGAATGGCCGGGTGTGTCGAAAACGAAGACCCAAAAACGAAGACCGAAGACCGAAGACCGTGGAGTGAGTAAGATAATGTTCATTGGTAGCCGAATAAGAGTATTATTATTAACGACCATTTAACGAATGTATGAATGCGCCTGCCGAATTTGAGACAATCGGAAATCGATTACAAATTGTCTATTGTTTACGCCAAATTCCCCAGCCATCTCCGATAGCTCTCCACGAGCTAAAAACCGGTGGGTCTTCGTTTTAGACCAGTGGGTCTTCGTTTTAGACCACAGGGTCTTCGTTTTAGACCAGTGGGTCTTCGTTTTAGACCAGTGGGTCTTCGGTCTTCGGTCT
The DNA here is from genome assembly GCA_948470475.1 of Galaxea fascicularis. Taxonomy (NCBI): domain Eukaryota; kingdom Metazoa; phylum Cnidaria; class Anthozoa; order Scleractinia; family Euphylliidae; genus Galaxea; species Galaxea fascicularis. The sequence goes on along the minus strand of OX419336.1, from coordinate 17,999,440 downwards.
TCGTTTTTGGGTCTTCGTTTTCGACGCACCCCGAATGGCCGGCCTGATGATGGACAACTTCAGTGATGTAATGAGGTACTTGAGGCTGTTTGAGTGAATCGTGTACACAGTGTGTTTGTTTGTTTTCTTTCAGGCTCACGAAATCAGTGAGGGACAGCGTTCGAAAAAAAAAAACCCATCAGTCAAAAGTACTTTCCTCCACATTGAGTCGTTGAAAACACGACCGAGGCCACGCTCGTCAGCACATTGCCTACACTTAGGGGTACTCACGGTAAGTAACATTATAGTCAGGTTCTAGTTCCATGCATAGCTTAAAGGTTGTTTTGCACAGCAAGGTTCGAAGGGGAAAAAGCCTGATGAAGATTAATGAGATATGAACACATCTGGCCGTCCCTTGACTTGCTGCAAGCAATGTTTATCTGTGCCTGCGTTTTTTTTTTTCAGACTGGGCGAGGGAAGGAGGGAGGGAGGAGCTGTTTCTAGCTGAGGAAGTTCTCTGATGTTTCACACTTCTGAAAAGATACCCACAAAGCAATTTAAAGTGCAAAAACCGAGGAAGTTGAAATGGTATACATTAAAAACGTTAAATCGAAACCAATATTTGACGCAGGAACGCTAGCGGGTTTTTTTTTTGTCGTAAACAATTTATTTGATCTAGGAATGGAATATATTTTTTCTGTATTCGGTTCCACACACAAGCTGTTAAAAAGCTCTCGTCCTAAGACTACTTGGAACTTGACCGCCAACAATTGTTGTTTCAAATATTTAGGGTGGGCGTGATATTATGACACTGACTTGCCCTCTCGTCATGTCCTCAGTTGATTTAAGATTTTAGCTCTCCAGATTAGACGCGTAAATCTCTAATCATAGACGTATTAGTGTCAAACATTCCGTTCTTCAGGTTTGATGCCTAAAGGATTTGCAAATTACAGCAGAAAATAGAACAATAATAACGCGATAACAAGCAAATAATTGTAGTCTTAGAATTTTTAATTATTATTTTTGAAAACCCTAAGCTGTTCAAATGGATTCTTTGTCTGTCAATTTTCCTACGGAAATGAATCGTCTCTTTTCCGGCGTCAAATCACGATATGACAAAGTTGTTTTTCTTTCATTGAGTCGCTGGGTAAAACGGGATTTTAAGTGGAACAAAGAATCGCGAAAGAAAACAGTCATGTTGTTGTTTGACAATGAAAAATCGAACTAACACTGTTGTTGATAGAATTCTAAATTACCCATTGATCAGTGTTGATTTGCAATTTTGACTAAAAATAAAATGATGTGGTAAAAGCTGTTCAGTTGTGGCAAACAAACAGATGAGAGTATACTTTATGTTTAGAAGAAAATAAATACTCCTGTGACAATTAATTAAGCTTAAACTTTAATTAAGAATTATGGGTTACTTGGCTCCTTCTTGAATCAGATCTGTCTCTTTTATCTTCGTTTTGGGACGAGCCCAGTTTCGAGGCGGCTTTCTTTGAGCTTCGAATGACGAGAAGAGTAATGTCCGAGGGAGATTAAGTTTCGCATGAAAGGTCGCGAACCTAAGATTTTATACCACCATGAAAGCACGCAGTAACTGCCAACAGGCGATGATAGCAGCTTAATACCCTTCATCTCCAAGCATACAACGACTGCGTTCAAAGTCTTGATAGTTCAATCCTCACAGTTCTCCCGTGCCCTATCGTTGTGACACTTCTGGGCATGTGTTGTGTCTCAAAGGTGTCCTGTACCTCAGGCTTTACTGTGCTATTCCTCTTACTTAAAGCGTCACTATAAACACCATAAGGACAATAAATAATCTAAAGAGTCCAAGTATTGTTCGCCGAGACAGAACACTGATTCACGGCTCTCAATACATGATGGTCACGCGGTAAGCGCTTGATGGCTCTAGAGCGGCTTGCTTTTGTCAGTGAATGAGCAGTCCACTGATGCCTCGTGAGCGCATCAGACCGGCTGTACTTCTGGCCACATCCCAATACAACACAAGTGAACACCTTTTTCTCCGCAGTTTGAAGATGTGTTTTTTGATGTTTGCTTAAGTGATCCTTTCTACCAAACGCTTTGTTGCATATGTCACACTTGTGAGGTCGAACACCGGTGTGGATTCGTTTATGCCGCGTTAATTCCTCATTGCGAGCAAAACGTCTATCGCAGCCATCAAAAGTACATTGAAACGGCTTTTCACCGGTATGAATTCGCAAATGACCTTGAAGTTGCCCGTTGTTGCTACATCGTATTTCACACAGTGGACAAGGGTATTTCTTCTTTCTTGTTTTGCTGCTCAAAGTTGGGACGCCACAAATGTTCGATTTTTCGGCCGATTCCTCGAGAAGTTGCAAAACCGGTGCAGATTTCACACTTTTACATGGTTGGCCAAAATTCTGAGATACAACGCAAATCGGTGGAATGATCGTTTTGGATTCACGGCAGAAACTCATCGGCGAAACTTGCACATTTACAGGGGGTGGAGGCGTTGTAGTGAAAGCAGCCGTAAAACCAACTGGAGCGACCGAGTGCTTCCACAACGCTGATGAACTTCCCGGCAGTTCGGGCGGGCGGAAGATTTGTTGAAGAGAAGGCAGCGATGGTGCGTGAAACAGAATGGTTGGCTTGAATACGCGAAACAATCCGAGATTATTTTGAGTCCCTTGCATGGTTTGAACTGTGTACTCCAACACAAAACATGAAATGTGCCCAGGATGACAAGATGGGATTGACATGGAGTTAGGTGGGGTGATGAGCGGCCAATCACAAAGCTTGTTGTTGAGCAAATTGTAAATGGAGATGATGAATTAGGGCTTTGATGGCAGGGCGTGATAGGGGGCATGAGGCAAATTCAAAGGCCACCTCATAGAATCTTCCTGAAAACAGTCATGTATCGTGATAAAGAAATTTGAGTGTTCAGCTTCCCAGAGACAAGGCTTCCTGACGGATTACATGGCTTGGTTTAAGCCGGCTATTCTAAGGTTTTGTGCGAAAATTCTCATCAAATTGGCGCTCTGGTTTGTTTAAATATTTATCGGCACCTATCAAATATATCGCAAAAGAAAACAATAAAGTGAAAAACTTCACACAACTGTGAATGATAAACACGACCCAGGAGGCGCAATTGTGTGGAGATGAAACATGTCTTCCGAATCACTATCTAAGTTACATGTTTGTGGCGTTTTCCTCTGATTACGACCGATATGTTATAAAATATAAGATCATAAAGATTTTCAGAATAAAAAAAAATGACTAAAGTATCATTTTAAAATTTACTTCACTCGGACTGAAATGAAAAGAAATTTTTCGATTAGGGGTCTGTTTCTTGTCAGTATAACACAATTAGCATATTTTCGAAATTTGCACTTACGTCTGTGTACAAGTGTTGAGATCACGCCCGCGCAAACCCGATTGAAATCCATTTCAACACAGTTTGGAAACTAGCAAAACCGGAAAAGATTTTGGGGGTTCTCGACACAGGCAGTGCCATGATTAGAAAACAAAGACGGCAGAATACTTCCTGTTGGATCACACGCAATTTGGCTCTGGCAAACAATAATAGCACAAATGTCATGACAGGGCAATGGAAAAAACATCTGCTCTCGGAAAAGCGAAATCTACGAAATTGGACCTCCCAAAGTTGCATTCAGCTAGAAATATATAACATGGGATTAATGCAAAAAGGCTAAAGAAAGAAAGCATTATTGTTATTTCTATTATTAAGTTTTGGATTAACGTAAATCAGTAATTAAGCAATGACGTTAGTTCGGCCCATCAGAAATTAGTGTCGCCGGTTACGTCGGTATCAAAAAAATCCACCTCTCCTTCCGACGACGATCCTGCATTGCAGACGAGTTAAAAAAAAAAATCAATCTCCATTATTTCATCTTTTCAATCTTTCATTGCTACCCTGTGTCATCTAGTAAAAATTTCAAGGCATAAGTATCTTCTAACTAAACCTTGATCTTGAGCTTGAGTGAGTCTCGGTGTGTCTACAAGTGGCTGAGCGCTACCCTTCTGAAGAGAGAATGATTTCTTGGTTTTTATTATGACTTGTCATCGACTGTCCAAAACCGAAACATATATGAAGCCCACAAACAATAAAGTGGCACGAGCAAGGTTAGTGTATCGTTATCGTGTATGTCGTCTCCCACGGGATTCAAATGGGTGGGCCATGGGCCAGGAATAGGGAACGGACATGCGCCTTACAAAGGTCCCAAGGTGGACCTAAGGTGGACCAGGGAATAAGCGGTCTTCTCTTCATTCCCGAGTTATCTGTGACACGTTTCCTTCACACTGAGTTTGTTTCGTAGCTGGTCGTAAGAAACTGTTTTCAGTTGCCTGGCTTGAGTTAATGCATTTGGATTTGTTTTTACAAATTTACCAGCATTTCAGTTACTCGCTGAGGAAAGCTAGTTATCAGTTAAGTTGTGGACTACGACAACAACAACTTTATTTATCCACGCAGTCACCCTCACTCAATCAAAAGTGCTCTAGCAGGAGGCCGTGCACTATAACTATAAGTACAAAACTGATTGATAACCTTTTCGTTCCGGAAAACTGAATGATTCTTTATTCTTATTCATCCTCCCACGGTAAGCTATCATTCAAGCCAGAGCTATGATATAAGAAAAGTCATCCGTAGTATAGCAATTTAGCACGTCAACATTCCAAACGCTGTTTATTCTTGATACTTCTCAAGTACTAAACGACAAACAAATGGCTTTGAGTGACCGAGGTGGGGAGAGAGCGGTAGCCACAATTACCCCACCCCCTCTCAAGTTGAAAGACAAGGGAGGTCACGCCACGCCCCTCGTTTGTTCTGCTCAACAACGTCCTTCTCGTTGCGTTGCAACTGTCAAGAAGAGAAGGGATAAACACGAGCTGGATGCTGTCTTATTCAGTAGAATCCCGGACGGGATTCATAGGACCCCTGGCGACAGCACGGGCTGAAATCGGCTTTTTTTTTTCCCTTTAACCCACGGTCTTCATTATTTCACGGCTATTTCCTTTGTATCACCTGCAGCTTATCGTTCGCGTGAAATGTAGCATTATTAAAACATTAATAGACCAATTAATAATATTTTTATCTTCAACAATTTTGTTATGATTGTCTAGTTAGCTTATGGAGAGGAAGGGAGAGAGAGGAGGAAGTACGGCCTTTTAAGGGGAAACACGACACGCAGTGGTGGCCGATTGTGTTTTCTTTGTCGGAAACATTGGCGTTGATGTAGGGGTGTGTCGAAAACGAAGACCCAAAAACGAAGACCGAAGACCGAAGACCCACTGGTCTAAAACGAAGACCCACTGGTCTAAAACGAAGACCCTGTGGTCTAAAACGAAGACCCACTGGTCTAAAACGAAGACCCACCGGTTTTTAGTTCGTGGAGAGCTATCGGGGATGGCTGGGGAATTTGGCGTAAACAATAGACAATTTGTAATCGATTTCCGATTGTCTCAAATTCGGCAGGCGCATTCATACATTCGTTAAATGGTCGTTAAGAATAATACTCTTATTCGGCTACCAATGAACATTATCTTACTCACTCCACGAGCTTACCACAGGATGCTTTTAATTGTTCAGGGAAAGACTGTACATAAAGCCAAATTGCTCTCATTTCTGTAGCGCATAAATTAAGACGTCATCTGAGCGCACAACAAACTTAACTATTGTAACTATTGAATCACTTTCCAAAAAAAGTAATCAATCAATAAAACAATTCTTAAATGTCATCCGAGGTACGGAATCGCTCATATTCAACACCCGGCTCTATGTAAACATATCTGTTGAAACTACAACCTTTCTGCTGAAATTCTGCTTTCTGAAATTTGTGTCCATTTATCATGTTTACACGAGTTGTACCGACTGAGATAAAGTAACTGTCAAGTTTGTTGTGCGCTCAGATGACGTCTTAATTTATGCGCTACAGAAATGAGAGCAAATTGGCTTTATGTACAGTCTTTCCCTGAACAATTAAAAGCATCCTGTGGTAAGCTCGAGGAGTGAGTAAGATAATGTTCATTGGTAGCCGAATAAGAGTATTATTCTTAACGACCATTTAACGAATGTATGAATGCGCCTGCCGAGTTTGAGACAATCGGAAATCGATTACAAATTGTCTATTGTTTACGCCAAATTCCCCAGCCATCTCCGATAGCTCTCCACGAGCTAAAAACCGGTGGGTCTTCGTTTTAGACCAGTGGGTCTTCGTTTTAGACCAGTGGGTCTTCGTTTTAGACCACAGGGTCCTCGTTTTAGACCACAGGGTCTTCGTTTTAGACCAGTGGGTCTTCGTTTTAGACCACAGGGTCTTCGTTTTAGACCACTAGGTCTTCGTTTTAGACCAGTGGGTCTTCGTTTTAGACCACAGGGTCTTCGTTTTAGACCAGTGGGTCTTCGTTTTAGACCAGTGGGTCTTCGGTCTTCGGTCTTCGTTTTTGGGTCTTCGTTTTCGACACACCCGTTGATGTAGCACGGAAGCTACTCCTCGAGGCAATTGTTGTCGGATGTTTGAAACATGAAAGATTATGGGAATTAGCTCGAAACCGAAAAGCAATAGAAATGTGTTGCGAAAGAGATCTTTTGTCGTGATTTTCAATGACTGGGTTTGCGTATAAAGTCATTATAATGTGTAGGGCATGTAGCAAACGATCGGTTGGCTGTTTCCATTTGTTTGCCGTTCGTACAACGTGGTGTTAAATCACATCTCTTTTAACTGTCTTAGTGTTTCTGAAAGCATGAGAGATTATGTCCCGAGTACAACCTTCTAATCAAACGCGCAATTAACAATAACAACGTTAACAACGTTATTGTACCCAGCATTAAATTTTAGTTTACCTATAAAAGAAAAGGAATGAATACTGGCTGCCCCGGCTAAATAACCATAAGGGGCTAGAAAAGCAGGGCAGGTATACTTAAAAGCAAAAGTATATATAATAACAACAACTTTATTTAAGTCTCAAATCGTTCTAGCTGAACACGAGTGCTCTACTAATTGGGGAGACTGTAAATCAAATAAACTCTAAATTAAATCAAATACTGGTTTTTGAGGAGAGGGGAAAACCGGAGTACCCGGAGAAAAACCTCTCGGAGCAGAGAAGAGAACCAACAAACTCAGCCCACTTATGACGCCGAGCCCGGGAATCGAACCCGGGACACATTGGTGGAAGGCGAGCGCTCTCACCACTGCGCCAACCCTGCTCCCCAAATATAGAATATACTGATTGACCAGCTTCATCTTCAGAAAGTAATCTGTCTTCTAGTAAGAGTCTGCCAAGCCTGTTTACTGTGAAAAATGAGCTATGACAACATTTTTTTAGCACTATTAACCTAAATCAGGCTAACATGGGCCCCCAGTTAAGAAGCAATTGACACTGTTCAGCGACTAAACCAACGGAAATTAAATTTGGGCCACTTAGACCGGTCGTTTTGTATGAAAAAATCTTGAATATAGGGCTACACTGCCTTACCAAGTCACGAAAAATCATAAATGGAATGAAGTACACACCAATAACTATCAATGTACTGTGTGTATCCGCATAAAGGTGCCTGCGTCAAAATTTCCTGAGATCGTTCTCTGTGCGCCTCTATATTTTTTCCGTGATGCTGTGATGTGTACAAAGTCGATGTCGGCATGAACCTCTCCAAAAGCCGGAGCCTTATTAGTTCCACGACAGATGAATTTAGATAGTGCTAGGGCTGCACGAATGCTACCTCCTGAATGATATGGAGAGAGTATTCATAAGATACAAGAAGTGATACTGAGGAAACGGGTATAAATACTGTGGCAAATTTGAAAGAACCCTATGTCTTCTGCATAGTTCAAGGCATCAGAGTGTTTGTGTATTGGTATTCAGAGCCGCCACTCCGCAATATCCAAATCGGATTAACTACAATTATCAGGTGGTTTTGGCGTAGACATATGAGTTTCCTGGCCATTGTTTGGCGTATCTTTGGGACAAGATACCTTTCTAGCAGCAAATCGCTTTCGTTTCTAAAGGACGTATCGCATCACCGAGGACCCCTATATAGTAAATTTCTGGCGAACTACAATCCCATTTCTTGATCATTTTCTGCAGCTGTCGATTTCGATCAAAGAGCAGTCAAAGAGCAATTTGCCGTGAGTCGGAAACAAACCCCCAAAACTATTATCATTCCGCCGGTCGTCTGAGCTTAACATATAATACTTATATAATACTAAAAGCGTGCGAAGTGGAATCGTTGTTCACGCTGGCAGGGAGGTACGTGACCTTCGACAATCTCATTAAGACGTTTATATCACTTTTAAAGGGTTGTCAGAAGTGAAACGACTTGTCTCAAATGAGTAACTGTAAGCACTACAATTTTCAACACGCCTTCGAAAAAGTAACGGAAAAGTCCGTTACAGGGTTTTGTTTTATCATTGCTATCTGTTCTCGTTTTATCTAAGCATAGTGCGCGATTATAAACTGCAATAGTCATTCGTGCGTCGAAGATGACCGGAAAGGGTAATTCGGTAATCCAATTTTATAATGCAATGAATGTACAGTTATATAGCATTAGGAGATTGAACTTTTAGGGGCACGTTGACAAAAAATTCCAAGACGAAAAAATGTTTGTGCTCGAAATATAACGTAGGGCGATATTCTAGAACGTTATCACAGAATTTCAGCTATTAATTATTAAGCCTAACAGCCGATGATATAAAACATTTCATGCGGTCATGATCTATATTTTTTCAATTTCGAAGAGATGGCTTAATCATAGCTAATCATGGTAGATTCATCACCATCTTCGAGGCAACCCCTTCATGACAGTAATTTTTAAATTTTTATTGTAGGCCAGGCGACAAAGATCCGTTGACAACGCGAAAAATAGCTAACTTGTCAAATTTGAGAGTAACATCTTTCAATACCGCCGAGAAATAGTACCGCCCAGTTCGCGTTATCTATTCATATCCCCGCTTCAAACTTGGCCAGTTCTCAAATTTAAAGGTGCTGTTTCAAGTAGTGTCAATACATTTTTGTAGGTCCATGAGGAGGGGGGTGCGACGGGTGCGTGCGCTCCCACAAGCTGCGGAGGTCCGTCTCCCAGGCCCACCTATTATGGACTGATGGCTCAAACGAGAATTTAAAAACCAAACTAGTTGGTGTTGATTGAAAACGACGTTTTAACCAAGTGGTACATCCGATGAACAGTCACTAATAAATCAAAAGGTAATTGAAATTTAGTTAAAACTAAAATCACGAAGGTCAAAACTTTTCCTGTGCTGTCCTTTGAAATTCGAAGTGAAATAAAGTTTTTTTGATTTTGATTTGATTTGATTGCAAGAGCCGCTTCGTGTAGCTCTGAAGAGAGACACCCCTACCAACTCACGAGGGAGGCGCTCGAGCGGTACGCCGATGGCGGTCCGACGCACCCCCCAAAATGTAAAACTACTGTGATAACTTCGGCCATTTACACAACCCAATCAAGTCACGTCAAGTCATACTTTATTTATCAAGGCTAGACCCTTAGTGCATTTCAGATGTAAAAAACAAATATATATACATATTTGTTTTTGTGGGCGTGGGATGATGGTAGGCCGATTTTAAGCAAACACTATAATAATTATTCAAAACAACTGGCTGAAACGTGACTAAGCAACAATTGACTAAGTTTTTAAGCTAAATGTTCCGTGGAAACGTTTACATCACTACTATTTAAGACGAAACTGAACGAAATCTTATCGCAGAATTTATCCGACTCTATTAGCCCTCATATTCAGCCTGGAATAGATTTCCCGCCACAGGGTTACCAAGATTGTATTTAGCAGCCAGATCACGTGCTTTCCGTGAGGCACGTTCAAAGCCAGGCCTGAGAAAGGAAGCGTGAAGTCTGTAAGTAAGGAATAAATAACTACACAATTACGAGTTTTGTTAGCCAATGACAACCACTGGGATTCTCTATTTTCTTATGTTCAAGTCTAAGTGGTGAAAACATGGTGTGGGGGGTCTAAAAAAACTGGCATCACTCTCCCCTGATACCACACTTCAAGTTCAGGAAGGAAGAAGTCCTTCATTTTGGCATAGTCTAAAACCTGGACTGGACTCTGGACTCTGGACTCTATTTTTATATGTTCTATACAGAAAAATGTGAAGGGAAGGGGGTGGGTGGGTGGGTGGGGTTAGGTTTGGGGGGGGGGGGTGATTAAAAACACGTTCCTTCAAAGTCATCCAGGCAGAGTTAGGTATTTAAGGTGGTGCTTCGAGCAACTCGACCCAGGCTGTTTTGCACGTGCACTTCCTCTTCATGTGAATGAAGGTGTAATAGTGCCCCCCGAAATATAATGTCAAGCCTGCTTGTTGAAAAGTTCAAAATTGGAATCCTTTTATACTTGAGGATCCGGCACACTTTGAGATAATTTCCCCAATGCTCATAAAACATGCTAAATGAATTTACTGTCCGCATATAATCGATCTAGAATCCACAAGTACATTGCAGCTCAACATCTGTGTACATATGTGCTATTCCGAAACTTATTCTCGACATGAGAAATAAGACCTTTACATCTGTAAAGCAGAAAAACGACCTTGGAGGAAACACAACTACATTCGGATCGAAATCCCCGGTCACCCATTGGCCTATACAAACAACCAATGGTGAGCCAGAACTACCATCCATCAGTGCCTAACCTTAAAAATATTTAAATGAGCAAGTGGCATTTAATCGAAAACCAACCAATGCTGAGAGAAATATACATAGAACCACCTCTCATCTCTCACAGGAGAGGAAAATCTCTAAAAGACATACTTGTTAGAGCTAAACTCTAAAGGCCAAAGACCTATTACATCACGAAACAACAGGAGTCGTGTTTAGCCTGTCAACCCCATTTAACCTTGGCGTAGCTTCTACGGTCCATTTTATTCGCAACCAACACGTGCGCCCAGAAAAGTAAAAGTGAAATCCGAGCAGCATTGCTGGTATTAAGTGTGTTACGGGTCCTTAGGGGCCCAGAAACAAACCCATATTGTTTTCCTATCTAACGATGGCTCTGGAAAGCGTACATTCCTCATGTCAGTTAGTATCAGAGCTAGAGATTTTTTCGTAATCAACAACAGGCCTGTTATGTTTATATCTTGACGTACAAATCTTTTCACTGTGGGGAAAATTATCAATCTCAATTATCTTATAGTTATAATCTTATAGTCAACTTGTTTATCTTATTTCAATTCCAATTATCTTATAGTTATAATCTTATATCCACTTGTTTAGTGCTGAAGATTTGGTGAAATTATCTCAAAGTGTGCCGGATCCTCAAGTATAAAAAGATTCCAATTTTGACATTTTCAACAAGCAAGCTTGACATTATATTTCGGGGTACCATTCCACCTTCATTCACATGAGGAGGAAGTGCGCACGCAAAACAGCCTGGGCCGAGTTACTCGAAGCACCACGTGAAATACCAAACTCTGCCTGGATGACTTTGAAGGAACGTGTTTGTAAAGAAATAGATAAAAAGAAAGGGAAAAAAAAGAAAGAAAGTGGTTGAAATCAATGAAATACCATCCCCCCTAACCTAACCCCACCCACCCACCCCCTTCCTAGCCTGGGTCGAGTTGTTCGAAGCACCACCTTAAATACCTAACTCGGCCTGGATGACTTTGAAGGAACGTGTTTTTTATCACCCCCCCCCCCCCCAACCTAACCCCACCCACCCCCTTCCCTTCACATTCTTCTGTATAGAACATATAAAAAATAGAGTCCAAAGTCCAGAGTCCAGAGTCCAGTCCAGTCCAGAGTCCAGTCCAGGTTTTAGCCTATGCCCTTCAATTTGTCAAAAGGGAAGACCTTTTCACACATACTTAACAGTCACAAACACAGGCTTCTAGCTTAATAGTGTTGATGAAAGCAATCTCATGTGTGACATCTCTCACCCCTGATATGTCATTTGGATTTAAGTGAAAACCAGTTTAACCATCCACAAAGAAGTATTTCTTGAAAATGTCTTAGACAAAAGAAAATAGTAAAGGCAGCACAGGTCTACATTATATCTATATTATATCTATGTCTTATGTCTACATTATATCTATATTTACGTAACTACCAACTTACTTGCTGCACACAACAGTGTCAGTGTAACTTATCTTCCCAGGTTGCTTGTAAGCAAGAAATATGTAACGATGCAGCTTGGTCCCTTTAGGTGGGCTGCTGCCAACATAGTCGAGCTTAACCTCCCCCTTGCTCACATCACATCCTGGGATATTTACCACAAGCCAATGGTGCCACTCACGGAACTTGGGGTCTCTGCGACTAGGGGCATCAGGATCTGCAACATCAACATACAGTCTAGCTGGAATGATTCACAGACTTGAACTGTTGCAAAGTTAAAACATTTAAACAATCATCTCCAACAACAACAGAGAGATTATGCAATCAACATACTCCTCTATACATTTTACGTGATCTGGTTGCATATATGAGGTGTATGGTGCCAAGAATGAAACTTGCCTGTCATCAGAAGAGTGTAAAATGCACCATCTTCAACTGGCCATGAGACAAATGTTGGAGCTTTCTTCACCTGTCAAAAAAATGATAATGAACAGCTTCAAGCTAGTGTTGATAAAGGGAATATATTTCTAAAAACAGAATTATTATCTGGGTCTCTGAGAGGAGTTTAACTTGAAAACAAGTTGGTTAGTGTCCAGCAAGTTGTGCAGAGGGTTTTACATTTTTCTGTGTACTCCCAAATGCTCATAGCATGCAAGAAAGCTTTCTAATGGGGTCTCACACGAAATGTGTTTCGGGTGGTGAGCCACAATAATAATAACCATATTGTTGTTGAACTTTCACATGGCAACTACACTTGCTCCCTTAAATAACTTCTCTTCTCCCTCAAAGAAATGCACTTGAGGACATTTTTACATTACAAAGAAAATCCATATATACAAAGAGTACCATTCAGTTTATTTCCTGCTTATCTGTAAATCTTCAGTTTCTGTGTGTAAATGCCACTAGTTGATGAAAAAGATAATAAAAAAATTTTCTGCCCTTTTTTTTTTTGTGAAAATAGTATTTCCATAACATACACAGCAAAAAGGGTTTTCAGCCTGGATTGCAATATTTTCTTACCTGGGAGGGAGTTAGTGCATTTCCCATGTTCACCTCCAACTCTCCATACTTCACCTGAAAAGATAATTATCACGTAATAAAAACTAGAGAACTTAAAGAAAACTGGGTAAAGATTCTGAAGTTTCATCACCCCCAAACACCCTAAGAAAAATTGAGCCAGGTATTCAAAATGTCAGTACATATAAGTGGTTTAAAACCTTTGTGGTTGTTCTCCATGCAAACAAAAATCTGTAAAAATGCTGTTTTCCCACAAACTATTAATAATAATAATAATAATAATAATAATAATAATAATAATAATAATAATAATAAAATAAAAAACATTTATGCAGGATGACCATTTCAGTTATAAAAACTGCTATCAACATGGTTCCTTTCTCAATAGAAAGGTTAAAGCATAGAATTCGATAAAATTATGTTCCATTTCCATTGCTACTCCTTCCAAAAAGGCAACAGAAGCTGGTAAATGCCAAAATTACCAACTGACATTCCATCAAGTATCAAAATACATAATGTGATTGTCGATGCAAAATAATGTGCAGTGTTATTCACAAAGCATTGTTCTCTCAAAATTTCACCATTTTGCTGTATTTCTATGGGTTTTCTTTTTATAGATCTTGCAAGTTCAAGTATCACATATAATTCCCAAAATGTGTTGCAACATGCCGCCACATAATAGTATTTTAAAATATAAACAAATTTGCCTACACAATTTTGTCTGTTAGTTATTAATAAATGTTCTGGCTCAATTTCATGGTTGTTTTAGTGTCACATCTTCCTTGTTTAGCTTCTGCATGCATATTTTTGGCAGGTTTACATGTAAGTCAGCAATGGACAAAATGAAAATAAAGCAAATTGTTGGAGAAAAAAGCAAAACCAGGGATCAAGTGCTGATGTGTGGTTTCAAAGGCACTCTTGGCCGATATGAAATCTCTGGGTTAAGCTTTGTTTTGCGTCCAGAAAAAATGCATTTTTTTTCACCTAGGACTTTGCTCTTTTCTTTCCTTACATTTCAGAGTGTAAACTTGAAAGTGCTAATGTTTTGATCTTTTGGACAAAAGCTATTTGCAGAGTGATGGGCGCTGGGGAGTCCTCAACTTTTGAGGATTATGACACCTTTTATTAAAAAATCTCTTTTCCTAACAACTGATGCACACTTTAAGATTACTTTTTATTTTAATTTTTTTTTTAAATGGAAAATATTAGTTCAGAAAATGAACTTTAATTTGGGCAAAAGTATGCCTGGGAACTGTTTTTCTTTGATGGGCATTCTGGTTAAATGCCTTGTGTCCTATACAGCACTAATTTCCCTCCAAAATCTCCACTCAATTTCATTCAATCCAAAAAATGGTTCCATTAGGTTGGAGTCTGTGCTACAGTATTAATGTTTGTGAATTTTTTAATGATTTTTGGATTGTTTTGGAGGAATAAAGATAAGGGGGAGGGGAGATATGAAAATTAAGGATATTTGTCAGTCTGGCTTTTGTCCACTGTTAATGTTACAAATGCTCTCTTAAGAAACATTGACAACGGACTCCTTACAGGACTGTTTTTTTTAGATTTGAGTAAGGCCTTTGATACCGTGGACCATGACATTTTCTTTAAGAAATGAATTTCATTTGGTTTTAAGTCTTCAACTGTAGAATGGTTTAAGTCCTACCTAAAAAACCGCACGCAATCTGTTTGCATTAATGGGATAGTCTCAGAACCCGAGGAAATTGTTTTCGGTGTTCCTCAAGGATCAGTCCTTGGTCCCCTTCTCTTTATTACATGTATGTACATCAATGACCTACCTCTAGCTACTGACTTCTGTACAGTTGAAATGTATGCTGATCTTTGCTAGCAATTCAGTTTCTTCAATTAAAAATGCACTCTCTTCTGACCTTGCTAAGATCGTTACCTGGCTTCAAAGTAACTTTCTTTTACTTAATTTTAGTAAAACTAAGATAATGCTCACTGGTACTCATCAAAAATTGAAAAATGTGGATTACTTCTCTTTTTGACAACTGTTTGTGTGTTTGGGATAGCAGCAGTCAAGGAAGCAAGGAATATCTAGATAAATTGCATAAGCGTGCTGCCTGCAGTATTGAATGTAGCTCAGTTCACTATAATGAACTGCATAAAACACTCCATTGGCCAAGCCTCCAACTCTGTCGTAATTACTGTAAATGTATGCTTGTGCACAAGTGCATTAATGGACTGGCACCTAACTATCTGTTAGATAACTTTATACATACCTCTGATGTGCACAATTACATGTACTGTATATCCTGACAAATAGAGGCCAGTTACAATAATTATTACCCTTTGCTCGAACTACAAAATTCCAAGTTTCCTTTTTATACAATGGGGCAAAGACTTGGAACTATCTCTTAAATCTATAAGATCGATTTGTGGACCCCACCCAATTTAAAACTGCCCCAGCAAATTTCTTAAACACCAATCAATGATTTATTTTGTTGTAGCAACATAATTAAACAATTAATTGTAATGTTATCTGTAATAGCATTGTACATTTTTTTGCTGTAATATTAAATAATGTAAATACAGGACCCCATTTAAACCAGCCTTTGCTGAACTGGGAACAACCTGTTAACGTATTTGTCCAGATAAAATAAATAAATATAGGATCAAAAATAAATAATCATTGGGGAGCTCCACTTTTAGGATTGCCTTAATACATATTTTATTAGTTTGAGGGTCTAAACCAGGGTTCCCCAATATCCTGCTTCCCATCTATTTTTTTCCTTCATCCCGCCATCCTGCTTGTTTCAACCAGTCATCCCAATCCGTTAGTATAAAATGTAGACTGCAGACTGGGTGTAAAATGCAGATTGCAGACTACAAACTGGGTACATAAAATGCAGACTCACACCAAAACCATCTCTGCCAAATACACAATAAATTTTCAAATTTTACCCTACGCTAATGTCATGAAACCACCTTTCCGAGTTTCCCTGACTGAGAATTTCCCTGGGTGTCAGAGGTTATTTATGTCAAAGTCTCAAGTAGTGAATAGCAGAGTGCAGATTCTCTACATCAAGTGTCATACAACTAAAGTAAATTTGTGTTGTCCTAGGAAAATTGTGTGGGATTCTGTTGGAGACATTCCAAGCCCCATTTTAAATGGATGAAGTCACCTATGAAAACATCCAGACTAGTTTTCCTTCTTATAATGGCACAAAAATTGTGGGCTGCAGTTTTAGAAATATCCAAATGAATCAGTGAACAAAAAACTACTTTGCCATGCATTGCTTATGAATTTTCATTGTCTTCCATCTTGTTTCCAATGCAAAACAATCAATAATACCCACATTCTACCATGGAAAAGGTGACCTTCCTACACTGTACTTCCCACCCACTTCTATTACCATCCCACATCCGGCCTTCAATTTTTCTTTCACCCTGCATCATGGCAATGGAAAATGGCCCATCCTGCATCCCACCAACCCTATGTTAGACCCTCTAGTTTTGGTTCATTTGGCTGTTATGGTATGGTGTTATCCCGGCAGCTACAAGGGCAGCTTCAAGTTTTTGTAGGAATTTTCAGCTCCTTCCCCACCTCCAACACACCATGTCCTAAGTCATTCTAATGCACCTATAAATGTTAAGCTGCAGGGCGTGGGAGGCTGGGCATAGGTGGGGGATTTGACCTCCCTTCATTTTGTCTGTTCAAATGTCCAACCCAAGGGATGTTATCATTGCTCAAAAGAGTTACAAATTCCAAACTAACAGTTAAAGTCAAATGTCCCGACCCATAGGCCGCAATGATCAAAAGCCCCTACCACAGGCAGACTTCTTACATCAAATACCCCTCCTATGCCTGGCCTCCCCCCCCCCCCATACCTCCCCTGTGGCTTAACATTGATAGGTGCGGTTCCAGTACAATGCCTGACAGAGTACTGTAGCAAGCTGGTTTTCAAATCAAAATCAAAATTTTTATAAGTAAATGTTTTTCATATAGTGCAAACAAAGAATTGAATTGAATTGAATTGAATAATCGTCAAGCTCTTGTTTTGGATAGATGTATTGCATTATATATAGGCAACCTTTCAGTCAATGCAATAAGGTGAGGTGAGACTCCCTTGGATGTGTTAAGCTATAGTCTGGGGTACCTTTCATTGCTGAAAATTTATCCTTTTACAGAACTTGGCAAAGGATGAAGGCCACTTAATGGGTTGGCCAATGATTCGTAGGATGTCACCGCCATATGAGTACAAAACAGTTGTAAAGAAGGCCTATGCAACATTCAGGACGTGCATGAGCGAAACGTGCCTTGCGTCTCGTTCCAATGTCACGCCACTCCACAAAACACACCCATACACAGCCCTTATCATGTTTTTAGCGATCACCTTTGAAATACATTTTTAGTCTTCTTTAGCGATACAATTGTTTCGTTTGAGAGATACCGACTTCTCAACTATATAAAACTCATTACGTATTTACAGTATGACAGCCTGACAATGAAATTCCAGCATCCTAAAGTTAAGCTTATGCCTTATAAACCTGGAACTTGCGCAAAACAAAGCAAAACTTTCTGAACTTTGTCATTTAAATATACGTTGCTCTAACCTCTATAGCTTTAGCGGGTAGGACATCTACAACATCTGGGGCAACTTCGTGGGCTTCCATTTTGAAGCTTTCAAAATCACTCTTCGGGTACGAAAAGCCGACAGAGCGAGAATACTTCGCAGCACGCAACCGTCACGCGCGAGACGCGCGATACAAACATGGGTTACATGTACAAGGCGCTGAGGCTGGGGCGGAGTTTTGATTTTAACATCTTTTTATATTCATTTAGGGGTTTTATGGTCCTTCGGACAAACTCTGGAACTAACGCCCCAGTAAAAGCTACAAGGTAACTGTAAACTTATTTCGATCAACTCTTTTCCCTTGCGTGATTGTTTTCTTTGTCTGAACGCGGGAAACTGGTGCCGGAAGAGTGCGGAGGGCGAGGAGGTGCTAAAAAAAGATGGCCGCTGCAGTTCCCATGCTTGACGATATCATCAAGGAATACCTCGTATTTCGCGGGTTTTCCAACACACTAAAGAGTTTTGAATCGGACCTGAAGGCAGATAAGGATAAAAGTTTCCGAGTAGGTTATCATGTCACTGCTTATTTTGCAGCTTTGAGTACAACGGCCATAAGAGTGGCGGACAAGTTCAAGAAGTCATGTTGCATTTTTTGCAGTGTTTTTTTTAAGAAGAGGATTTATCTCTTTATGAGTCCAAGGATTGCGAGAAAGATTGTATTGCGTGCTACAAGAAAAAGTATCCCGTGTAACTTTGTCATCAAATTTTAGTGCGACTTATCAGGCTGTACAGGTGTATAATTGGTTGGAAGGTTAAGGGAGCACTACAGTATGTTATATCTATTGTCCTTATCATTAATATTTAACAGTAAGCTGAACGGGAAATGGATTATTTACTGTGATGATGTAGAGATTGGCAAGATTTCCTTGTAGCCCCATGCAGTAATAAATGCATTTTGTGACTCAAACTCCATTTGTTTTTCACTGTTTGGAACAGGGTATGTTAGCATGATAGTGGTGTATGTATAATAATGTTTGGGACCGTACGGAAGTCTTTCCTAGAGATTAACTAAGAAGGACTTTGTAGCCAAAGTGGGTGAGTTCTACTTGTATGTGGTACATTTGTCAATCATTATCAGCAATAACATTGTCACCATCAACATCATCATCATTGTCATAATAATATCTCTTTTTGTCTCCAGGTGGACAAGATTGTGGACCAGCTATATCAGTATATCCTAAGCTATGACATTGTGGGCCTTAGAGATTTTTGGGACTATTTAAACGACAGATTCTTCAAAAGATTGGACTACCAACACTTTTCAAATGTCAAAAAACTGGAGATGTGTCTTTTGAGACTTTACATAGTACATGCTCTACAGAATTCCAAAACGGACAAGGTTGTGGAATTTTTTGAGAAGTATACTGCCGAGTTACAGACACAAGCAGAATGGAGAGAATGGTTTGGTAAGCTGAAGTTCGCTTTCTAGGTTTTGTTGTATTCTCGACACTGTAATCTATAGGACAGTGCTACACCTGTACAGTACATGTATTTTGAAAAAAAAAACTTGTACAAGAGTGACAGACACACGAAGATACATTGAATTGTAATGTGCAGTTCATTGTATACCCCATTGAAGGTTAATGGCAATTCCAAGGGGGATGGGGATTGCAAAAGGAAAAGAGCTAAAAGAAAAGTATGGAGCAAAATTGGAAAATTGGAATTTTCAGAGGGGTGAGGGGGGGGGGGTGGTTGGTGCAAACCAAAAAAGGGTCTTGTCATAGTTAATGGAGGGAACTGGTTATGAAACCTGGCAAACTTCAAAGGGGTGCTCTTTTGGTTTTCATGTTGAAATGTACCATCACGTGACCCTAAGCGTGCACAGCTTATTTCAATCCAAGATGGTGGATGGTACTGATTTCTTAGATGGAGACGATTCAGAAGCGATTTTAGAAGTAGATGAAGAGATGGAAGAGGAGTTTCTAAATGAAGTAGAAAATGTAAGTACGAAAAACACTCTGATTACTTTTTATTTTGGAGAAAGAAAGCAGAAAATGACACAGAAACCAGAGCATTTGAATAATAACATTTAAGATAAACAATAGAAACTAGAACTCCCTAAAACTTGTACAATATAGTAACTAAATCGCTTATTACCTTTCCTCAAGTTTTATACTTTACACATGTGCTACGAGTTCTTGACCTTTCTCAATAAATCGACCTGTTTTTGTTATTTTGCTACTGCACTGATGATAGCATCGGTGACAGTACTAGTGACAAAGCATTGATCAGTTGATCGAACTGATGAAATAACTCTGATTTTTAACCACGTGCACTTGCATTAATCTGCATGTCATGTATTCTATTTTATTTCGGTTCAGAATCAAGAGATTTTGTGTCAGAAATGTGGCAAGAAATACAACACTAGAGGTGGTTATGAAAGACATCAAGCCTCCAAACATGGTGAACGTTTAGAGAGTGAAGTGCCTTTTGATTCAGCTGTGCTAAATGAACTTGTTAACAATACCATTTTGAAACTGAAGGAAAACAAGGCTCATTCTGAAATACAGTATTAAGGCAGGAACTGTCATCTTACAGATTTGAAAGTCCTGACAAAGACAGATATCAGCAATAAAGGGATATACTTGAAGGATATACAAAGAATGGCAGCATTGAGAAATTTTATGGGAAGTATTATGCAATTGTAGCAGTAAACTCTGTGACATTCTTTAGGGGATTGACCTGAAATGCAGCAACATTGTTGGCAGTCAAGATGGCAGATAGTTTGTGGGCATACTGCAATAAAGTAAGGTCACCAAGTGAAAGTGGCAAAGAGCTGAACACTGTATCGTCAGACAGGGACAAGTCATGCATTCAGTACCTAGAGGGATATGTCCTGCATAATCTGCATGATAAGCACAGAACCAAAACATCACCTGAAAGCCAACAAGCAATGGCAGTCCTGAAAGCTGGCAAATCCAATACAAATGATCATTCACAAAATCTAATATCAAGTGTGACACGGGGTGGGTTATGGTTTATTACTCAACCAGCACAGAAACTTTTTTTGCCAAACTGAATATGTCTTTAGAGAGTCCACCTCTCAAGTAAGTTGGTTTGCAAAAAGTTGATTTTCCTAGTATTATTTCTAAGTTGATCAGTGATAGTATTGTAGTATCTCAGTATGATATTAAGCTTTTGGAAGCTGAACTAGAACCTGTTAATCACGCAAGCAAAAGTGTGTTGTATAGCATCATTAACCTTTATGTACAAGTTCGCTCATTTTCATTGGCTAAAGATGTTGTCATGAGCCACAAGATCAAAGTTAAGAGAACTCAAGCTAAATCTGTTTGTAAAGAAATCAGTGAAGTTGTGATGGGCAAGAACAAGCAAATGGTAGACAACATTAAACAAACATTGTTTATTGTGAAAAAATATACAACCAGTTACAGTTAGATTTTCATAAATAATATTTATTGTGTTAAGTTGTACCTTAAAATTGCCATGTGGCATTGAAATAATTATTAACAAGAAATTGCTATCACTATTAATTTTTAATAAGACTAACTTCAATCAAAGCCAGCCAACCACAACAAATTTTAACAATGTAAGAAAATATTGAAGCTTGTAATGTTTTATGATATTAAAATTACGCTGTATTTTGTACACAAAACAGTGGTCTTGCACTCTATTTGTTCAATTTAAATTCTGGATTTTCAAATAATAGAGT
This sequence comes from Galaxea fascicularis, assembly GCA_948470475.1. Lineage (NCBI taxonomy): Eukaryota > Metazoa > Cnidaria > Anthozoa > Scleractinia > Euphylliidae > Galaxea > Galaxea fascicularis. The sequence goes on along the minus strand of OX419336.1, from coordinate 17,978,100 downwards.
AAATGTGCTAAACCCATGAAAATAGGTACAGGTAATAGATTAATAAACCCTAGTAGTATCCAATTTCATTGTTTACTTTGGTGTCTATCTGACTATACAGGTGTAACTTGCCATACTTCAAGATTTCTTAGGCTTTTTCTGTCAGGTAAAGGATCATTGGTTACTTCCACCCAAGCTCTCTGCCTGTCCTTCCTACCCCTAGTATTTCCACTATGACAGGATACTGCTCTTTGTATTCTAGTGGTGTTATCATGGTATCCAAATGAGCATACATCAGGGTTGTCATTTCATCTTCCCAATTTACGTTGATTTCGAAGTACTCCTCCACTGGATCCTGGCAAAAGCGTTCAGTCAATACATATTCTATTCCTTCAGCAAACAGGAATTTAGTCGCTTCAATGACTGAGTGAACTGTGATCTTGAATCCTTCATGGGTTTGCCAGGACAGGAATATCCTTTCTTTAGCATTCTTGCTTAAGTTTCCAGGTCTGACATCAGCACTTTCTTTCCAGTTCTTCAGGTAGACTAACAACCAAAGAAATCTGCAACAACAGAATAAACAACCATACTTAATAATTACAAATACTCATAGTTTATTATTGATTTATTAGAACATTCATTTATTGAGTGAATGCAACAGATATACATAGAACTCGATTTCATTATCTTACTTTACCTATAATTATGATCAGTCATTAATTTGTGAACTTACCTTTGTAAATGTAAATATTTTAATTTGCTACAAGTGTGTAAATAAACAAAAGTGTTTTCTCTATTTTTCTCGCAAAAATATAATGTTTACATACCTTTCATCATCAGGTGAAGTGTAGGGGGGGTAACAAATGGTTTTCTTTTCTGACTACTCAGTTAAACTCCTTAGATTCAGACAGTCAAAGAAGCTAGCCACCATCTCACACAGCTTTGCTGTTCCTTGAGCTTCTGGTGGGCCAAATGACTTAAGAACTGCTGACACTGATGCACTGAGGACTTTAGGTTCACTCTGATGATAGAATATGAGTTAAGGTTGATGTGGTCGTAGTTAGCTTGGGCAGTAGCTTGAGCCCACTATCAATGTCCTGGAAGAACATTTGGGTGATGTGTTGCCACAGAAGGTACATACCATTGTTCCACATATACCTTGTACATGTGCTGCATGCATCCAGAATGCAGCAAAGAAATATATAAAGCAATGTGGAGCAAATACATTTTAGTGTATGATAGCTTATGTCCTTGTCAGACTCTCCATCAAGAGGTTTATGCAACCTATAAAATCTCCTGTTCTGTGAGGCTCCATCAGAGGTTGCACCAATCACCCACAAATTGTAGTTTGTTTCTAAGATTTACACTGCTTCCAAAAAAATAGGCATTATTTGGGCAGCACTAACCTCATTGGTTGAGAAGTGTGCCAAAGCAAACTTCAGTTCTGTCCACATACCACTCACAAGAAAGACCAAGGCATGAGATGCAATCTCATCTGCCTTCTCAAGAAATGCAAAATGTAAGTCAAGATCTCCAAGATCTGTGAAGCCAATAAGTTCACCAGTCACTTTATCCAGCACAAGATTTGCCTGTATCTTTATCTCATCGTTTCTGACTCTGAGATCTTGCTCTGCCTTTGTGACTTAATGTCTACTATCGAATCACGTTTTTCGAATTGTGGAATTTTGATCATGAGGGATTTCAACAGGCTCAATACTTCGAGTTTTAGGAACGCTTTGAAGTTGAAACAAATTGTTAAATTTCATACTTGAGGAAATCAGACTCTAGATCTCATTTTGACCAACATGAGAGAATTCCACAAGGAGCCAATAAAACGCCCAGCTTTCGGTTTGTCAGATCACGTATCTGTTGAACTCCAGCCCTTGTCTCGCCTTAAAACACAACTATCAAAACGATCCATCATTACAAGAGACCAGCAGGAAAGTTACAGGGTCGCTCTGAACTTATACAGCTGTACTTGGAAAAAGTCAACATCACTGACCTTGTAAAGAACAAAGATACATGTGATGAGAAAGTACAGTTAATGGAAGAAGTCATTATTTTCGGAATGGACACAATCATGCCCTTGAAAGAAAAACTGGGTTCAGCAAATGAGGCGCCATGGATGAATAACTCTCTTAAACACCTTATTCGCCACCAGCAAAAGGCACTGGCCAATAACAACCTGGCTGAGTACAAACAGCTACGAAATAAAGTGAACAGCGTCAATGGTGGAGGGAAATCAAACAGCTCACTGGTTTTTCTAAGGTCGAGCATGCAAGCCCCATCCCAGACCTTCAACCTCTTGTCGATGAAGGGGAAGATCCCAGACTGTGTTATAAATGTTATAAACGATGCTTTTTTGTCACCAATGACTGCTTTCACCCCCCTAACCATGCCTGATGCACATGCGCACACGTATACATACCAACAGGATCCTCCCCTGTCCGATACCTGAATTTTTGAGAAACTATCGGTGCTTAATACGAACAAAGCATCTGGACCTGATGGAATCCCCTCTTGGGTATTAAAAGAAAACGCGGACAATCCTGAATTCTTCTTTCTTGGAGCGTTGTCTTCCAACTTTGTGGAAGAAAATGGACATTACACCTCTCCCAAAGACATCACCTGTTAGCGATGTGAACAAACACTTGAGACCCATTTCTTTGACCCCAGTTCTTTCTAAGGTTGGGGAAGAGCTTGTCGTTGACGGCTACATCAAGCCTGCTGTTGTTGCGAAGATTGACCAGAACCAATATGGGTTTGTTCCGAACTCCAGTACTGTACATGCCCTGATCAGCATGCTCCATAATTGGTACAAGGATACTGACAGCAATGGTGCCACAGTGCGCATGGTGCTCTTCGACTTTCGGAAAGCATTTGATCTTATTGACCATTTCATTCTTATGGCTAAGCTTATGGATTATGAACTTCCACCTTGGATGTTGGACTGGATTGCAGATTTTCTTACTGACAGGGAGCACCGAGTGAAACTCGCCCACGATTGCTACACGGATTTGGGATCTGTCAGGGCAGGTGTACCGCAAGGGACCAAATTAGGGCCCTGGCTCTTCCTGGTCATGATAAATGACATCAGTGTCAACGGCGTCAACCTTTGGAAGTACGTCGATGGCTGAGATTGTCCACAAGGGTCAACCAAGTGGATTCAAGTTCCTGTAGACAACCTAGTTAGGCAAGCCAAGTTAGATTAACAGGGCTCGAATTTAATTTTTCGACCACTAACCCTTCGGGTTAGTAGACATATTTTTTACTAACCAAATTATAAAGTTTGGTATCCAAGCTCATAACTTATGATATCTAAAACATTGAACATTTTGTTAAAAAATAACGACTAGAACAAATTATAGAGAAGTTGAAATTGTATGGTGACCTTAAAAACATTGACAGTTAAGCACGTATTTTATTTTCCTCTAATTTGTGTTGAAGAGACCGGCATGATTTAGCTAGTCAAGAACAGTACATCTACAGCACATTCTCTAACAACCGTTCGAGTTGATTCAACAAATTGACTATTCTAGGTATTTCTCTGAAAGTCTGGTCTACGTGCTCTTTGTCCTGAAGTCCACCAATGTTGAATAGCTCTCTGGGGATCAAATATGTCAAATGAACAACCGTTGATTGTTATTTCTGAGAAATCTATCCAAAGAACTCTGCATAATTCAATGCCGAATCGCCTGCAGAACCTCCGACGAACAGCAATTTGCAAGATGGCGGATATGGATCCGATAAAGTTGTGTCCAGATCCCTTCATTCGATGCAAACTAGTCTCCAGGGCCTTAGCGCTCAAAATGGCTGCAAAGTTCGATTTGATTGCAAAGACGGCGAGGACAAATTGTTTGATACAGAAAACAATCTCATGCAAGATAACACATAAACTGTTCCTAAAAATTAACATTTATTTGTAAAATGGTTATTTTTGAAAACATGATTTAAATATGTAAGAAAATTATTGCTGACCATATCGGGTTAGTTGGACACATTTTTAGTAACCAAACGTTGAAACGTACTAACCGTTGGTTAACGGGTTACCGTTAATTTCGAGCCCTGAGATAAGTTCTAATTGATTGAGACCAAGTGTAAGGAGTTGGACTTATGTTTCTCAATGTCGCCAGATACCTTCGAAGCAATTACTATTAGCAACAAACCATTAGAGGTTGTAACTAGCATAAAACTTCTTGGTCTCACAATTTCAAACAATCTAAAGTGGAATGCTCACATAGAGAATGTTATCAAAAAAGGAGCCTTCAGGCTTTATCTGTTAAGGCAACTTAAGCATGCAAAAGGAGATCCTGCACAGCTACTTAGTTTCTATACTACGTGTATTCAGCCCATGCCTGAATATGCCTGCCAAGTCTTCCAAAACAGTTTGCCTGAGTATCTCTCTGAAGAGCTAGAGAAAATTCAGTGCCATGCACTCAGAATTATTTTCCCAGACTTATGCTATCAAGAGGCTCTTGAAGAGTGCAACATTGCCACCCTCCATCAATGGCACCAATAGCTGATGAAGCGCCTTTTTAATGAGATTTAAGACAACAGCCTCCAGAAACTACATTGCCTTTTGCTGCCATGTTATTTTAGTACTGTAGCCTTAAGGAACAAATGCACTTTTAATGTACCTTTTTGTAGAACAAAATTATAGACTGAGGAATAGTTTTATCATATATAATGTGGCTATTTTCTAATGGCTTTATTGTACGTTCGTGCCTAATTTTTAAATTTTATGACCTTGTATCTTTGTTCTTTTGATATTATTACATATCATACAGTCCGTAATCCAGCCCCTGGGCTGCAATGGATTTTAATAAAGCTATCTATCTATCTATCCTCATCTATCAAACAATAAGACAACATATCTCTGAACATCAAAGTAGGAGTTGCTGATTGTCTTAAGTTCTTCAATCATGAACTTTGCCAATAAATCCCCTCTGTGGCTTTTATAGCATTTCTATAATCCTTCAAACACCTTTGACTTTGAAATATCAAAACTCCACTGTTCCTCAATTCTTCATAGCATGATGGGGATTTTGCTGCTAAAGACATGCAGAAACAGATGATCATTGGATGATAGCGAACATCAGTCATTTGCCGGGTTTCATAACCAGTCCCCTCCATTAACTATGGTTTTGTGGATATTTTCTGGAACCCTACAATGTAGAATACTGTTATAAGCATAAATATTAATAATCTCTTCTTGTTTGGAAATGTATTCTTTGGATATAATAATAGGCAGTCAAGGACTGCATGTGGCTACTGCTTTAGCATTTTTGAAACAGTGTGTGAATCCTCAATAACCAACCTTTATTTGTGTGTGCTGTGAGAGTCATGCAAGTCACATAAGGTGTTTGCAACCCAGTGTTTTCTGATCAGAGGTGCACTTATCTGATCTTGCCTACGAGTTTTATTTCAAGGGCCAAAGAAGCCGAACAGAGTGCCGAACAATGGCATTTCAGATCAAAAAAAGTTTTAGAAAAGCAAGGGAAGGACAAAAGTTTAAGAACAGTAATGCAGCACACTCCAATCATTCTCAACAGAGTGGGTGAAATTGCATTGATTCATTATTTTCAGCATAAAATCATGAAAATTGAGTAATACTCACATCAAAAACTATGGTTTATTATAAGTGTAGTCAATCAAAGCTTAAATTTGCATGCATGGTAACATTATTATGATTTTCAATGATATGATATTATGTGCAGAAGATGTTTGCGTTTATCACAGAGACTTAATTAAAATGAAATGATGTGCAGATCCAAAATGTTTTTAGCTAAACAATATAATTACTGTTTAGCTAAAACCATCAATATTTTATTATTGATGGTTTACTTGGTGAAGACTGTGTTATTTTTGAAGAATTACATTTATGCCATTTTTTTGTGAATTGCACAATTGGATGCGATTTGAATAATGCAATATTACATTGTTTATGCTCAATTCAAAGTATTGTATTACAACTCCATCCTGGGGAAAACATCTGCTTTATAACTTAGTTGCAAAGAGATAAACTTATACGAAACTGAAGAACAGAATTCATTTAATGCAGTAAACACTCATTGACTACATGAGATTACAGAACTGAATGCGGGAGTTCATCCGGGGCCTTTCCACCACCTACGTCAGCCCCTGAGGGCCTGGGACTAACCATATCGTCACATCTCCCCTTTTTACAATCCAAATAAACGTAAACAAAAAGGAACAAGAAAAACAAACAAACAAACCATAACAAGAGTCTCATTGCAATAGCTGACGTAATATGATAATCAAGATCCACAAGACTTAGCTATAAGAAAAGTTCACTGTTCAGTTAGGAGGTAAGCTCTGCTAAGTGGATCTGCAATATGCATATCGGCGCCCTTACTGTATGCTACTTCTAAATCAAACTTCTGTAATCGTAGCAGCATTCTTTGTATCCTTTTCGGTGCACTCAGCAGACTCTTCATAATGGATTGGAGGGGCTTGTGATCAGTCTGGATAAAGACCTTTCTTCCATAGACATAGCTCGTAAACCTTTTAACGCCGAAGACAATTGATAACAGTTCTTTCTCTATTTGAGCGTAGTTAATCTCAGCAGCAGTTAGGGCTCCGGAGGCATAGGCCATTGGATGGCCATCTTGAGGTAGGCATGCTCCAAGACCACCAAGGGATGCATCACACTGAAGGACAGTCTTCTTCTGTGAATCAAAAAACTTTAGTACTGGCACTTTGGTTAGGACATTCTTTACTTTCTCTAGGCACTTTCCATGGACTTCCTGCTCCCACACAAATTCGTTTTCCTTCTTGACTAGATCTCTTAATGGCTTGGCCAAGTCGGCAAGGTCAGGGGCAAATTTCTGCAGATAATTCACCATGCCAAGTATTCTCTGGACACCTTGTTTGTCGGTGGGAGCTGGCATGTCATTAATGGCCTTCAGCTTATTTGGATCAGCGCCTAGACCCTCTGAAGATACAATATGGCCCAAGTAGGGGACTTCCTTCTTTCTGAACTGCATCTTGTCCATGTTTAACTTGATGCCCTTTTGCTGGCAGCCACTGAGCACCTCTCTTAGATTGCGATCATGATCTTTAAGGGCTTCCTCATCAGTGTCACCTGATCCAAAAACAATGATATCATCTGCCATGGACTTCTACCCTGGTAGCCCTTCAAGTGCCAAATCAATTCTTCTCTGGAATTCTTCCGGAGCTGGAGACAATCCAAACGGCATACGAAGCCAGCGGCATCTTCCCCATGGTGTTCCAAAAGTGGTTGCAAGACTGCTCTGCTCATCTAATTGGATATGCCAAAAACCATTTTTGGCATCTAATACTGTGAAGACGTGAGCCTTGGATAATGGGGGAAGGACATCATCTATTGTAGGCAGGGGATGGTGGTTTCTGTAAAGGGCGTGATTTAATGGCTTTGGGTCAATGCAGACTCTGACTTTACCATTCTTCTTTGTTGTTACTACAATTGCTGAGATCCAATCAGTGGGCGTATCAACTCTGAATCACTCCAGTGCTTGACAGCCTGTCCATTTCTTTTTTAAGTGGCTCTTTCAGGGCAATTGGTACCCTTCTCATTAGCAGCTGAACTGGTTGAACATTCTTGTCAATCTCCAGATGGAGTTCTCCTTTAAGTATTCCCTCCCCTGAGAACACCTCTTTGTATTGAGACAGGCAATCCTCCTTTGTGAAGGCTTCACTTGCAGCAACATGGCAGTCCATAGCAAGTATATTCTGCTTGTTAATGGTCAGCAGTTGCAGGTGCTCACTAGCTCTCAAACCAAGAACAATAAGGAACTTGATGCTGTACTTTTTCTTGTTCTTTGGGTTCACTACCCTGAAACATTTCCCGCCCAATGGTTTAAGAGTCACTGTCAGAGAAAACCAGGCAGGGGTGAAAGATGGGGGTCGGCCAATTGACTTCAAACTTTCACCATTTAATGCCTATCCGAAATGATAAAGAAGGATGGTATTTAGGGATTTCTCTGGTATTTGCTTTCCTAGTTTGACCACCCCCCTTGTTTTGGCCTTCATCGACCCCGAAGTTACGCTAAATATATGCCAAGTTTGATGCTGAATAAAACACATTTTGCATCCTTTTTTGGGGACTCATGTCAGTTGTTTGTTGTTTGGTATACATAATAGAATAATAGTGGAATACCGTCCGGGAAATGATGACTGTTTTGTGTGATATACACAGTTGGTCAGATACCAGCTGATTATTCTGTCCTATAATAATATAGAAAATATTCCTGCAGGGATTTGTAAATTGTAAATGATTATACTCCTCTCCTGGCAATTCCGTGTACTACAGTGTAATAGTGTTTGAATTGATAGTTTTGCCAACAAACGCTCCTTGCGTGACATCATAAAAATTGAACACTTGACGTAATCGCCATCGATAATCGATCCTCTGTACGATTGACAGCCAATCTTGATTATTTCGAATTAAAAGGCAATACTTTGAAGTTAGATCACAGTTTAAGATAATGCTCTATATACCAAAATAGTGAATTTTAGCCAAGGCCAACCATTTTATTCTGAGAACATAAGCTGTTTATATAACCTCGCAGGAAACTTGGGCTACTGTTTGCGGTATTGCAATTTATTTGATTTTGGAGAATGTGAAGTATCAAGTCTGTTGTGTTTAAATCATGAACAGCATTCTAACGGTAATGAGTTATAATATGACAATAAATTACGAGAGCTGAGAGACGTTCAATGATTTAAATAAGGAAACCACTTACAAACGCTGCCATGAAAAACACCAGTGCATTGCTAATATTTAGCATGGTTCATGCAAACACATTTTAACGGCTCAAGCTAAAGTTCACGGATTTTAGTAGTAGAGATGTTAGTCTTGAAAACTATCATGAGACTGTTGGGAAAAAAACGCCGCACCTCTGAGAAAAGTCACTCTCAAATTGGGTCAAAATTAGCATACGCCATTTTCACGCATGGCACAAAATTTTGAAAATCTTAGAAAAATTCGCTTTTTTTAAAAGTTGGAATTTTGTGCTTGAAGAACGTAATATCACCTGACACTCTGTAAACAACACAAACAACTGACATGAGTCCCCAGAAATGATGCGAAATGTGTTTTATTTAGCATCAAACTTGGCATACAGTATATTTAGCGCTACTTCGGGGTCGATGAAGGCCAAAACAAGGGGGGTGGTCAAAGTAGGAAAGCAAATACCAGAGAAATCCCTAAATACCATCCTTCTTTATCATTTCGGATAGGCATTAAATGGTGAAAGTTTGAAGTCAATTGGCCGACCCCCATCTTTCACCCCTGCCTGGTTTTCTCTGACAATGACTCTTAACCTCTGACTGGTTATACATAACCAGAGTCACAGATGTTTTTTTCCAGGTCATCTAGCCCATTCTCCCCAAATAGGCTCGTGACTGTTTTGTTGGCCATAATGTTTACAGTTGATCCACTATCCAGCTGGAACCTCTCCTCCTGTTCATTGACAAGTAGGTTGGCAAAGGCTTGGTTTCGGCTACCGGTTGCAGCGACAGCATTGAGCTGTTCCTCAACTTCAATTACTGCTACATACTCTTCATCTTCAGATTCGCACTCCATGGACAAGACGTTTTTCTTAGATTCAGGACAGCAAACAGGAAAATGGTTAGGTTTACCACAGTTCTTACACGAGTTTTCCCATGCAGGACAGTTTTTTTTAGCGAAAAAATGCTGTCTGGCACAAAACTTGCAGACCATCCTTTGACCTTTTGTCTCGATCGGGTTGTTGGCTGGAGGACCAGTCTTGTTTTTCACACTAGGCATCTTCTTCTTCTTCTCTTCCTTCATGTAGCGCACGTCTTCCTGATTCATAGCCCTAAGTTGTCGAGCTGAAGTCTCTGAAGATTGGCAGATATCTAAACACTGACTTAAGGTGAGTTTACTTGTCTGGAGGAGTTTCTTGCGAGCCGAGTTATCAGTAATTCCAACAACCATTCTATCACGAGTCTCTGAGTTGAGCAGCGATTTCATAATTCAACCATGAATATCTGAAGCGTTGCCACTTAACCTTGAGATTTCCACCAATTAAGTCTAGCTTTTCCGGAAGCGGTATATGTACAGGCACAGTGATCACAGTGGGTTGAGTAACCGGTACATTCTGAGCAGAAGTAGCGCTCCCGATCGCTTCCGGTGGTGGCATAGTCAAATCACACAACAGCAGCGCCGAAACGATGAACAGCAAAACAGCAAAATTGGCTTTATACAACTCACCAAATCTCCTCCAGTCAGAAGGACGAGTGATGAAAGGCAGCACAGTTTCTTCTGACACCATATAACGTAGTTGCAAAGAGATTATTATGATTTTCAATGATATGATATTATGTGCAGAAGATGTTTGCATTTATCACAGACTTAATTAAAATGAAATGATGTGCAGATCCAAGATGTTTTTAGCTAAACAATATAATTACTGTTTAGCTAAAACCATCAATATTTTATTATTGATGGTTTACTTGGTGAAGACTGTGTTATTTTTGAAGAATTACATTTATGCCATTTTTTTGTGAATTGCACAATTGGATGCGATTTGAATATGCAATATTACATTGTTTATGCTCGCAATTCAAAGTATTGTATTACAACTCCATCCTGGGGAAAACATCTGCTTTATAACTTAGTTGCAAAGAGATAAACTTATACGAAACTGAAGAACAGAATTCATTTAATGCAGTAAACACTCGTTGACTACTGTACATGAGATTACAGAACTGAATGCGGGAGTTCATCCAGGGCCTTTCCACCACCTACTGTACATCAGCCCACGAGTGCATGGGACTAACCATATCGTCACATGCTTCTCAGGTCCTTGAATTTGATAAATCTGATATTAATCTCCTGTGAGCCTTTCTGCAACCAAACTGTGAAGTTGAAACATCACCTTCCTTGGCTGTGGAAAAAGAAATAGTAAGAAATCATTGTATATGTTATATAGAGTGCACCCATTCATTGGCTAGGTCATGGTCACATGACATCTAACAAACTGTTTGGGGCAGTTTGGAAGCCAGCATCAAATATCTGAGCACAGAAACACTTATTTGTATTTTAATGCAAAGAACATTAAAGAGTTGAAGAGAACTATTGTAAACTATGCAGCAACATACATAAATCACTGCAAATTCACACTTGTCTGAACTGGACTGCATCTTTTAATCGATTTGAAATACAAATTCCTTAGTGCAAATTGCCGTCATAGCTGTATTCTTTATTTGCCCTTTATTTTGGCTTACTGTAATCTGCAAAATGAAATGAAACGAAACGAAAAATTGTAATCTGCAAAACAAAAATCCTTACTGAAAATCTCACTAGCAGGATGATGAATTACAATTTATTATTTATTACAAAAACAATATTTAACAGTTTAGAGAGTTGAAACTTAATTCTTTCTGGTCTCATCCCACATAAACAAAGTAGCCATAGGACTCAAAGCCAAGATTAAGCTGAAACATCAAATACAGAAATTACATTCTCGGACACGAAAGTGTACAGAGGAATGAATTCTTGTCGGTCTTCAAGAGCACCACTAGTGTTTACATTGTTCATTATCATCCCAAGATACCATTTACATTTGCCACTCAAAAAGTCAAAAATTATTATCTAGGGTTCTACTGAACGTAGAAAGCCAATTCGAAATCATGCTTGATGCTAAAAATGACCAGTTTACCAAGCAAAAACTTCTTCCTATGCACAAACTAAACTTGTGGGTAAAAAAGGCTTATCAAGTGTATAAATTGCACAGCACAAACATAATTGATAACGTGACTCACTGGCAATCAACATTATTTTTTCCTGTACAATCCCTGGGTACAATCTCAGTAGACCACCGTAAAATCTCAAGAATACTTTGCGATGAAGTACTTGGGAGGCTGAGTGAGTTCAAATGAGTACAAAATTATTGTAGAAAAATCAAAGCCATCCGGGTGCCAATCCTGTGCATCCTGTGTATCTCAGCTCTCTGAACGAAAGGCAAACGAAGAGCACATGGTTTGAGTTTCAGTGATTCCACGCGATTAGTGGAGAAGTCATTGATGAATGATGGTTAATTAACTGGTGAAAGAGATATTGAATGTCTCCTATAATCAGGGGATCTTGTTTACTATAGGTAATGTCGACCGATATGTCAGTCGATATAGCGGTCGACAGTCGGTCGACAGTCGGTCGATACTCAGTCGACACTCGGTCGACACTCGGTCGACACTCGGTCGATATAACGGTCGATATAACGGTCGATAGTCGGCCGAGAGTCGGGCGATAGTCGGTCGATAGTTCTTCCAGATGTGTCTCGGCCGATATTGCTTTTCGTTCACCGACACTTTGCCGACACTTCGCCGACACTTCACCGATAGTTGGTCGATACTTGACCGATGTATCGGTCAGTAATTGGTCAACACTCGGTCGATGGTCGGTCGACATTTGGTCGATAGTCAGAAGATAGCCGTTTGATATATCGGTCAAGAGTCGGCCGATGGTCCATCGATATATCGGTCGATATTTGTGTCGCTCTGTATAGTTTTTAGTCCGTTACCAATAGCCCTGGAGAAGAAATTGGAGCACAATTTCTGAAATATGAACCGATTGCCCCCATTGACACGTAGAGATGATTCTTGAAAAATTCGCATTTTTTGGACATTTTTCAGTCAGTTATGAGTCCAAAGTACTCAAAATTAAACATGAAAGCTATAAGCTATTTGCGGGGGGAAAGTAATGTAACTAGTTATATTTTCAATAAATTTGTTGCTGTTGTTGTTGTTGTAAATTCTTACCAAGTGATGAAGAGGGAAATTTTTCCTCTGTTTTCAGATGTATAAACCTTTTTGTATATATTTGAAGCTCAATATCACTCTGCTGTGGTTATCATTGCCGGTTTGGTTTCTCTTCCTTCAACAGGTCTTTTATTATTGTAAGAGGTGCCTTTTTCACGTAAACGCTTGGTAGAACATAATTAGGATTTTGGCCAGCCAAGGACGGCTGGGGGTGATCCGATATGTATTTAGTATAAACTAAAACAGTGGATAGCGTTGTGCGCGCTCTCTAATTGGCTACTGAAACATGGGATAGCAATTGTTATTCACCTCCGAACAAATGCGCGTAAAAATTGTAATCTTTGATGGGAACAAACGTGGCAAAAATTATTAATTGCTGCCTTATTATAATCTGAAATTTTTCACGATTTCAATAAATTTCGATTCCAATTAATTTTCATGTGTTTCTTTAGTTTTTTTCAGTAATTGTGATTGTGTTGTACATTTTTTATTTATTATTCGATTGTCACTAAATCGATTGTTACTTAAGTAGTTAGACTTGACATACTGAATAACAGCGGAGTCTGAAGTTATTTGTGATCTAATCATTAAAAACTGACACCAATAAAGAAAAAAAAATAATCTGAAATTTTCGTGACACTTTAATTTCGTTATGTGATTGTTATGTGATTCATTCCTACCGTGTAAGGCCTATATCTGGCTGATTTTTCCTATGCCGAGAATTTTTCAACCGACTCAGAACGACATTGATGAAAAAAATGTATGTACAGTTCCTTTTGTTCAACTTGTTTTTCCTTATCAACTTAAGACAATGTTAACGCGGCGCATACTGTTTTCCTCTTATTGTATGACCAAAAGTTATTTACCATTCAATGTTAATTTCTGTTACTCATGGTCGTCTTTATTTAGAACACAATATAAAGCGACAGGACAGAGTAAAAGGACAGGATAATGTAATGAGAACGTATGAGTATTTTCCTTGCTGTAAATTGAAATCATTCCCACAATAAATGAATGTGTTCAGTCTGCTGGATATTTTGTCACCTTCCTCGATAGACCGGTCGACACTACCTATAGTAAACAAGATCCTAATCAGGCACACAGATGTTACTGGCTCATCTTCTCATCTCTCTCATCTAAGATCAGGAGACGAGACGTAAGCTCTTCTATTCACCCACATCGATTTTTCTCCAAGCTCTCACGCTCTTTTAATTCCATGGCACTCTTGGGAGGCGCACGTCCAAGACGCAAGACAAAGAAGGCTTACGATCCAGATTACTTGTACAATTTCCCTTCAAGCAAGCTGTTTCATGACCACGAGGAAGACTTCAATCTAGATGAACAAAGCAATCCTGTGCCACACAATCCACCTCCTATCAAACACTCACTTTCAGCCAAGGATTCAGGTCCTTCTACTCTTTCATTTGATAAGCAGCTTCAGCTGATCAAGCTTCAGAAGGAAAAGCTTGAATTAGAATTGAAAGTCCTTACCATTAGTCAACAGGAACGCCCACCCGAAAACACGCTGGTAGATTTTTCTACTCAAGACACTGTTGACTCTGCCGAGCCACGACGCAACAAATGCACCATCGACTGGCCACAGGATTTCATTCCCTCTATTCAAGGTGATTATGACAAATTAGAACTACCTGAATTTGTTTTGGGTTTTGATTATGATAAAATCATATGATTCTTTGGTAAAGGATGCAATGCTAGCCCATCTTGAGTTACTAACCATTAAAGCAATTAGTTATTCATGGATTCGAGCTTTTCATAAATTTATCGCCAAACAAGTTGAACAGCGTCACTTGGATTAGGCAACGACCTTTTTCCGTCATTCCGATCTCAGAAATTCGTGACGATGAAAGAAGTCTCCTTGTCACAGTTCTGCTAGTCTCCTTCGCAGCCGTTTTTTGGGCTGTCACGCAACGCTCCCCCCAAAGGAACGGCTGCTTAAACCCGAACCACATTCCTTTCCATGCTTTAGCCAATCACAGCTTCCCTCACATAATCCTGAGGCAGTCGCGCCAAGACCATTTGGCTAATCACAGCTCGTGTGCTATCGGTGTGGTAATATGGAGTTGGAAGGCCTACACGACTCCTGTTCGCGCGTTTGCCGCTTCTATCTCGGTTCTATTGACCGATTTAGCTTCTTGCTTGTTTTAAGTGGGGCAACACGGTGGTTTAGAGGATAGCATGATGGTGATGGTGATTGAAACAGCCATGTGCTCAATGTCGCATGTAATGTATTTTGATACCAAAGGTCATTTCTAGGTTTAAATTCTGCATTTATCGCCTGTTTGTTTTGACCCTGGTTGTTTCTGTCTAGCGACTGTGGTCCTTTATATGCCATCTGAAGCATTTTGTCTAGCTTTGGTTTGGCTCGTTTCAGTGCGTTCAGTGACAGAACAGCCTCTCTCTTGTAGGATAGGAATTTTGAGCCGCGTAATATAATCGTCTTTATCTTGCAATGTTTGTACATTACCGGGCCCGGTTATTTGGTTTTGTAGCAAGATGTTGTGTTCCTTTTGTGACTATTCGTCTCGAGCTCTTTATCCTTTCTTTAGTGTTGTAGCTTCTTAGAGAGCTATGCAACACGTAAAGTTGAGTGCTCAATATGCGCTCTAATTACGGCTGTGTCTTTGTCATCGTTTCACTCCGCTCTGTAACTGCGGTTATAGTATATTCCTCGTTTTATTGATGCCAGTGGTTTTGGCTGTGTTTGGGTACGCCATTAAATGATAGACAAGACCATGGTTTCGATCCTCCCTTGTGACATGATTAATTTTCTTCATAACAAAAGGCGCCGCGTGACTGGTGGATTATTTTGTCACCTCATGATCCTAAAACAAAGGGAAAGGAATGTGGTTCGGGTTTAAGCAGCCGTTCCTTTGGGGGGAGCGTTGCGTGACAGCCCAAAAAACGGCTGCGAAGGAGACTACAGTTCTGCCAGTTCATCTGGAAATCATTAGCAAGCAGTTCCGCCCACTATCCCCAAGGCTTGTAGAACCTGGAATTATACTGGTACTTGTAAGTGTTATCAGCAAGATACAACTGAGGTATGTTCAAGTTCACACTGCAACCAGGTGGACAATCAGACATGGTTTGATGCTACTCTGGTTTGAAATTTGATGAATGTAACTTAAAAAGTTACAATTCACGACCCAACGTTTCGACACTCCTGTCTAGTGTCTTCATCAGGGGTGATCTAGTGTTGCAAAAAGGAGCCTTTTATACGGTTACTAATTAACGACCTTTTGTTTTGATGAAGTGTAAATACTGGTAGGTGTCAGGTAAAAGGCCGCCATCGTCACGGTTGAAAGGAGCGTGGGCGGAGTTGATGTGCCAAGCTTCCAAACAAAGCCGTTGATGGTACCGCCGGTTAGTGGTGATAATTTTGGAATTATCCCACGCTATTGTATGGTTGGTTTGGCAAGCATGTTCCGACAAAGCGGAATTTTCCTTTTTGCAAAGAAAAACTGCTTTTTGATGCTCTTTTAAACGCGTGCCAAGCTGACGCTTGGTCTGTCCGATGTACTCATGATCACAGTCATTGCATGGAATAGAATAAACAGTGTCAGTTCGTTGTTCTTTCAACACAGGATCCTTAGGTTTGGCAAAAATATGACTCAACGTCTGAAAAGGTTTTTGTGCAACTTTAACATTCTGGCTAGACAAAACTCTCTTAATTGGTTCTGTAACACCGCGGATGTATGGGATGACAGCAAAACCTGTAGTCGAAACCTCGTCCCCGGAGGTGTTAAGAGAAGGAGTAACTGGTTTTAAGCAGTTACGAAGGAAAGTGTTTGGGTAGCCATTGACCTTTAGGACGTCAAAAACATATTTTCGCTCTTTGGCCCTAGAATCACATGAAGATGGCAAACAATCAGCCCTCGTGAGCAAAGTTCTGATTACGGATTTTTTGTGGAAGATGGGGTGGTGGGAGTCAAATGCGAGATATTTGTCGGTATGCGTGGGTTTGCGATAAACACTTGTTTCTAAATTTCCCCGGTGCGCCCTATAGACATTCAAATCGAGAAAAGACAAACGTCTATCATTCTCACGCTCAATGGTGAACTGGATAGACGGCTCAACTGAATTTAAATGTGAAAGAAGGCGCTCCGCTTCATTCCGGATACCGCAGAGATGACATCGTCGACATATCGTTTCCAAAACAAAGGCTGGATCGGTGAGGAAGCCAGAGCCCTTTGTTCCACATCTTCCATTACCATGTTGGCAATGACAGCAGAAATGGGAGAACCCATAGCCGTACCAAAAACCTGTTGGTAGTAGGTGCCATTGTATGCGAACCGAGTGGTGTTGAGACAAAAAGACAGCAAATCTATAAGATCCTCTACGGGCAAAGAAGTTCTTTGTCCCAATGAAGCGTCTTGTTTGAGTCTTTTTTCAGCAACACTAATGGCAAGATCAACCGGAATTTTGGTGAAGAGGGAAACAACGTCAAAAGAAACCAACTCGTTTCCTGCGTCAAGAGTTTTACCTCTTATAAAATCCGCAAAGTCACAGGAATTTTTGACAGTGTAATCAGTATTCCCAACAACAGGTGACAAGATTTTCACGAGATAACTCGAAACTATGTCCTCGTTTTTATGGCTTGCCTAAAATCCATAAGACGGGAATTCCTTTGAGACCCATTGTCTCTTTTGTTAATTCTCTGACTTATGCGGTTTCGAGTTCCTGTGTTGAAAGAACAACGAACTGACACTGTTTATTCTATTCCATGCAATGACTGTGATCATGAGTACATCGGACAGACCAAGTGTCAGCTTGGCACGCATTTAAAAGAGCATCAAAAAGCAGTTTTTCTTTGCAAAAAGGAAAATTCCGCTTTGTCGGAACATGCTTGCCAAACCAACCATACAATAGCGTGGGATAATTCCAAAATTATCACCACTAACCGGCGGTACCATCAACGGCTTTGTTTGGAAGCTTGGCACATCAACTCCGCCCACGCTCCTTTCAACCGTGACGATGGCAGCCTTTTACCTGACACCTATTTACACTTCATCAAAACAAAAGGTCGTTAATTAGTAACCGTATAAAAGGCTCCTTTTTGCAACACTAGATCACCCCTGATGAAGACACTAGACAGGAGTGTCGAAACGTTGGGTCGTGAATTGTACGTTCATCAAATTTCAAACCAGAGTAGCATCAAACCATGTCTGAAGATACAACTGCTTACAAAGAGCATCGCCGATGCCGAGTGTGCAAAGGCGACCTATGCTACATTGCTCCAAATGTTGTACCCCGATCCCTTCGCAATGACAGATACTCAATGATGGCACTCACTCTATGACCTCCTTGACCCGGAACGGACATGGACATGCATCTTTCAACACGTCAGCTGTTGTGCGACATTTACTCACTTTGCGCCATTCTCAGCCAAATGCCTTCGGCGCCAAGGTTTTAGTTCCAACAGCGCTCCTGCTATCAAATTGGAAATTTCTCTTCTCTCAAACTACCAGGATAAAATGGTAATCGATTTCCTGTCTTATGGTTGGCCTATCAATTATTATACCGCACCTATCATCCATCCATACCTATCCATCGGCTTCACAGTTTGCTTCTCACATGTAAGACTATATTGACACCGAGTTGTCTTGGAATACTATCGCCGGACCATTAGTTTATCCCCCCTTTTCGGATGACCTTGTTTGCTCTCCTGTCCAGACAGTCCCTAAACGAGGTTCATCAAAGTGATGGGTAGTTATGGACCTCAGTTTTCCGCACGGCTCCACCTGTTAATGATGGCATCACACAGGATACTTTCTTGGGCAAGCATTTCACTTTGCAGTTACCCGGGATTCATCAGCTCATCGTTTTTATCAGGATTAGGAAGGAGGTTACAAAGATCAAGATCCATTAATTCATGTATATGCCTGGACCAATTACCTACAGCAAAGCTGAACTCCCTGTCGTCTAAATTATAGAAGGGAAGAAATTGCAAAGTCTTCATGACATAAAATGTGACTATTCAATAATACATACATGTAAGTCATAGAATAATACAGCTGTAATATAATAAGACAATAGTTATTAAGAATTGCTTATCTGGTCCAGGTAGTCCTCAAATTCCTCACGCGTAGTAAAAGCTTTTGTGGCAGACATTTCATTTACTTTCAACATAATCTTGCCATTACTGGTCCATAGGTACTTGACATTATTCTTTCAAGTAGCTTAGGGTTATCATCACTGGTAATTGGAACACCAGTGATCTCAAGACAATTCCTTCTCAGGTACTGTTGAGTTTCGTCAAGTGAGCACTCAATTCGAAATAGTCTCTTGAGTCTTGTCAACAATGTCCACCATATTTGCTTGTTTTGCTTCGAACGAGGCAGTAGTTTCCTTGCATTTCTTATCAAGCTTAGTAACCTGTTTATTGATGTTTTGCAAAGTCTTCACAACTGTATCATATAATTTATTTGATAGAAACTGCTGAGAATTCTCCAGAGTGTTACATCTATCTGTTAGCAAGTCAATACTTGCTTTCAGCATCTGTAACTCCAGCTTGATTTCTTGCCTGATGCTGGGTAAAAACTCGTTTTTCCATATTCGTCGTAGTTCATCTGCTTTTAGGTACTTTTCCGACTGCATAGCCACTTATGATTCTTCAACAAAGCGTGGAATTCAGCAATTGATCGAACAGTTCAGAGAGACATGTCATGCCACCATGATTGCCAAGCACAGAGAGTGGTGCCAAGTCCCTGTTGGGGAAGCTCTTCTTCGTCACCGCGTGTGTTAAACCAGGCAGAATCTTCATGGCTCACCTACTTAACAGTCTTCACGAGTGCAAGCAGCTGGGTAGTCACCGTTATCCCATCTCTGCTGCTATGCTCTCGGACATACAGTGGTGGCTGGATTTTCTTCCTCGGTTTTCTCGCGTTTCTCTTATCAAGCCCTCATTTTGGGATTTTGCGAACTTCAATTTTTCCACTGATGCGTGTCTTCATGGGGGCGGCACTGTCTGTCACACCAAGTGCATTAGCTTCGTTTTTCCTGATTGCATTTCACCGTCTACTCTCCATATCAACGCACTGGAACTTTTTACTATCATTGTTGCTCTAAAGCATTGGGCTCCTCAGTTACAGGGCACAAATTTATCGTTGCTTGCTAAAACTCCGCCGCAGTTGTGGTCATCAATTCTACAACTTCCAAGGATCCTTTCATGCAGCGCTGTCTTCGACAACTTTGGTTCACCGCCACTCTTTTTGATTCTAAGTACGTGTACTGTAACACATTCCTGGCAAATGTAGTGTTATCGAGCCAGCAAATAGATGGAGTCGTGAACACAACACGTTTAATTGATGCACACAAAGATTACACACACGACAAGCACATGGTGCAATAATACGCCCGCTAGGACTGCTGGGATTACAATAGCTTACATCACATCTCCCTCTGAGTCCAAAATAACTTCTATTCAAAATAATCAAAGCATAGTCCTTCCAGGTACAGAGAAGGATCAGTTCATTTTCTTAATTCTCAAATCAGCAATAAATAATAAATGTCTTCAAGGCCTTAAATTGAAATCAAATAATAACTCCACAGTCACTTGTCTCTGAATCGTTCCGGCAGTCATATTTCCCGGCCACATCGGGTGGTTCTGCTGGGAACAACAGGAGTAGGCGGATGCACTGGGTTGTTGGTCTTTTCACCGACAGGAGATGTTGAGCTAGTGTCTGGGCCACCTGGGTCTGAATCTGCTTTGGGAGTTCCCGGGAGGAGGTTCAGATGGCGTCTGTTTCTTCGCAGGTGTCCACTTGGTGTCTTCACTCTGTACGACCTTGGGGTACCAGCGTTGGCTACCATTGTCCCTTTAACCTTTTGATCTGGTAACCAAACGCGTTCACCAGGAGGGATGTGTGGGAGGACTTTGGCAGAGTGGCGCTTGTCAAAATTCTCCTTTTGTCTGGCTTTCAGAGAGGCATCTTTTTCTCGGAACCGCTCCAGGTACGGCCAGCTGGGATCCAACAGGGTTGGTAGGGTAGGAACCTTAGTGCAGATTTTCCTCCCCATCAGCAATTCCGCAGGACTTATTCCACTCTCCAGAGGTGTGGTGCGGTAAGCCATCAGGGCCTGATAAGGATCCGTAGCTTTCTTGAGCATATTTTTCACCGTTTGGACAGCTCGTTCGCTCTGGCCATTTGCTTTTGGGTACCTGGGGCTGGTTGTGATATGGGTGAACCCATACTCTTCAGCAAACTTAGCGAATGAACTGGCTGAGAACTGCAGGCCATTATTGGACAGAAGCTTATATGGAATGCTGTGTCTTGCAAACATGGACTTGAGATGGACTACAATATCGGGAGAGGTTGTGCGCGTCAGCTCAGCTACTTCGACATAGTGCGAGAAGTAGTCAATAACCAGAAGGTAAGGCTGGCCTTTAAGCTCAAACAAGTCGGTTGCAACCTTCTGCCATGGTCGATCTGGAAGTTCTGACGGCATTTCTGGCTCTGCTGTATTGGCACGTTGTTTGATGCACGTTGCGCACTTGTTTACCATGTCTTCCAACTGCTTGCTGAGTCCTGGCCACCATACCGAGGCTTTAGCTCGCTCTCTACATTTGGCAATGCCTTGATGGGCTTCATGTATTTTGTCCAGCACATCTAGTCGCATGGATACTGGAATCACAATTCGGTTGCCTTTCATCAGCAGGCCCTGCTGTATGTTCAGGTCATCTTTCTCAGGCCAGTAGGGCTTAAGAGGACCAGGGAGGTGAAATCTGTCTGGCCATCCTTCAGTACAGTAAGTCATCAACTGCCTCGTGACTTCGTCTTGCTGTTGTTGGGACCTAAACTCCTCCAGTCGACTCTCTGTAGCAGGTAGGTACTTTACAATTGAGTCAACAAAAGCTTTGACATCAGCCTCCAACTTCTTCTCCTCATGGTTTAGAGGTCTCGTTAGGGGTGCTCGCGACAGTGCATCTGCTGTGCACAAGGATTTTCCAGGTACATGGGAAATGGTGTAGCTGAACCGCATCATCCGCATTCGGAACCTCTGTACTCTGGTTGGGAGATCCTCCAGATTCTTAGTACTCAGCAGGGGGACTAAAGGCTTATGATCAGTTTCGATGTGGAACTTCAGGCCAATTAGGTAGTCAGCAAAGCGTTCACTTGCCCATGTTATGCCCAGGGCCTCCTTTTCTATTTGAGCATACCGCTGTTCCGTAGGGCTCATGGCTCGTGAAGCGTACGCAACAGGGCGCCATTGCTCATCATCCTGTTTTTGAAATAAGACCACTCCCAGCCCGTAGGATGATGCATCAGTGGAAAGTGTTGTCTGGTGTCTTGCATCATAGTGTGCGAGTGTAGGGGTGGAAGCAAGGCTCTTTTTCAGGTCAGTGAATGCATTCTCTTGCACTTCACTCCATGACCACTGATTCTTGGAACTCAGTAGGTCCCGCAGCGGCTTGGACAGCTCAGCTATTTGGGGCTGAAATTTGCTCAGTTGGTTGACTATGCCGAGGAATCTCCTTAGTTCAGACTGGTCCTTAGGGCTCTCCATCTGCAGAATAGCCTCTACTTTCTTGGGGTCAACTCGGACTCCTTTGGAATCAATCACAGTGCCCAGGAATTCTACTGTCGACTTGGAAAATTCGCACTTCTCTTCGTTCAGGGTAAGGTTTGCCTTTTGCAGCTTAAGAAGGGTTGCTTCTATATGCTCATCATGCTCTTTAACTGATTTGCCGTAGACCAAGATGTCGTCCATCTGACAAAGAGAGCCTTCAGTTCCTTCCAGGACCTGCGAAATCCACTTTTGGAAGTGTTCAGGTGCTGAACTGATCCCAAATGGGAGGCGGTTGAAGCAGAACCTACCAAATGGAGTGATAAAGGTGGTAAGTTTTGCTGACTCTGGCGATAGGCCAATGTGCCAGAACCCAGAGTTTGCATCGAGTTTGGTGAAGACAGTTGCTCCTGCCAGTTGAGCTAGTGTGTGGTGGACACTCAGTAAGGGGTGAAACTACCTCAGGATGTTTTCGTTCAGCTTGGCGAGGTCCACACAAATACGTACTTCCCCATTTGTGTTGGGAACCACCACCATCCCCACGCACCACACGGTGGGTTCGTCAACTCTTGAGATAATTTGCATCTTCTCCATGCGGGAGAGTTCTTCTTTGACCTTAGAGAGGAGTGGTAAGTAAGTAAGTAAGTAAGTAACAACTTTATTTATAGAGGGTAACACATAACAGTTAAAAACTGACAAACCAGTGGCCCTCTGACCTAAGTTAAAAATTGAGTTACTAATTACAATTATGAGATAATAAAAATTACAAAATAGAAAACAGCTAAAAATTAAAAAATATGGAAAAAGTTTGAAAGATTTAAATCTGAAAATGCAACTAAGAACTAAGCTAAGAGTTCTTGGCTAACAAATATTTTTTAAAAGAGAATCTAAAGGAGCCAATGGAGTCTTTCTTGCGAATATCTAAAGGGATGCTGTTCCACAATTTTGCTCCATTGGCTTGGAAAGTTCGCCCCCCTTCCGTTTCTCTGTTATAGGATGGGCACACTAAGTTATATTTCCCATAGCGACTGGTTCTGGTGTGTCGGTCCGAGTTCCTCGTTAGAAGTTTCGTTATATAGCTAGGACAATTAGTACTGGGACTCTTCGCGGTGTAGAAAGTGCATGTGGCTTGGCATCCAGTTTGAGTTTTATCACATAATCTAGTCCATCAAGCTTTCCTAAGCCTTTGAAGAGGTTTGGGAATTTAGCTTTGAAATGTTGGTTGCTACTTCATTGACCAATTCAACTATCTTCAATCCTTCTATAGCTGGTCCATTGAGGAGAGGTTGCCGGGCACCATCAACAACAAATGTCCTGCTCTAGCGTTTTGTCACCTTTCTGGATTTTCCTTTTGAAATAACCACGAACGGGGAGTGTAGTTTCGGCTGGGCTAATTAAGGTTTTGTTTGAATTGGAGAGAGGCGGAGTGGGTTGGATCGCTTGGTAGGTTTTGTCAGGAATTATGGTCACGTCCGCTCCGGTATCAATTTTAAAACGAACAGTTGAGTTGTTTAGCTGGAGATCCACGGACCAAAAGTCTCTGTTTGACTCAGTTCCAATTTCACCCAGGAATGCAAAATCTTCTTCTTCGACTTCGCCCACCGTTTTGACAGATCTGCAAAAGGCTCCCCAGTGACCTTTCACCGAGCATTTGTGGCAAGTCGTGTCTTTAGCTGGGCAATTTCACTGTGGGGAGTGAAAGGAGATTGGCAGAGCGATGCTTATCTTGTTTATTTAGAATTATCTGAGCAGCAGAAACAGCGTGCTTGTCATGCTGTCATAGTTGTCATATTTTGTTAAAGATGAACTCTCAACACGTCACTGTTAATTTTATTGGATCTGAGTGCTGCCTTTGACACCATTGATCATCAAATACTTTTAGGGAGGCTATCTGACGAGGTTGGCATACATAGGACTGCTCTGAATTGGTTGAGATTGTACTTGTTTGATAGAAGTCAGCGTGTTTCTGTGCATGGGGTTCTTTCTCGTCCTTTTGACTTGAGCTGCAGAGTACCCCTGAGGGCTCATGTTTAGGGCCTCTGTTATTTATAATATATGTGTCCAAGCTGTTTAAGATGGTGGAACATTATCTTCTTGATGCTCATTGTTTTGTGGACAATACGCAACTGTATCTAAGTTTAATTCAAACCACTTGGTGACACTGCTCAAGCTTGTGCTATACAAGCTATGGAAAAGTGCGTTGACGTGGTGAGGAAATGGATGATTCAAAATCGGTTGATGATAAATTATGATAAAACTGAGTTTTTGTTGGTTGGCACACGACAACAGCTTGATAAACTAGATTCGTGTTATATTACTGTGGGCAGTAATCGTATCAGTCCAAGCCCATGTGTTAAAAACCTTGGATCGTGGTTTGACAGTAATTTAAGCTTGACTGATCATATAAACAAGGCTTATAATGTAGCATTTTATCATTTGCATAACTTGAGACGAATTAAGAAATACCTATCGAGGGATTCTTTAAATAGTTTGGTTCACGCTTTTATAACCTGCCGTCTTGACTATTGTAATGGTTTTGTTGTTTGGCTTACCAAAGACGCAGATTGCTAAATTACAGCGTGTACAAAATGCGGCAGCAAGACTTATTCTTGGCATCGGAAAGTTTTCTCACATAATACTGGCACTTTACGAGTTGCACTGGCTGCGGGTTTCTTTGCGTATTGATTATAAGATTTTACTTTTGACTTTTAATTGCATTTATGGCCTAGTGCCAACTTATCTTATTCATTATATAATCTTAGATCCACTGGTAAGCTCTTACTGGACCATCACAAGGGAAAAATGCTTTCAACATTGGGAGCAAGATCATTTTCAGCATCATCCCTGAAACTCTGAAATGGCCTACCTGTGGAGCTTCGCCAAGCAACATCACTTGACAGTTTTAAATCTCGTCTTAAAACTTACCTTTTTAAGAAGTATTTTTACAATTTATAACCTTATTTTATTGTAAACCGCTATTGATCAGAGTATGAAAATATGCGCTATATAAATGAGTAAATTATGAAATTATTATTATGGCAGTCAAGTTTCCGGTGGAATTCTCATCAACCCTATGACTCTTTTACCTCAGAATCTTTTAGCTTATTTCAGTATCCTTCTCAATCAACCCACTCCTCTTTCTGCTTCAGTTTGGGCATTTTGGCTTTTTAAGCTTATTGTCCAGTAATCAGTTCAGTATTGTAGCACTGTTCAATAAACTCATCTTGCTCAAACTGTTGTGTCGTCTCAGTAACGTGGGTTGATTATCAAATTGTGCCCAACAGTAAAGCCTCCAGAACCCAAAATCAGTTGCCAGGAGGTCGTTGATTGATCAAATTTCCGAACACTTTGTGATTCTTACCTAATTAACTTACTTACTTTCTTACTAACACAAGCTGTAGCAATGTGACTACTATTGCTAAGCAACAGTAGGCACAAAAATCAAAGATTGTGTGCACACTTGTAATTCATAGTTCTTTTTGAGTGAGCTATAAATAATAATTGCACGACCTTCTCATACCATTCCTGATTAATAAGCACTTGTGATTTTTAAATGCAAAAACAAGCTCTTAGTCTTTGTGTGTATTTTTGCTTTTCTAGCTATTCCTTTTATCAGGAATCCTGAGCAGAACATGGCATTTGAGATGTACTTTCAGAGAGCATGGCAGGATACGTTTTTCCTTTCCCTCTACAACTTTTTGATAACCTTGTTCCACCATATGCATATCCTTCATTTGAAATGTATATAAATTTTGTATAGGCAGTTGCCTCTATACCTTATTTTGATACATATATTTTATATACTGTAATACCAACCTGTTGGAGTTTCAAAGAGAATCAAGGAAATTTAATCATTTGCAGGAAGGGCCTGTATATTAATTTTTTGAGGATGAGGAAAGCTGTAAAATCTGGAGGTAAATTAATCTGGAAGCAAAAGTGAAAAATGAACTGCAAACTAAAATTTAAGGGTGTTGAAGAGTCCTTGATCATAATCATATTTGTGTTGGTGCAGTAGGAGGCAGTCACTGTCACCACTGTATACAGACTAATGAATATATATATATATATATATATATATATATATATATATTAATGTGGAGCTGGTAGAGTCTACCTTGGCATAAAGTGCTCAATGCTGTGGTAGCAGAGCTAAGTATACATAAGTTGAAGGACTAAAGAGGATGCATCGATTCTCTGTGACTCTGAGTTTCACGCCTAAGCGCTCGTCAGACAGAACTTTATTCAACTAAGAACATACCTTCTTATATACAAATTAGATAAGTAGTTAATTAATTCTGATCTGCATGTGAAATAATCTATGTGTGAAATAAATATTCTATAGAGCTATTGTTGGTGGCTTGTGAAATTTGCTAAGTAAAACTTATTCTTGTAGCGGCATTAAGAAATGAGTTTCTGATCTTT
This sequence comes from Galaxea fascicularis, assembly GCA_948470475.1. Taxonomy (NCBI): domain Eukaryota; kingdom Metazoa; phylum Cnidaria; class Anthozoa; order Scleractinia; family Euphylliidae; genus Galaxea; species Galaxea fascicularis. The sequence continues at coordinate 17,951,388 of OX419336.1, read as the reverse complement.
TGTTTAATAAAGACGACCTCTTGGCTCTAATTAAGAAAAGTTTTTCTGTGAGGCACAAGTGGCACCGCTTGCTTTTGTTGCTGTAGACTGGGGCGGTCGCTAAAATACTCCAGTTAATTATAAAATTGGTGTTGTTGTCTTTGAGTGTCCAGATATGCTTTGATAGTTCCATGCTGTTTGAATAGTTTCTGTTCCGAAAAGAAAGTTTGTGTTGCGTGTAACGTTGTTTAATAGTTCCGTCCGTTTAGTCCTTCAACTTATGTATACATATATATATATTTTTGTTTTTTTTTGTTTAACTCATGAACCTCTGAAAACTGTCTTGAGGTTTACAAACATACACCCAATGTTAAATCTGGCGCAGGAAAGAGTGTGAACATTTGTAAGGCTTTGTTGTCCCATAAGAATCTAAGATATGCCCGTACATTAGATAAATTTCCAAGAAGTTATTTCTTTACATAGCACATTCACTGTTGGGCTTGAAATTGCAACTCACTGGTCACAACCAGGAATTTAGCATTCACGACTAGTGTTTTGGAACTTAATTGTCACCAACTGGTGACTTGCCTCTGGTCCCAAAATGATCAGATTGACCTCTTTGAGAAAGATCTTTTGGAAATGGTCACTGGCAAGTTTAAATTTTGTTCCCACAAAATAAAATTTCTGTTTTCGATATTAAACCTCCTTAAAACATATCCTTCCCATAAGCGAGCAATGAAGTAATGCTTAGTGTACTTACATGTGTATGAGGTCAAAAAATGGCAACCAAAATTGTTGATTTTGAGACCAAAGTTTTCTCTCAAATCACCAGCTTGTTCCTGGACGAGAGTTAACTTCAAGCCCTGCACTGTATTTATAGGTGTCTGTCATAATGACACCAAAGTAACCTTTGTCTTAACGTTTATATGCATCTCTGCAAGGGTGTTTACAATCAATGCAACCCTCAAACACCCAGTTAAATTGTGAAGCGGAATATGTGATATCCTTTGGTCAAAAGGGTCAAAGTTTAATATTATGAATGGTAAAAAGCTGCACTGTCCAATTATCCTCAACACAAAGAAACTCTGAGCCATAAGAATTCATCTTGTGTTTGTCTTAACAATCAAAACCTATGCCCACAATTCTGAAGTATGACGAGGAGCGTGGTAAGTTGCACAGGTTGGAGCAGGAGGTTTTGAAACTTAAAGAACAGGTTGTGTCATTAGCTGAAGAATCTGCAACCCTACAACGTCAGAAATCTAAACTGGAACAAGAGCTAGCAGAGAGTCGGCAGACCAGATCTGATGCTGTTGAAGAGGAAGATATAGATGAGTTCTTAGTTGTTACTAGGTAATTTCTCTCACTGCAACTCATCTCATATAAATGTTGGGGTACATATATATGTTGTGCCGCGTAGCACTATAAACACATGCAAGTGGTGGAACAGAGAATTAACTCTGGAGTGTAAATTAAAGTGCTAATAGAAACCCATGAAAAACCCACTGGGCGTTAGCCCTAGTAAAGGGTATCAGGGAACCACACGAGGCAAAGAAAAAATTCTTATGACCTCGGTGGGAATCGAACCCACGACCTCCGGATTAGATCTACCGTTGCTCTGCCGACTAAGCTATGAGGTCGGCCAGAGAAAGTTGGGGACGATTAAGGTGGTGAATCGCGGTGAAGAGAAAGTAAGGGTACATATATATGTTGTGCCGCGTAGCACTATAAACACATGCAAGTGGTGGAACAGAGAATTAACTCTGGAAAGTAAATTAAAGTGCTAATAGAAACCCATGAAAAACCCACTGGGCGTTAGCCCTAGTAAAGGGTATCAGGGAACCACACGAGGCAAAGAAAAAATTCTTATGACCTCGGTGGGAATCGAACCCACGACCTCCAGATAAGATCTACCGTTGCTCTGCCGACTAAGCTATGAGGTCGGCCAGAGAAAGTCGGGGACGATTAAGGTGGTGAATCGCGGCAAAGAGAAAGTAAGGGTACATATATATGTTGTGCCGCGTAGCACTATAAACTCGTCCCCGACTTTCTCTGTCCGACCTCGTAGCTTAGTCGGCAGAGCAATGGTAGATCTAATCCGGAGGTCGTGGGTTCGATTCCCACCGAGGTCATAAGAATTTTTTCTTTGCCTCGTGTGGTTCCCTGATACCCTTTACTAGGGCTAATGCCCAGTGGGTTTTTCATGGGTTTCTATTAGCACTGTAATTTACACTCCAGAGTCAATTCTCTGTTCCACCACTTGCATGTGTTTATAGTGTTATGCGGCACAACATATATATGTACCCTTACTTTCTCTTCGCCGCGATTCACCACCTTAATCGTCCCCGACTTTCTCTGGCCGACCTCATAGCTTAGTCGGCAGAGCAATGGTAGATCTAATCCGGAGGTCGTGGGTTCGATTCCCACCGAGGTCATAAGAATTTTTTCTTTGCCTCGTGTGGTTCCCTGATACCCTTTACTAGGGCTAACGCCCAGTGGGTTTTTCATGGGTTTCTATCATCTCATATAACCCTAGTGTTTCACATAAACTTCCCAGTTTCTCTGCAGTTCAAGATCCACCCTCACATCCTTACTGAACCTTACTGGTTTTCTTTCAAAGAAAGAAAACCAGTTCTTTTCCAGTTTATAATTTCCATAAGAGCCCAATATGTATGATTATGGATGAGAAATGGTTGTGGTTTGATATTATTATTATTGAGATGCACCCAAAAGAACATCTAGACCTCTGAAGCATTAAGTCAGACCAAATGTTATTCACCACACAAGTTAGATTTTTATGTCAACCAAAAAAATACAAGTAGGAAGTGGTGGCATATGTGTACAGTATCATGGAGAAACCATAGTCAATCTCTTTTATTACACGTAGTCCCACTAAGTCAATAGTCTTAGTCACATAGTCAATCTCACTTATTACATTTAATTTACAGTAGTTATTACAATCATCTAACCACAATGGCTACCTTTGGGCTGTTTTATCTCAGGCCACAAAAGTTCCTTCCTACTGTGCAAAAAAGGATTTCCAGCTTGTTTAAGGACAAGCAAGACAAGAGCAAGAAAGGGAAAGATCAAAAACAACAACAGCAGCCGCAGGTTCAAGGAGAAAATACCCAAGCCAAAATGAAAAGGCAACAGCTACCAAGGCAGCAACAACAACAGCTACAGGTTATGTTAGAGGATAAGCACTACACGTAGCTAATTATAAATTGTCACCTCTTGGCTATTCATACAGATTAACTGTTGTTGCCATGGTAACAGCTGATGACTAAATAGTCATTTTTGGTCAACAACTAAATGCATAATTTAATCTTGCAAAAATGTTGTTATGGCCTTGGTTTGCCTTTTAGTTCTTTCATATCAAAGTTTACTCTGAAAAAGCAGAAAAACTGGCACAAGCCATCTTAAAGTGTACTGATCCAAGGAGAGCAGATTTTTGCATTGTCCTCATTCTCTGAGGAATCTGGATATCGTAGTTACTAAAACATGGAACGACCTAAAACCACCTAAAACCATCTACAACCACCTACAACCACCTCAAAAAATTCAACAACCACCTACAACCATGTACAACCACTCGCAAACAATCTAAAACCATCTAAAACAAGGTATAAATGTCTGAAATAAGGCAAGATGACAACATGTTACGTACATGAAATACGAGAATCGAACAAAACATCCACTTCCCCCCAAAATCTTACTCTCCCTGGTCCCTTGTATCGTCAACCATTGGCTTAAGTCACAAAATGAAATATGAGATCATGCTAAGTATATTACTTTACAAAATGAACTATCAAGTCACAAAAAATAATAAAATAAAATAACAAACTCGTAGTCGAAAGACTGACTTGATTTGGCTTTTTCTACCCTGGGTACCAGTGACACGTTTTGGTTCACATTTCATTTGTTTACATAATAGCAGAAGGTAGGGTTTCTCTCTCTCGGAGTCTGCTTCACTGCTGTTTTGTTCTG
>OX419336.1:17929925-17939925 GCA_948470475.1 Galaxea fascicularis | reverse complement strand
AAACGTAAGAAAACAAAAAACGATACGAATGTTTCTTCAGCGTTTCTCGTAGAAATTGGAAAAATAAGACAAGCAACAAACATAACTCGTGAGTAACCTAGGCAAATCGCTTGTCCGAGTGTTCTTGACATAAGTATCCGTGTAAAAGACAAAACAGGAATACTAACCTGCGGATGCGGACAGTTTAGGTCAGTCAATAATCACTCCGAACGCAGAGCTGACATAATAGCCGTCATTTCACACAAAATCATTGCTTTGCTAAGAATTGCTGCGAGGGACAACATATTGCTGGCATTTCCAATGCTGCAGCTGTTAAAAATCGCGTTTACTTTTGGCATGGAGTTGTTGTTCTTTCGGCGAGAGTTTTCCAAATGTCAAACTTACCAAGCGGAGCCGAGATTATAAACCGTCCGGACTTCGCTTGGCTTTTCTTCAACAAATTTTGTGTCCTAAAATGAGCGGCAGCAGGAAAAAACGAAACGTTTTAGGATCCAAGATGAAATATTGGATAGAAAACATTTGGAAAAAACAAGAGTCCAAACCAATTTGAGATGGAAGCGTGAAAACAACAAAACGAAAGAAAAAGAAACCGATGCGAGTGTCTCTTCGGCGTTTCTCGTAGAAATCGGAAAAAATAAGACAAGTAACAAACCGAGACAAATCGCTATTCAATTTTCTTGGCATAAATGTCCATATAAAAGACAAAACAGGAGTACTAACCTGCGCGCAGTTTAAATCAGTCAACAATCACTCCGAACGCAGAGCTTAAACAGAAGCAGCCATTTCACACAAAAGTAAGTCTTATTACGTCTCATGCCTATCAAGGAAGCTTGTTCAATTAAGGATTTTAGCGGCAAAACCGTCCAGTTTAATACATAGCAAGGTCGGAAGAAACCTTGCCAGACCACACGATCGTTTCTCTTCACGCAAGCTTCTGCAGGCAAACACGAGGAATAGCTGAAACTTAATTCCTGACACTTGGTAATGTTTTTACAGCTTGACAAGAGACGCTCTCTTTTTCACTGTTCCTGACGATAATTTCGTCTCTTTTCTCGAGCTTTTTTTTGTTCTTTCTCCCGTTGCTCGTCAGTACGATTCAGCCTGTTTACTCGAGCCCTTTCTTGTTGTTTCTCCCGTTGCTCGACAATACAATTTAGCCGGTTTACTCGTGTTCTTTCTCCCGCTGTTTGTCACTGATATTCCGCCAACGAAAGGACAAAACTGACTTTGTTTTAAAACTGTCTTCAAAATTTGGCCATGCAATTTCCCGCCACAAAAACGCGGGGTTGAAAACTGCGTGTATGGGCAAATGATCTTTCCAAAAACAGTCCATATGGAAGCGCGCCTACATGCGAGCTTGCACACGAAAGGGTTAACTGGAGTATCACATTTGACTTTGACTTACATGATGGGGTGGACGTACGTACGGTCGGTCGGACGGTCAGTCGTACGATGACGTCATAACCAAAATTTCTCGGATGGATGGGTTACCATATTTTCTTACCAATGGTGCTCCATGTCCGCTAATAACATACATGTACACTTTCATATCTGTCAATAACATTTCAATTATGTGAAAATAATAAGTGAGATTTTTTATTAGTCTGCTGTTAAGAAAGTAAGAAACTCGAAATATTATTGTCCTCAAATCCCAGGGGAAAAATTCATCAGTGACGGTTGCTTGTGGTATTATGAGACACTGATTTTAACTTCAACTTTTTTTAGTTCATCGCATGAATAAAACTAAAACTATATACAAAAAATAAGTTATACTTAGATGTAGAATAACAGGAAGTGCAGGAGAAAAAACATTGACCCAGTTGATGTCCAGCCCCAAGAGAAAGAAAAATAAATAAATGTATGAATAATGAGTTTAATATAGCCCTCCTGTTGCCAACATATATATTTCGTACAGTACCATACCCTTTCTGTCCCATTAACTCCCCTCTCTCTAGCCCCCCTTCAATATATCAAATAGAAAAGGAAGGAAGGTACTCCCAAAGCCATTCCCTCCCCATTTCCAGTCACACTTGTGGTTTTGACTCACCTCACTGTTTGAAAGGTTATACTAAGACCCAAATTTACCACCTGGCAGGTGGTTACATTAATCCCCATATAGTACAGTTGAACCCCTATTGAGCGACTATCTATTATACAGCCACCCTCCATAAGGCAGCCAGTGGTCAAAGTCCCGATGAGTGTTGATACCTCTACTGAATAGCAACCACTCTCCATTTCCCCAAGGGTGGCTGCTTAATAGGAGTTGAACTGTAGATGCAGGTTTGGAAAGAATAGTAAGAATAGGGTTTTTGCAGAGCCGTTGAATCTTGAGGCAAGCTGATGATTCATCAGTTGACAGTACTGTCCCGTATCATTATACTGCAGGGAGTGATGACCACAAACCCAGGCCTTTTATCTTTCTCAGTCAGGTGCTGTAGTTGTTATTGCTTTGTTCTAGCTAACATTAATTATTTTGATGTTGCTGATAAATTAATATGTACTTATTGACTGAGTGGGAGGGCCAGAGGGGAAGATATTTGGCTCCAGGTCATGTGCGCTTGGTCCGTACACCATGACCAAGAGCCAAATATTTTCCTGTCCAGCCTGACCTAACTCAGTCAATAAGTATTTTATCATATGACCACAGCTGAGTGTTTAAAACTTTACAGTGTTTTGCTGTTTTTGTCTTACGATGCTTTCATCTGACAGAAATTTTGATTTGAGACTACTTGCTTGTTCCAAAAGTGCATTATTGGAAATAAGTTCATTATCACAAAAGTTTGTCATCTGGATAATAAAACCAGCTTTCACTGTGTTCACTGCTGTCACTCATTTTGTACAAATAATACTTGGTTAAATTTTAAAGCTACACTTTTTTCGCCTTTCTGTATGAGCTTGAGGGGGCCCAGACAGCCTTTTCCAGATTATTTTGGCCGGCCTAGGAGATCTAGGGAAGGTGGTAATGATTGGTGTTTGAAGGAAATTCAGAGGTCAAGGTTGTTGCTAGCAAAAGTTACCAAGATATGTGGAAAGACCGTTGTCAACCTACTTTTGTCCGACCAGACTTGGAGACTCATCAACAATTTTTGAAATGAAATGAACGCCCTTTATAATCAAATTTGTTTAGTAATCACTTCAAATTTCCTTTTTCATGCGAGCTTGCAAAACAAGTGTCTATGACTGTCCCTTTTGATTATCCATACTGCTAACAGTAGTCACTGTGAAATTATGCATATAAAAGAGTAGTCTCTATTCTGAACAATTACCACATTTGGTAGATAACAGAAAATCCCCAAGCAGTGAATGTTTTGCGGCACATTAAAATCCAAATATTAAAGTGTTGATGTTAATGTGTTTGAATAACTATATAAAACATGCTTTTTACCACAGGATGTTTATAAAGAGCATCATTCAGCAATTGTTCACTCTAGATTTTCATCCAGTGGGAGGCTGATTGGTAGTGCTGATGCAGACGGAATTGTAAAGTAAGATCTAGAGCTGTACAGCCATTATGATACCAGGCAAGGTTTCTCCCAGCCAAGATACTGATCCTCAATCCGCAACTCAATCATATAACTTGAACACTTTCACTTTAGCTGTTTGCATACTTACTGTATCTGTGTGCTGGAAGGAAAATTGAACCTCTTGAAAATTGAAGATCTTATCTGTTAAGAAACAAAGTGTTTGATGATTTTGACTGTCTTTTTTGTTTTAAATTTCCAAGTCTATCCGTTTGTGTTCGTCCTCATCTATTTTCAAGTGTTATGTTGCTGATTAGTTATTTTTTCTGTACGTGGTCTCCAGCTAATGCTAGACTTTCACTTCCATTCCCTACACTACCTTAATACATGAAGTTTGAACAAAGAAAATCATAAGCTGGCAGCGTTTAATATGGGGTTGAACACTCACACTTCAGTAACATTGTTTGTTGTAGTAGTGTTTTGTCTTGGTCATATTATGACATCCTGGTGAATCACACTCAAATGCCTAATATTACGTCTTCTTTACAGGGTTTGGACTCACCATCCTGACATCCAGACTTGTGCCACTGTCATGTCTAAATCTCCATTGCTGTCACTTGAATGGGCGCCTAAACCTGATAGATTGGTAAGACAACAGCTTTTAAAAGTAGGAATAGTCTGACCAACTGCATCATAAACATAAACCAGATTAATTGGTATGACCTGCAAATGAAAGCAAACAACACTGTGACTACAAGGGGGAGTAAGGGGGTCTTCTGTTTGTTGCGATAGTGGCGGGGGTTTTCAACGTACCGTGGGTCGTTGTAAAAGCAAAGCGAAACCAAATTCAACAGAAATTCTTGGAAGCTGTATCAAAACATTGTAACGTGACATACTAAAGTAGCTTCCATCAACATCAAAGATGCTGTCAATGTTAGCGGCTTTCGTTTTCAAGGTTGTTTTCTGGTGGTTATACATCGTTTGCTAGAAATGTTCCTTTCACTGTCTCAGTGTAGAAAGCTGTCAGTCTACAATGTTTGGTATCTTCTACACTTTTGCGCTTGACTAAATACAACAACACAGGATTCATTGTTCTGATGTTGTGGTGGAACAAAGCAGTTTCGATCGTTTCAGTCCATATCATGTCCTTTCGCCTAGTCATGGGGAATAGAACATCAAGCGAAAGAAAAGTTTTATTCGAAAAGGTGGCCATGTTTTTTGGGGACGGAAGGTAGCAACCAGAATTAAAGCAAGCAGTATATACAATTTTGCATTTGTTAAACCTTTCTATCCCTGCACATACTAAATAATCTTCGAAAAATAACAAACAACATAAAGTTATTATTTTATAAGTCCTTTTTTACTCATGGATATGCTTTTAGCATCCACGAGTGACAGTGGCGTTCCATATGCAAATGAATCACTCACTCCGGTGTAACCGGAAGTGAAACAATTAGATCAGTAGCACAATCACCATGCCCAATAGGCCATATTCGTATTCTCGGTATTGAACTGGATCTAGCATGAAGTGGAGGCTCATGCGGGGGAATACATTTACATATGAAAAGATTCCCCCGCAAGAGCCTCCACTTCATGCTAGATCCAGGTCAATACCGAGAATACGAATATGGCCTATTGGGGGTGGTAGGTAAACTTTCACCGATTTTTTCTGTTTAATGGCTTCAGTAAGGCCAGATTTTTGCTTAAAGCTAAGGTACACTTTGTTTGTTACTACAAAGGTGTAAAAATGGTAAACCACATTATTATATTTGGGAAAATAACGGGAAAAGGTGGGAAAATAAGCAAATTTTGAATGTAATGCGTAACACAATCTTCATGGTAATAATTTTCGAAAACATTTTTAACAAAAAAGGAAGCTTCCATGGACAAACGAATTATAGCCAGTGCAAACACACAATATACACTACATTTGAGCAAAACTACAACATTTCAAGTTTATTAAAACACATTAAAAGGTTTCATTATTCTTGAGTACGCTTCCTGTAACGCTGCGTTGTAGAAGTTAGCCATTCACCAAGTTGTTGTTCACGGTAGGGCTGAAGTTTATATCTGTGGGAATAAAAACATATCAACTGAATGCTCATATGCTGTGTTTGAACGTTGGAAAAAATCAGTCAAAATCATCGACTAAAAACGGAGAAATAATAACTCAAAAAAGTCGTAACGCTTAATTAAAACACGATTACGCAATAGCATTTTTCGAAAACTCACCTTCTTCTTGACCGTCATGATCCAAACAAGGTACAACCAGGTTCTAGAACCGAGCAAATCTGAATGCTCATAAGTTTCTCTTGTTATTGCCATAATTTCGCCTTCAAAGCTCTAAAGACGGCTATAATATTACTTTCCGACTCAGTCGTTACGTTTTCTGCAAAGCCAACGCCATATTGAAAGCGGGGCTAAGAAGCTATCCACAATTTGCTTCGTAAAGGCGCCATGCTTTCGTGTCGAAGAAAAACCTTAGTAACCTTTCATGAAATGTTATAGGGGAGGTCTGAGACATTTTTCAGGGGATTTCATTTATCGGGAATTGAGCAATCCGTAAATACCGCGTCTGAGTTCGAAATTAAAACAAGCGAGAAAAGCTCTCTCGAATCGAAGAATGGAGAAGAAAACAGAACGAAAAGCATAAACAAAAGAACTAAAAGTACAACGAGAAAAATAGAGAGAAGAGGGCTGCAGCTGCTAGAGAAAAATGCCAACTTAAGAAAGCACGTGTCCAGCAAACATAGAAACAGCAAACAGCTTAAAGCGGGCTCACAAAAAGAGTAGAAAGTAACCTTTCATGAAATGTTATAGGGGAGGTCTGAGACATTTTTCAGGGGATTTCATTTATCGGGAATTGAGCAATCCGTAAATACCGCGTCTGAGTTCGAAATTAAAACAAGCGAGAAAAGCTCTCTCGAATCGAAGAATGGAGAAGAAAACAGAACGAAAAGCATAAACAAAAGAACTAAAAGTACAACGAGAAAAATAGAGAGAAGAGGGCTGCAGCTGCTAGAGAAAAATGCCAACTTAAGAAAGCACGTGTCCAGCAAACATAGAAACAGCAAACAGCTTAAAGCGGGCTCACAAAAAGAGTAGAAAAGAGAATTGCCTTGAAGATGGAAAAAACGAGGCAGTAAATAAGGGAAAGAGTAAAGAAGTTCAGAGAAATAAAGTTTGAGCATGAAATAAAGCTAAAGAAGTGATTTTGCCACAAATTAAAAAAAAAATTTTTTTCGGGTATGTTACCAGAATGAGTATGGTGATTGTGCTACTGATCTTAGCCAATCCCCAATCTCGTCTCCAGAGCCCGCTTTACTTTTGGTCAGCAACAAGAACGTGACCTCTGCCCTTTGACCTCTGCCCAGGTCGGATTTTCAGTCCTAAATTCTAGGACTTCCGGTGACACTGCTCAATTTGTGCTAAAGCTAACAAGGTGTTGGGCTTGATTAAAAGGACATTTGGTTTTTCAAACAAGACTGGTATCAAGACAGCTTTCAAGGCACTAGTAGTACCTATCCTCGAGTACGCCTGCCCAGTCTGGAATCCTTATCTGGTGAAGCACACCAAGGCAATCGAAGTAATTCAGAGAAGAGCGTCCTGACTTATATGCGGCCCCGATGAAGAGTATCCTGAAAGACTTCTTGAGTTAAAATGGGACTCTTTAGAACTGAGAAGGAAATATCTTAGCCTAGTTCAAATGTCTAAGATTATATTTGGTTACTGCGATATCAATTGCCATCATTATTTTGATATTATTGGAATAACTCAAACTAGAAGTAAGCACGAGTATAAAATAAGGCCTAAAGTTGCCCATACAAATCATCTTACATGTAAATATTCATTTTTCCATAGATATGTTAATGATTGGAACTCTTTGACTTCTGAAGTAATGTTATCTCCTAGTCTTGTAGTCTTTTAATTTATAGTCTTTTAATATATGTTTAATTTTAATTTTTTTTTTTGGAGGGTATGTCTTAGCATGGGAATTTGGTTTCCCCCTACTGCCGTCCTGTTAACCATTTTTGCTCGATTGAATATGTTAGTACTAGTCCATTTGTGTCAGGTATGTATGGTTACGAACTGTGATTAAAGATTAAAGAGTAAAGACTGCGCAAAATCAGAAGGGAGAGCGAGTTTCGGACAAACCAGTTCTGGATTTGTTGCATTTTGCTGTGAAATACGGGTTGGAAAGATTGGGAAAACCAGACGCCCTGCTCAGAAAGAAATAGTGTGAAATTCCAAAGGCCGCAAAGTGTCGTCTGAGGGCAACTGAAACAACAGGAATCAAAGAAGCGATCGAGCAAAAAGACGATGTCATTAGGACGCTTCGTGGTGTTTCTTTGCTTGTTTTACCTTTCTTGAGATCACTTGTGTGTAGGAAACTTGCTGATGGACTATAGATCTGCCATCCAAAACATCCTGTATAATATGGACAATGGTTTTATTACAGGCACTGTGTTTCTTGATCTCAGCAAAGCGTTTGACATGGTCGACCATCAGATTTCGCTAAGGAAACCACATTGTTTAGGTCTAGATAGTAATTCAATCTGATTCTCTATGATCGTGAACAGGTCACCTCAATCGGAAACTGTCTCTTGTCTTCGAGGCCAGTCACAGTCGGGGTGCCACAAGGAAGCATACTTGGACCTCTTCTGTTCATCATATACATCAGTGATCTACCTCAGTGTCTCAAGTATTGCAAGATCATTCTCTACGCTGACGATATGTTAATTTATTATTCTGCCAAATCAACTCAGGACGTACAGACTTTTCTAAACAAGGACCTTGAATCTGCTTCGCTTTGGCTACAGTCAAGTCTTCTTACTCTTAACTGTACCAAATCAAGATTTCTACTATTTGAGAGTAAACGCCGTCTGAAGTCGTTAGGTACTGTTGCCATCTGCATCAACGACAGTCCGCTTGAAGAAGCTATCTCCTTCAAGTACCTGGGTATAATACTGAGTGAAGATCTGTCCTAGGGTGATGACATTAAAAATATCATGAGCAAAACAAACCAGGGACTTGGACTTGTCAGAAGAATCAAGCATCTTCTACCACTACACGCTCGGTTGACACTTTCGTAAAAGGTTTGAACCCAGGAGTCATATCATAATTAAGTGGTGTACGATCGTCCGGGTGAGTGAAGTCCTGAGAAGGACTGTTTGTGGTGACATTGACTGACATTTCGACAACCTGAGCGGAAGTCATCATCAGAGTCAAGTGATTTGTGTAACGTCAGTAGATGGTATAAATACTGTGGTCGTTGGTATGATTGGTCAACGAAGTCGTGATGTTATTGTCAGTTAAGCCTAGTTGTCATTGGCTGTGAAGACTGTACACAGTGATTGGTGCGTTTCAATCCGTCTTTTGTTAGTCTAGTGTGTGTACGTGTATTGTTAGTAAAATGTCGGTCTGTTGTTTGTCTGTTGTAAACAGTGATTGGTGCGTTTCGATCTGTGTCTGTACGTGTGTTGTTGTCGGTCAGTCTGTTGTTTGTCCGTTGTTTATGTCATCGACAAGTCGTTTGTAAAGTGCGGGAAGTTGTAAGCAACGGTTTAGTGGTGTCTGTTCTGAATTAGTAAACCAGCTTTCCAGTACGATCCGTTGGTAGTAATCAGTACTGTATGTAACGCATTCAGCAGAGTCCCGGTCGATTCTGTGGTTTGTCTGTAAATGTTATTGTTGAGGTCACCATTTCTTGTCGCTCGTTTGGGTTCAGTCAGTCTTACGTTCAAGTTTCTGCCGGTCTCACCGATATAGGTAGCCTGGCAGTCACAGCATTTGATCTTGTAAACTGTTCCTTGTCTGTCCTTTGGTTCGTCTTTGTCCTTAACGTTCGTCAGTAGTTGCCGTAAAGTGGTGATGGGTCAAAAAAACTGACATACCAGGCAACAAAAGATTTAACAATGACACTTTATCATTCTCTAATACTTCCTCTTTTTGACTGCGGTGACATTATTTGGGGGGACAAAAACAGTGCTACCTTAATAAATGATCTTCAAATCCAACAAAACAAGGCAGCTAAAATCATCCTTGACAAGGCTAAATATTCTTCCGCAACAAATGCTCTTGAGATCTTAAAATGAAAACGTTTAGATGAAAGACGACACCTGCATCGATGTGTTTTTATTTTTAGGTGCTTGAATGACATCATTGACTTTGATTTTAATTTTAAGCATAATACTGCCTTTCATAATTATAATACACGCCAGTGTAACAAACTGCATCTTCCAGCTCCCAACGCAAACTTGGGAAAACAAAAACTGACAAACCAGGCAACAAAAGATTTTAACAATCTTAATCCAGAGATTCAGGGAACTCAATCGATTTTATTGTTTAAAAAGAAAGTGCAGCTTTTATCGTAGTATCTTGTTATATTTCTAAATTGTAACTTATGTATAGTAATCTACCTATTTTATCCTTTTATCTCATTGTAATAATAAGGTCTTTAAATTTTATCGATTTTATCTTTATCTATTTATTTATTTATTTTATACAGGGCTGTTCTGAAAACCACTTCTGTGAGAACG
>OX419336.1:17864925-17914925 GCA_948470475.1 Galaxea fascicularis | reverse complement strand
GAAAGCTCTAGCCATCGTAACAGGTATCTGTCCAGTCGCACAATAAACTGGTCCGGACTTTCATCAACTTCCGGTTTAGATGTTCTAAATTTGCGGCGATAGCCGTCTTCTGTGAGGTCATATCTCTTCATCAACGCGATCTTCACTTTATTGTAATCTTTAGCTGCTTCTTCAGATAGACGTGAGTACACTTCGAGTGCTCGACCGGATAACAGAGCACTAAGCTTTGATGCCTATCCAGTTTTATGCCACTTGGCTGTATCCGCAAACCTCTCAAACCTCTGCAAGCATGCGTCTTAATCATCTTTACCATCCACAAACACTGGAAGTTTCGGCGCTTTAGCTCGGTCCTCTCTGTCACGTGGACGATCGTCAAGATTTCCTAACTGCGCAAGTTCTAATTCGTGCTCCCTCTTTGCAGCCTTGGCGGCCTCTTTCTGTTTCAGGATATCAGCTTCCATTTCCAATTTCCTCAGTTCTCGCTCTTGGCGTCTTGCTTCTCTCTCTTCGTCATCTTTTCTCCGTCTTTCTTCTCTCTCTTCGTCTTCCCGCCTTCTTTCTTGTTCTAGCCTCCTTCTTCAAGCTGCCTAAGTTTTTCTTGTTTTTCCTCTTCCTGGCACCTTCTCTCATCATCTTCGGACCTTCTCTCCTCGTCAAGTCTCTGACGCTTTTCTTCTTTCCCCTCTTCTAGCTTTTGTTGTTCGCACACAAATTCGAGAAGCTTTTCTCCTTCCAGTCCAAACTTTTCTCCAAGTTGAATAAATTTCTCCATCTCACAGCATTAAAATTCCAATACTCTTCCACTCGTATCACTTGCTTTCACAGCACAGGTACTTCCTCCCAAGTTGTGATCCTTTCCTGGTTATTGGTGGACAACAAACGATTCCTGAATTCCACACTCGCTCACTCACTCTCGGACGGGCCCCCAATGTTACGAGTTCGTTGTATTGAGGGGTGGGTTATTTGCAGTCTGAACAGAATGCAGGGTTGTTGGAACAGCAACAAGGTTATTTATTCCAAACGAAAGTAGTAAACTCCGCACAAGACTTCACAATAAGCTCACATTAGGCCAGTAAAATTACACTTCGATCTCCGTCACACTTCAATACTCACGGCCTCCGCCAAATGTACACACGACCTCTCTCATTTCAATAAACACGGCCTCCACCAACGCTCTCAGCTTGTAGCACTAGGGACTCAAAACATTCTCTCCCTAAGAAACTTCTAAAGCTACACCAATCGGCCTATATAGTTTACAACATAAAATTCTAGAACTTTCCAGATCGGCTAAATAAGGTAACATTACGACACTAAACTATTTACAGCAACATACGTAAACGACTTGAAAACTGCTGACTCACGATGATGTGATACTAATTAGTATTTACGAAGGTTCTAGACACTTCCAGACAGTAACGCTAGTCTCGCAATAATTTTTCGTAACACATTACATTAGACGAAATTGACAGACGCAAGTAATTTGACCTGGCGATGGAGCACAAATATGCAAATTTGTACACGGACTATAAAAATAATATTCAAATGTGATCGCTTTGTTAAGAAGTGTAACGGGCAAGTTAAAGTTTCTTACTGGTCGACAGCTCATTTCAAGTTAGTTTTATAAACGTTTTTGGTCGTAATAAAATTTCCGACTATTCTGAATGCGAGATAACATCACAATATTTTGTGAAAGTCCTGAGGGAAATTAGTCATGCTTTACAGTCACAATGTTTTTGAGCAATTAGGGGTCCGGCACAAAACTTTTGCTTTGTAAGGTGAGATATTCAATCCATCTATTTATGCTTTGTGCTACAATTAACTTGACTTTCCAAATATTTTGTTGTTCGAACAGATTAGCTGTTATAGCTGCTTGTCAGACCAAATTATATCCTCACAGAGAAAAAAATTTGCATGCTTGTGGTCCTTGTTTGTTGACAAAGTGTTATACTGATCGTTTAAGCCAAGGGATATAGCCTTTCTGAACAAGATCATATTTGCAATCGAGCGTTCACCATGAAAAGAGCGTCTTCAAAAATACTTCATTACATACCTGCTTAAATGGATCATATGTTGCTCATAAATCAAATGCGTTTGCTTGCCAGAATTCGGATTTTTGGCTAGAAAGTCTTTCTCCTGTTTCCTTTTTTTGCCGATTTTCTTCATTCTTCCTTCTTCCATCATATTGTGGCAAAAAAGTCTCGATTACTACTGCCCCAGGTACCGCACAGTGATAAGCTTTATAGTTGCTTTTGCAATATCTCGAAGTTCATTTTCGCTGCTCTGAAGATTTCAAAGTTCAATTCTCACAGCTCGTGTTCTTCATCTTATTAACTTTATCTGATCACTGATCCTTAAACAAAATAGACCTTTGTTGAGTTGGAAAATCGAAACGAAAAACCGACGCCATGAACATAAACACGTAAACAATATCTGCAGAGCAAAATTCTCCGCCTTTGTACTACACCCTGAAATTTGTAAACGTTGGACCAAGAAGACTATGGGGAGGGATCGGGGGAAATTTTAATGAATAAATTAATCAGAATTGAGTGAGTGAGTGACTGAACGAATGAGTGATCCCTGAGTGAGTGAGGGAAATTCAGACCCACAACAAAACCTCATGGCATGACTACGTCATCCATGAGCTAAAAAGGATTGCCACCTCTGGGGATGTGATTGGCCAATCCCACGCCACTGGCAAGGGAAACTTTTGACTGCGCAGGTGCGTTAATTCTGTTTGTTTGCAATCACACGTTTTTCTGCTTTGACCATAAAGCGTTCATAAACAGGTCGTCAGCAAGCCAAGGTTAAGACAAAAAATCTTGTGTGACATTGATTATCATAGTTTTACGGTGGGTGGAAGTCTTATCCTGTTGAGGTGTCCATGTTCAAGATGGCAATTTGTCTGCAACGAGTATTTAGCAAGCGCAGTTTCAATCCGTGTTTGTGTTGTCCAAGGGTCTGCTTCTGATCTTAGTTAATGCAAAGCTAAATAAATACCACTGTTTTGGTAAGTGCAACTCATCTTTGATTCATTGAGTTTCTATTTTAGGTTTTTGTTCGCTTCATTTTGTTTTGATGAGTAAATCATGCTGTTACCATTCTCTATTCCACAGTGTTGTCCAACAAGAATACCTCGCCCTTTTCATTTGCATTATTTCTTCGTTAACTCGAGTACAACACTGTAATTAACTAATCCTTCCGTTTGATGGGTACAGTTGTCGTTTCAAACCGATGATTTTTGTTGTCAGATGAGATGAATGGTTTGAGTAAAAGAATTAGTTTTTGTTTTACCTCAAATGGAATTTTGTCGTCATACCCCCAAGACCTTTGTTTCCCTCCGTGATGTGGGAAATACCTCTGCTAGTATACTACCTGTTGGTAAACTCTGGTAAAGTTTCATGATGCACTTCCAATTCACCCTAGCCAGACAAAGCTCCGTTGGTTTTCGAATTTCATTATGAAATATTAGTATAGATGGTTTTCACGTTACGTCATTGCCGCCATGCTGGTGGACAGTAAACAACAGATCTCTCATTAGCTAGTTTTGTTCGTCCAGCAGCATTTGTACATTTCACCATTGTCATCTGTTTCTCTAGAGATTGGATGCAAACCACCTATTGGCCGTATTTATACTAGAGATGACCTTAGCGGGTAGATGACATTAGCGCACCAAAGCAGCTAAGGTCGTCTAGTATAAATTCGAGAAAAAGGGGAAACGTTCTCAGCAAGTTCTACTAACCTTAGATTTAATTCAGGCCAAATGATTATTTTGTGGATCGTTCCGTTAACGTTTTTTTGCATTTCTTGTCAATGCGACAGTTCGGGTGTGGAATTAGATTGCAAGTGAAAACTTGAAAGCCCTTGCATTTCTGTTTATACCCCAATAACTAAATCGTAATATGGGGATCAGCTTGGTCAAAAGGTTTTTGAGGACTACCTTAATAGTTTGGTGAAATAAAAAGAAATTTAAGTAGTAGCACCCGTTGGTCAAAGTAAAGCGAATGATACACGGTTCAACATTTATATGTTGTGCCGCGTAGCACTATAAACACAAGTGGTGAAACAGAGAATTAACTCTGCAGTGTAAATTAAAGTGCTAGAGAAACCCATGAAAAACCCACTGGGCGTTAGCCCTAGTAAAGGGTATCAGGGAACCACACGAGGCAAAGAAAAAATTCTTATGACCTCGGTGGTTCCCACCGAGGTCATAAGAATTTTTTCTTTGCCTCGTGTGGTTCCCTGATACCCTTTACTAGGGCTAACGCCCAGTGGGTTTTTCATGGGTTTCTCTAGCACTTTAATTTACACTGCAGAGTTAATTCTCTGTTTCACCACTACGGTTCAACATTTGTTGAGCAACAAATGTTGCAGCTGCTGTTCAACAAATGTTGAACAGTGTGTCATGTGATGTTGAACGTTGAAATACTGGTATGCTCTTCAACATGTTGAAAGTTGTTGAACGTTGTTGAACGAAAATAGAGCTTTGTTCTATTCCATTCAAGAAGGAACCGCAACATTTGTTGCTCAACAAATGTTGAACTGTGTATCATTTGCTTAACGTTCATAGTGGAGCCAGACATATTTGCTTCTACATACTGATGACGTGACACTTTGTGGCTCATATTTCATTTTGTCACACAACCATTTGATTGCAGTTACTAGGCAGAAATTTAAATTTTTAAGAGGGAACTGACTTAGCTGCCAATTTAGTATCGTTGCTAAGAGAATTGTCATGTTTTCAAACCCTGTTTTGCAAATTCAGTATTTCCAGTGAGGTGCACAAGGGTTAATGAACTTTAAAAATCGGCATTGTGCCTGTGAAGCTAAGTCACTAACAATGTTTATTCCTCATGTGGTAGCATTAACAATGCTAAATTGTCAGAGGGGCCAGTAACAAAAAAAAATTATTGCTCTGACAAATGTTATCAAAGAGTGCTGTCCTCAAATAAGCACAAACTTTTGCTACCTGCACATAATCATTCAAAACCTGGGAAATTGCAGATTCAAACTACATGAACAGTAATTGACTTGGAAACTGCTTGAATTAATGGCATTCTACCATACTTTATGTGTTTCACCATCCTAAAATATTTATTGCCAACATGCAAGGTTCCATCCCTACTAGGGAACCCAAGGGGAACTCCCATATGAAATGCGGAGGGGGGGCGGGGGGAGGGAGTGCTCGTCTTGCTTAGGATGTAAATTCCGGATTTGGGTCCCTTCTCTCATTCGTTCCATTGTTGTTTGTAGCTTCTTTTAGGGACTGGAAATGGCAAAGTTAGATTCTATGACACAGAAAATAAGAAGATAATATGTGACGTTTCAACCGAGTCTCAATATCCCAGGTGAGTCGGGTATGGTTTATCTCATCTGAAAGCCAGAGTGATGACATTGGTGCGATCAATCATACAACTCAATACGATCAAGCTCTTAAATTACCGCTGACTGGTTGGCTCAGTTGCTAGAGCACCAGACTACCATTTGGGAGGTCGTGGGTAATGTCATCTGTAAATGCTTACTCTTTCTAGTCTTCTAAGTATGAGGATGATATACATATATAGGTCTTATCTCACAACTGGAAATGGCAAAGTTGTTCATAAATGCTTGGGGCCATCGTTAATTAGCCACATATTGTTCTCAACGAGTAGGGTGCAGAGCTCCCAGTGTCGTGGTAGCAGGTCGGCCCAAAAGTCAAGAGAACTTTGCTAAGTGCTGAAACTATGAGGAGCATTTTAGCTTATTCTATAATTTTATCTTTCTTTTATTTCAATAAAAATGGTAACATTTTGAGGACTTCGCCTATCTCATGATAGAGTTTTGTGATACTGGGAACTTTCTGCAATGATGATATCGAATAGGGAGCAAGGTTGGTGCAGTGGTAAGAGTGCTCACCTTCCACCAATGTGTCCTGGACTTGACATCATAAGTGGGCTGAGTTTGTTGGTTCTTTACTCTGCTCCGAGAGGTTTTTCTCCGGATATTCCAGTTTCAATTCAATTATGCAATGCAACGTGTTTACCAGATAGAGCCTAATAATGTAATAAAGGAACATAACAATAAATAAATCGAAATTATGCTCAAAAACCAACATTTGATTTGATTTAGAGAGATTTATTCTTTAGATCTAGAGAGATTTATTCTTCCCAATTAGTAGAGCACTCGTGTTTGGCTAGAACAATTATTTGAAACTTAAATAAAGTTGTTATTATTATTATTATTATTATTATTATGCAAGCGGTCTCTCTTTTGTTCTAAAATCTGTGGAACGAACGCGATTTGCGGGTATGTACTTTAAGTAGGGTTATTAAAGTGTATCATAGTTGTGAGAGAATAATCGTCACTGTTAATGAATAGCCATGTGCTGCCATGTATACCCGTGTATACCCGTGTATAACCTTCTATTGCCAAATCAACTGTCTATAGCCATGTGTTGTCATGTATAGCCATGTATTGCCTTGTATTGCCATGTATATGTCCGTATTTAGTATATACTTAAACAGTGGATAGCATTGAAGGCGCGCTCTGATTGGCTAGTCAAACTCCAAATATTCTTTGCTATTTACCTCCGAGCAACTTGCGAGTTTCGTGCTCCCTCGTGAGATTTTCGCAAAAATCCGTAACAAGCGAAGAAATCATCCAAATTAACGACGAAGCAGTCCCTGAAACACAAAGAAAGAGACTAAATTTGGTTTGGCCTTGTTTAAAACCAATGAGAAAGGTTTTGTCTACAAATGCAAATTAATCTTGCGTATCACCTGACTTGTTTACTCGAAAACCAAAGTTGAATGATATCTTTTACAGAATGGTTTCAAATACAGAGAGAGTTTGCAACTCCATTTGAAGAAATGTCACCACCAGAACTAAGCAAATGGCTTCAGAAATTTTATGTCGGCCGCAAGAAAATGAGACAGCAGTTGTTACAACAAAAAATCCGTTACCGCGATCTGCCATGTATAGCAATGTATAGCCATGTATTGTCATGTATAGCTGTGTATTGCCATGTATACCCACGTATGGCTATCACATAGACATGTATAGCTATGTATTGCCATGTGTAGCAGTGTATGGCTACTATTGATATGTATACCTGTGAGTAGCCATGCGTAGATGTATAGCCATATGTATTGCCGTTTATGGCTATATTTGCCATGTATAGCTATGTATTGTCATGTATAGCTGTATATTACCATGTATAGCTATGTTTTGCCATGTGCACCTGTGAGTAGCCATGTATTGCCATGTTTATGTTGTGCCGCGTAGCACTATAAACACATACAAGTGGTGGAACAGAGAATTAACTCTGAAGTGTAAATTAAAGTGCTAATAGAAACCCATGAAAAACCCATTGGGCGTTAGGGTATCAGGGAACCACACCAGGCAAGGAAAAAATTCTTATGACCTCGGTGGGAATCGAACCCACGACCTCCGGATTAGATCTACCGTTGCTCTGCCGACTGAGCTACGAGGTCGGACAGAGAAACTCGGGGACAATTAAGGTGGTGAATCGCGGCGAAGAGAAAGTAAGGGTACATATATATGTTGTGCCGCATAGCCATGATTGCCGTTATGGCTATCTATTGCTGTGTGCATCCCAGTATTCCTATGTATAGCCGTGTATTGTCGTCTATTACTGTGTATAGTCGTGCATAGCCATGTATTACCATGTTTAGACATGTATTGCCATGTATAGCATGTATCGCTAAGCTATGTATTGCCAGGTATAGTATGTATTGCTGTTTATAGCTATGTACTCATGTTTAGCCATGTATTCCTATGTATAGCCGTGTATAGTCGTATATTGCCATGTATTGCCCTGTATATCCACGTTTATTAAATTCTCAACCTCGGATAATGCAATTCTAGCTTTTTGATTGGTTCACTAGATCTCGGTTACCAGCCATCATACTTGCGTTTGACCTTATATGGAAATGAATGTGTCAAAGGTCGCTCGGCATAAAATTTTTCACGGGAAGTCAAAAAAAAGTAAGTTTCGTCAACCAAAAATAAATGAAAAAAGAGGATTCGGAGAGGAAATTCAAGAAAATTATGGACAAGGCCGTCCCAGAAACCAAAAAAAGCCACAAAGTTCGGGATGAGATTATTTAACTGTACGTATCAGTTAAGTTTCCCTTAAAAGTAGCAAAATTTCAAATATGACCGTCGAGATTTTACGCATTAGTAGAGGTTACGTAACAACAACAACGTTTAATGTTACAGAATGGCTTGCTAGTCCTGGTGGCACCACATTTTCAAAGCCAATAGAAGAAATGTCAAAAGAAGAACTGAACGTTTTTTTGAAGTGTTTACACATCTGCAAGGAAGAAAGGTGGCACGTATTACAAAAGTCCATCCACAAAATCCATAAGAGCCGCCACTGATCGTTTCCTTTGCTCGCCGCCACACAACAAACCATTTTCCATTATCTCTGACCCCGCTTTTACTGAGGCAAATAAAGCTTTAGACGCTTTCGTGAAAGACCTGAGGAAAACGGGAAAAATAGCTGGTGTTGTCCACAAAAAAGCAATCTCAAAAGAGCAACTGAAGAAGTTCTTTGAGAGCGGCGAACTCGGACCGGCCGAGAGCTTGAATCCTGCCCAGTTACAGAGGACGGCTTGGTTCTACCTTGGCCTCTTTTATGGAAGACAGGGAGGTGAAAACCAGCGACGGTTGACACCGGCAATGCTCTAGCTACGAAAAACTCCACAAGGGGTTGAATACTACGAACTGAAGAGAAGTCAGCCTGGTTCGATACCTGCTACAAAAAATCACCAGGGCGGCCTCGCAGATGCTGAAGATCAATCAGATGCGCAGATATTTTCCGTCCCGGGATCTGAAAGATGTCCAGTAAAAATGCTCAAGAACTACCTGGGCCATCTCAATCCAACGTCATATGCTCTGTTTCAGAGACCAAGAGATGGTCAAAGCAAGAAGTTTAATCCCGCAGATGACAAAATCTGGTTTTGCTGCGCACCTCTTGGCACAACTACGCTCGACAACATGATGAAAGAGATGTCAAAGCGAGCAGGTACAGAGCCACATCTCACAAACCACTGCCTCAGAGCCACATCTGTTACAGTGCTCTCCAACCATAATTGCGAGACGGGGCACATCAAGTCCATAACGGGACACAAGTCCGACCGACTTCAGTGCAGGGGAAAGAAAACGAAATCCAGCAGCAGTGCAGGCCAATCCGTGACGAATTTCCACATCAAGAGCCCGGGAAAGCAGTTCTTGTCAAAAACAATTTTTCAACCAGTTCAACATTCGTTTCACGGCATGGCAATCAGAGAAGCCTTCCCCAGTATTTTTACAACTGTAGTGTAAATGTCCACAATAATTACTCTTCCCGATGAGTTTGAACTTTGAGCACTTGAGAACACTGCACTAAGGTTTTTGCCCATACAAAGCAGTTCGTGAAGTTTGGATTACTGTAGTTTCAGTTCAGTTCTGTATCAACTTTTGACTTTTTCAAAGCTATATATTCCGCTCGACAAATTAGATCTACCTGCAATCCTCGTTGTTTGCAGTCGTTTCTGATGGCGTTTATTACTGTGGATTTGCCAGTTCCTGCCTGCCCAGTTATTAGGATGTTGTGCCCATTCCTGGCAAATTCATAGACCTCAGCTTGTTCATCGGTCAACTTTTCACAACACATAGCAACACTTTCCACACAGATTGAACCGTAAAAATTAACTTTTCATAACATGTGGCTTTATAGTACCGATGGAAAATTTTGTCAAAAAGCTCAAAGCTATAAGGATGGATTTGCTGATAGCTTGAAAATGAACGTATATATAGCTCTGAAAAGAACTGTTGATAGCTTGTGACGATATGGCCTTAAAAAATGAGGCAAAAATACTGTGAAGTCACACTGAAGACACGCCATGCGGACTTGTTAAAAACAGCAAAATCCGTTGAATCTGCTAAATTCAAAAACTCCCTATTTCGCGACCTTTCACAGCATCGCGGGTGGAATATCTTCATGGGCTTCGTAGCACGCGGGCCATTAAACATATTTTATTTCCGGTGAAATCTAACGCATCGCACTCCCCCAGCGCAGCGGAGTGCATGCGGACAAAACGACCATCCCTCCCCCGAGTAAGTGTCCCTTTTGCATCATAGCCTATTGAAGAAACGTTGACTGGGACGAGTTTCTTACATTGATTAGATTGAAAATCTAAACATTTAACTGAAATGTTACTGAATGAAAAGCTACCCAGTCAAGTTTGAGAATTTTCAGCTGAAAATTGTCCAACCATGGTTTTGGGGGACGCAGCCTCAAAGTTAGAGACGTTTGTATGGATTTTGAGCTATGTTTCAAGGTCCATAACTTGGTCTCTGTTCAACCTAAAAGAATCAAACTTGGTCAAACGACTAATCTCAATGTTATCTTTCATGTCATGGTGTCAATTTATCGATTACTTCAAAATTTGAAACTCGCTCCAGTTCCCTTTTTGAATTTCAGAACGGCCAGTTTGCTTCGCTTTTGATTTTTCATTCAACTGTTTGCACGGCGGTGCACGTATCATGTGATCATGACATCATGTCGTTTTGGCGCCTGAAAGCCACATCACTTTCTGGTGGTTTCTTACACTTAAATAAAATTTAGCAAATCCGAAGGTTGAAAATTTAATAAAACAATTCCATTTGCGCTTGTTGGATATGCGCCCAACGCACGCTCATGGAATAATTGTCAAATAGCCATGTACTGCCATGTATAGCCACTTATAGCCATGTAGAGCCCTGTATAGCCATGTGTTGCTGTGTATTGCCATGTATACCTGCATGTAGCCATGTATTGCTATGTATAGCCATGTATAGTCGTTTATAGCCGTGTATTGTCATATTTAGTCGTGTTTTGCCATGTATACCCACGTATAGTCATATATTGCCATGCATGGCTG
Organism: Galaxea fascicularis; assembly: GCA_948470475.1. Taxonomy (NCBI): domain Eukaryota; kingdom Metazoa; phylum Cnidaria; class Anthozoa; order Scleractinia; family Euphylliidae; genus Galaxea; species Galaxea fascicularis. Next base: position 17,904,021 of record OX419336.1, on the reverse strand, counting down.
TGTAATGTTATGTTTAGCCGTGTATTGGCATGTACACCCGTGTATAGCTATGTATAGCTATTTTTTGCCATGTGCAGATGTGTATAGCCATGTGTAGCCGTGTATGGCCATCTATTGCCATGTATACCCGTGAGTAGCCATGTCGAGCATGCATAGCCATGTATTGCCGTTTATAGGTATGTGTTGCCATGTATAGCTGTGCATACTAATTTATAGCCATATATAGCCTTGTGTGGCCGTGCATAGCCATCTATTGCCATGTGTAGCCATGTATAGCTATGTATTGTCAAGTATAGCGTATATAGTTATTTATAGCCATGTATTGCCATGTATATATAGTTTACATCATAGGAAGTGCGGTGTACGGAGTTTTGTTCACCAGTTGTTTGTGCCAAAAACCCGAACAAGTGAGGTTCGAGCGAGTGACGACTTTTGACACCAACAACGAGTGAATAAAACCCTGTACAAAGCACTTTCTATGTCGTGAGCTGTTTACTACACATAACACGAGAATTTTCATTGAAATAGTTTTCTGAACGTAAATTAGAAACAAAAACTCACTAAAAATAGAATCAAATGCAAATTTAATAGCAATGGAAAATATCGCAGTACACGTACCTTAGTTCCTCTTGCTTTGCGACTAACGCTTCTTTAGTCTTTCGGAACTCCTTTCCTTCCATAGTGGTTGAGGAATAACCTTTCTTTTTAAATAATGATCAAAGCTTGAAACGAAAGACCTGAGAGATGTGGGTTTGTATTGTTCTCCGTCTTTCTTTCAAACTTGAAGGAGAAAATTGGCGATTAACACATCGAGATCTTTTGCATCAATATCTTCAATCTCCCTCAGCACGTTCCTTGAAACCAAACATCTTTTGAGCAACAAGACATCTCGAAGTGTTTTGCTTAATGTGTTCTTGTTTTCTTGATGCTGTACAAACTCGTCCAGGGAGAAACCAACCTACACAAATCTAGAGCTTTTTTCTGCCTTCGCCAAGTCGCAGGAAAAAGCCACCCACTTTGAAAAGCTAGTTGAATGTAAATGATGCATGATTCTGATTGGCTCGGAAAGGTCTTTATGTTATCGTTGATTGATTATACTTCAAAAGGTGAAAGAGCTGTACGCCATTCTGATTGGCTGTTTTGGCTTTTTTCACATGTGAAAATAAAGCGTATAGATTTCTACAAATGAGTTTTAAGGAATAAAATTCTCGTGTTATGTGTAATAAAGCCATGTATGGTCCTGTATAGCCATGTATTACTGTGTATCAACATGTATGGCTTTGTTTGCTATTTATAGCCATGTATAGCCATGCATTACCATGTGTGGCCATGTACAGCCATGCATCGCCTAGTAAAGCCATGTCGCCATGGAAAGCCATATAATCACCATTTATCGCCGTGTATAGCTATGTATGGCCATGTAAACGATGTATCTTTACGAATTTCCATGCAAAGCCATTTATTACCACATATTCCTATGTAAAACCATGTATCGCCAAGTAAAGCCATGTATCACCTTGTGTAAAGGGGGTTTGTTTCTATGGAAATTCTGGTGCTGCGTCAGTGGGGCAGTGAAACACAAAAACTTGGTACTTGTAAAGGTACTTTAAAGGGGCAGTCTCACGGAGGTTTTCGTGACTTTTGCTCAAAATTCACTGAACTCTAGCTTTAAACACTTTGTTATTTGAACCCTTTCTACATTGCTAATTCCAAGAAATAAAGTGAATTTAGAGTGAAAGGACGAACCGAAACATATTAAAATCCATTCTTAGACAATTCAACACGAAAATTCAATTCAAACTTGAAAACTGGGCTGACAAGTTTGAATTGATCCCTGTCTCGGTTGTCTGCCCAATGTGTTACTAAAAATAGTGTGAGCCATGAGACTGCCCCTTTAACTGCCGTTCAGGGATTCAAAAAAGCTGATGTTTCAAGGGAAAACCCTTCGTCATAGCGAATGGAGGAATTATATATGGGTTGTATATGATTTATATAGAAGGGTGCCGATATATAGATATACTTCTATGCTATCTGTTCTGTTAATGTGAAAGGAAGACTAAATCAGTTTAATTATAAGCATTCCTAAGGGTGCCGATTTGAAGGATGCCAGAATTTTTGCTCTAGATTCTTTCGTCTTTCCGTGGTACCTCGCTGTAGGGAAGGCTGCAGATCAACATGTGCTGTTTTTATATTGTTGGGCATCCGATGTTTAGTGAAGAGAACTGAATATATTCCGAATCAGTCTGAAATCATAGCTAAAATGTCATAGCCAATCAAATGCCTTTTTTGTAATCATGCTTAAGAATTTATTTGTTGTATAGAATGGAATTGAGGAAAATCAACGTATGGTGTCAGGCAATCTAGCAGGAGGCCTTACTCAAGATAGATGCCTTGATGGAGTACTTGTGCAAGATCACAAACTGCGAAATAATCGTCTTGTCATAACCTTTGGGTAACGTTCCCAAAATGACTATGAATAGTCAGCGGTAAAAAAGGACACGAAGATCTTTAAAGCGTAAACGTCCCTTTCGTGATTGGCAACTTTGATTTCCAGGACACAGAACTCCTAGAACTTTGTGCATTTACTTCTTGCCAAAAAATTCACAAACCGAACAACCCAGGTCGCCCTGTCGTTTTGTATGTAGTTGCCCTACCGAACTCATTTCTAGCTACTTAGACAGGATTGTGACTCCTATCGTCAAATCTTTGCCATCATATATCAAAGACAGTACACACGCACTAGAAATTTTCTGCGATTTCAATTTCTTCGGCCAAGACAAACTTATTTTCACCATGGACATTACATCTCAAAACACAGTCATTCCCAATAACGAAGGTCATCAAGCACTTAAACACTTTTCGATCAATGCACTGTCAAAGAACCAAGCTCGGAAATGCTACTCCGCTTTGCCGAACTAGATTTAACGCTTAACTAGTTTTCATTCGCTAGAATTACAAACAAATTAATGGTGTAGCGATGGACTCAAGAATGCTATTCCAATCTTTTTGTAGGATATGTTGAACACCTATTTTTAATCAGTTCAACAGCCCCAAACCTGAACTCTACGGCCGTTACATTAACGATTGCATCGGCGCTATTTCATCCAGCAGAGAAGAATTCGATCAATTTATAACCTCCGTTAATTCCTTTCATACGGCTCTTAAATATACCTGGGAAATTTCGGAAACGTCATTGGCTTTCCTAGATATCAAAGTTTCTACCAGTGCCAACGTTTTATGTACCAGTGTGCACGACAAACCTTCAGATTCTCACAGTTATTTGTCGTGTTCATCGTCACATCCATCACATGTCAAGAACTCCATTCCTTATTCTCAATTTCTTAGATTTGGACGTCCATGTAGTGATGACTGTGATTTTTCCAGCAAGTCAGAGATGTGCCAGTTCTTCGAAAAACGTGGCTATCCTGCCTCTGTGGTCTAAGCGGACAATCATCACCCAACAATTTGATTGAAAGCCAGCACTACAAATGTCACAAAAGGATAAGAATGACAGAATTCCATTCACCCTCACTTTCCATCCTCATAATCACGTAGTCAAAAGTATCATTCTTAATAACTTTAAATTACTCCAAAATGATCCCGAGACTGGTAGAATCGTTTTGCAACCTCCATTAATTTCATTCAAACATGACAAAAACGTAGGCAACTTTTTAGTTAGAAGCGCATTTAAAACTAACGAGCAACCCGGCACTTTCAAATGCGCGCGCTCACGATGTAAAACTTGTCCTTTCATTCTTAACACTAGCAAAATATCGGGACCTGGGAAGGAATCATGGCCGACAGACGTGTTTTCCGCGCTCTGTGATTCCGCAGTTGAGAAGAGCCAAAACCGGCCATCGAAGCTCGCCTAAATGCTTCCAGTGACATTCTTTTAACATTAACACACCGGGTAAGTGAAAACATTTGTCGTTTTGGCTGCCGATACTCATGTCAAAGCGTTCAGGACGTTCGTCAAGTTCAAGCTCCGCCGAAAAGCCAACTCCGAAACGAAACGAGCAGAAGGGCGAAAAAAATGGAGGGAAACCAAGAGACCGACTCGCTTATCTCTATGGAAATACTCCTCGATAAATTAACTACTATAGAATCCCGTATGGAAGACAATTTTTCTTATCTACACACACAGATCTCTGAACTTTCTAATGAATTCAAACATCAAATTGCTGTCATCAAATCAACACTGAATGGACTAGAGAAATCTCTGAACGACACGTGGGCGCAAGCATCGAGGACCTACAGCAAGAGTCTAAAGCCCTCAAAGATTCCAAAAGCACTAATCAAAATATGATGGACGAGCAAACGAAGGAAATACAAAGTCTAAAGGCTGATCTGAAAAAGCTCCAAGCCGCGAACGAGAAGCTTAAACCCGCTTTGAAAGAAGCCCAAGAGAACCTCGTCGCTCTCGAGAACTGTACAAGACGAGAAAACTTGCATTTCATGAATATCCCCAAAAGTCAAGGCGAAAATTGCCAGGACATCATTTATGACGTTCTTGAAAGTGATCTCAAAATGAACGTCGAGGATATACGATTCCATGCGGTTCACCGCGTTGGCAAACTACAAAACAATGGCGTTACTCCTCCTCGCCCTCGCCCGATCATCGCAAGATTTGTTGTGAGAGAGGACAGGGATGCTGTATTTAATGTCAAGAACCGGCTCAAATCCTCAGCCAGATATGGTGAAGCCTATATTACCCAAGACTTTGCTCGGGAAATTCAGATATATATATACAAGCTATGTTCGCTGCTAAACAAGCCGGACGCGACGCGAAGGTAGTCAACAGATCTATCTTTATATATAACACTGTGTTTAACATCTCGAACATTCCACTTGAGTATCAAGTAACTCTTACTTAATTTACTGATTTATTTACGACATGCCAAGACGACAAAGTTGAGCAAAGATAAAACCGAGCCGGGTCAATTGGCTCTATCTCATCAATCTAAGTTTCCACATTTCCTCTTCTGTGTTGTACATGTTTCTACATAAGTGCTATGTAGTTGTTGTCTGTATGTTTATTTTACAGCACCTCGCTTCGCCTGAAACATGCTTCTTCTTTTTTCGTTCCTTTATATTCTTGCAGCAAGCATTCAACGAAAAACTTAAATTATTCTTTGTCCCAATTTAAAATGTGTCAACAAAATTACATGGGAAGAAACCCATATTTATTTATCACTCCGCCTGGCTTGTGTTTATTTAATCCGCCGACAAACTGAACACTGTCAATACTGCCAATGCCTTCGACCTAAAATGCCTGTCGTTAAATGTTAGAGGGCTCAATAAATCGATCAAACGCCGAACCGTTTTTCGCTGGCTACACAAACAAAATCATCATGTCATGTTTTTGCAAGAATCATACTGCTCCAAAGAGCTTGAACATATCTGGGAAAACGAATGGGGTGGCAAGGCTTTCTTTAGTCACGGCACAAACCACAGTAAAGGTGTCATGATACTAATAAATCCCTCGGTGAATTTCAAAGTTGAAAAAGTCATTCCTGACAAACAAGGAAGGTTCATTATTCTAAAATTGTCTTTGGAAGAGAAAGTTATTGTTCTCGTCAACATTTACGCACCTAACGATGTCGCCCAACAAGTTGTTTTTTTTCTAAAGACTAAACCAACAACTTGAAGAATTCGCGCAAGACACAGTTGTAATTGGAGGAGACTTCAATTGCGCTCTCACCTCAAACGACAAAAGAGGCGGGAAACCTGTATCTAAAAAATCAGCGGTCATCCAAGAAATTAACACGTTGCGTGAATTATATAACCTAAGTGATATATGGCGTTGCCTTAACAAAGAGAAGCAGCGTTTCACATGGAGAACCAAATCTTTTAAAATTCAATGTCGATTAGATTTTTTCCTAGTTTCACACGAGTTAATTCAATTAGCAAAGAATTGCGACATCATGCATACACCCGAATCTGATCACTCCGCTGTGTCACTCGTTCTCCGGTCTAATCACCTAAACCAAAAAAGAGGACCTGGCTTCTGGTAATTTAATACAACTCTACTTAAAGACGAAGCATATGTAACAGCACTTAAGATGAACATTCCAATGTTTAAGGAAAAATACAACGAGATTCATGATTTAGGTTTAAAATGGGACCTTATAAAAATGGAAATAAGAGGTTTTACGATCAAGTATTCTAAACGAAAAGCAAAAAAATACCGAGATGAAGAAATATCACTGCACAAAAAAGTAAATGACCTTCAAGCTAAAGCGGAATATAATCCGCATAACAGGGACATCATACTCGAACTTCAATGTGCTAAATCACGTCTCAAAAAAATTTGATTAACGAAAACCAAAGGCGCAATTCTAAGAAGCAAAGTGAGATGGCACCATGAAGAAGGAGAGCGCAACACAAAGTTCTTTTACAGCTTAGAAAAACGTCATCATGATATTAAATCAGTCACTAAACTCAAAGTCGGAGAAAATTGTTACATAGAAGATCAGTTCGAAATCTTAGAAGAAGAAAAAAAGTTTTATGAGTCGTTATATTGTTCTACCAACACCAATCCCGAGATTTTCAAAAACTCGCCATTTTTTAACCCCGAAAACGTATCCGCACTAAGCGAAGAAGAAAAGAAATGTTGCGAAGGAGTAGTAAGCGAAGAAGAATGCACAAATGCGCTCAAGGACTTCGACAATAACAAAACCCCAGGCACTGATGGTCTGCCGGCTGAATTCTATCGATTCTTTTGGCCAGACATCTGTCATGAGTTACTAGCCAGCTACAACTTTGCTTCTCCACATGGTTTGCTTTCTATAAGCCAAAGACGAGGAATAATCTCGCTTATCCCAAAAAAATCCAAGGATAAAACTATTCTGGAAAATCTAAGGCCCATCTCACTCTTAAACGTCGATTACAAGATTCTCACTAAAGTTATAGCGAAGAGAATTGAAAAAGTCTTGCCAACTTTAATAAACCCCGATCAAACAGGTTATGTTAAAGGCCGCTACATCGGTGAAAATGTAAGGCTAATTTACGACATTATACAGATAAACTAAATCAAAAAGGTATTGCCGTTTTCTTGGACTTCAAAAAAAACGTTTGATTCCATTGATTGGAACTTTCTCTCAGAAGCACTTCAGCTCTTCAACTTCGGCCATGATATTCAAAACTGGATAAAGGTTTTCTATAATAATGTTACCAGCTGTGTTCTGAATAACGGTTATGCTTCCACTTTTTTCTCCCTACAGGGGGGAGTCAGACAAGGTTGTCCTTTGTCGGGCGTCCTCTTTGTTCTCGGTATAGAACTCCTTTCTAGATACATAAAAAATGATCCCACTATTAAAGGTATCCAAGTCAACAAGCACGAGCTCAAAATAAGTCAATATGCCGACGACACAACAGTATTTGTTCGTGACCTTGACTCCGTTACGAGTCTATTAAGAGTGTTAAACGAGTTCAAAGAACATTCTGACCTAGAAATAAACACCACTAAAACCGAAGCAATGTGGTTAGGCGAATGGAAAGACAGAACAGATGAACCGTTTGGTTTTAAGTGGCCAAAAGAACCTGTCAACGCCCTCGGAGTTTTCTTTTCTTACAACCAAGAAAGTGCTAACAGACTAAACTTCGGTGAAAAAAATACTTAACCTTGAGAAAACTCTGAACACTTGGCAACAGAGAAATCTAAGTCTTTATGGAAAGATTAACATAGTTAAAACAATTGGGATATCAAAATTAATTTATTCGGCTTCCGTGCTCCCTTTTCCAGATCACTACGTCCAAGAAATAAATAAGCTAATTTTCAACTTTATTTGGGCAGGAAAACCCCCTAAAATCAAGAAAAACACCACAATTGGAGAAAAGAAAAATGGAGGATTAAAAATGTGCGAGTTTAAGATCATGGAAAAAGCGCTCAAAATTACCTGGGTCAACAGAATCCAAGACGAGTCACAAGCCTCCTGGAAAATAATTCCTAACCAGCTCTTGTACAAATCTGGCGGTCTTGCTTTCCTCACAAAATGCAACTGTACAACAGGCATACTAGACATTGATGATAAGCTTCCCACATTTTATAAAAAAGTGTTGGATTATTGGTGCGAGTTCAAAATCTCAACGGGCATCGATCCCAAAACTAATCCCAAAAATGAAATACTGTGGAATAATAGGAATATTCTAGTAGGGAAAAAGACTGTTTTTTATAAAAATTGGTACGACGCTGGCATTACCAAGGTAAGCGATTTATTGAACCAAAATCAGGAGTTTTTGAAGTTACATGAACTTGCAACAACATTTAATTTAAAAGTTCCGTTCACCACGTACTATGGCCTAGTTAATGCAATCCCAAAAATTTGGAAAACTATTCTGAAAAAGCCTACTCTAAACGACACACATGATACCACTGTCAACAACTTAAAGACCTGGGGCCGGTTCCTGAAAGGTGTAATAACTCTATTCCAGGGATAAACGTGCCTTATTTAGTTATTTATCCATGGAATAAGGCACATTTATCCCTGGAATAGAGTTATTACACCTTTCAGGAACCGGCCCCAGATCTATTTACTCCGCTCTTTTAAACACTATCTTCGTTCCTCCCACTGCCAAACCCAAGATTATACTCCACGGATTTACTGAAAATTCAATCCAGAAAGTTTATCCTATGCCATTTGCAGTCACCAATGAAGTAAAAGTAATAATGTTTCAGTATAAAGTCATTCACAACGTGCTTCCAACCAGTGCTACACTTTATGGAGACGGCATTTCAGAAAGCCCCATATGCAACTTATGCAACGCAGAAGAACAAACGTTGCATCACCTGCTAATAAACTGTTCAGTAACAATCGATTTCTGGGTTCAGTTTCAAGAATGGTGGTACTAAAAAGCAAATGAAACAATAGCATTATCCACAAGCCATATACTCCACGGCTGGCATGATAGGACAAAGCATTGGCAAGTCCTAAATTATTGTTTACTAATAGCCAAATATTGCATTTTCTGCACAAGCCTTCGCAGAGATGTTTTAGATTTTCAAACCTTTTTTTCGTTCATTACCAGCAAACTTGAAATTCTTAAAGAAACAACAGTTGCTAAAAAAATACTCCCGAAATTTCATCGCACGTGGAATTTTTTACTTTAATTTTACATGCTGCTGTTGTTTTTTGGATTATCTGTAAGAATAAGAGCAATGTTACTAACCAACCCTAATTTAACGTAGTAGCTGTATTGTAATGTATGTATTCTTGTGCATGTATAAACAGTTTAAGTATAAGTAGTGCAAGTTACAATTGCACAAGTGTAAACGAAAGTATTGTATACCTATCAGTATTGCGTGTAGTGTAAATGTTGCGGCCTGTAAATAAAATTGCTGTAATAAAAAAAAATATCGGGACCTCAGCGATGTGTTAACATCACTGATTGTTTCACATTTACCTCCGCAAATGTCATTGCATAACCTGTACGTTATGACACACTTGTCAAATAGATGGGCTGGCTCACTCGCACGAAGCGCGCATCATCGCCTGATTTGAAGGTTTTTGTCGTCTCCTTATCTGTTTCTCTTGTTTTTGGCTAATTTCTTGCAAAAATAGATACCTAAACCCTTCTGGGGGGAAAATGTTTGACAAACTGGTGGAAATCGCTTGGAAATACTTAAAAAAACAACAACCCTTTTCCCCTTAGAATGAAAAAGTCGGCCAAATGGCACTGGGGTTTTGGGACAAACTTCTGGATAAAGAGACGGCGAAAACCTTCAAATCAGGCGATGATGCGTGCTTCGTGCTCGAGATCCAGCCCATCTACTTGACAAGTGTGTCGAAAAAAGAGTGAGCCAAAGTTGCAGCCCTATTACAGACACGTGCCAGTGGGCACAAGCAATGGCTTTCCAGAGGCAGCAAGAAATTTCCAAAGCAGAGGGAGCATTCCCATTTTCTTATGACCACCTCAACAGGGACAGAGGAGATCGGCACAAGGAGGCTATTTGAGGAGGCCCGGAGGAGGACTTTTGGGCGGACTTGGGCGATTTTGAGGAAGAACTCTGTCAACAAGAGGAGCAGCAGGCCAAGCCGCAGGCCGAGCAGGAGGCAGAGCCGCGGCAGCCCACAGTTTTTGACGGGAAATACAGGTTGACAGGCAATGCTTTCAAAGGTAATTTCCACATGTGCGGATGTTCACGAACAGAAATCTTCCAGAAAACGCGACTTTGGAAGATAAATGGAAAAATTATGAGCCCCGTGTAGTCGCAAGAGTTGCAAGTGAGGCCGCAAAATTAGGCAGCATCAAAGTCGCGTTCCATAAAACAATCCGTTTCAGGATAGAAAAGGACAAAAGGGGCCCAAACGGCAAAGTGCTTTACAACCAAATGAAACATTTTTTTAAAGGCCCAATTACCAGTGAAACAACCAAAAAGGAGATCATCTTTATCGGCAAGACATGGAGATCGGCGGCGCTGGAGGGCCTTTTGACATGCTGCAGGGCATCCTTGATTTTTCTGTATTTTTCCATCTCGTAAGTGATGATTTTGAACTCGGCATCAGAAATGTTGTTATCGAGAGCTTTGGAAACAAGGGCATCGATTGTGTTGTGTTTGACAGTTGCCAGCCAGCTAGTGCGAAAATTTTTGTTGACATTATTTCCAACCCTTTTGCTGGCTGCAACCAAGCAAGTGGAAATGGCGCCGCACACAGCCCCCACGATGCCAAGTGGTACAGCGACGACAATTCCTACGCCCGTCAACGCAGAGGCAAGAGCACCCGAAGACATGGCAGTCGTAACAACCCCAAGGCTGGCCACGGTAAAGTTCAAGGCTTTCTGGGCCTTTTTGTATTTTTTCAGCACCAGCCTGTAGTGTTCGGCCTCATCGGCGATTTCTTTGTTGATCCGGCTGATTTGTTGATCTCGCCGAGCCGGAAAGTTTAGGGATCGGATGAAAGGCAGGGGTAGAGTAGCGTGTTTTGCTGCTCGGCCACAACTTCTTCGAGCGGAGCGGTTGCTTCATGCAGTACATTCGCCGAAAACGTGGTTTATATATGCAAATTTTTATTAAAATTGTTTTATGCAAAATGAGCAATTATTTTGAAATGATTAGAAAGATTTTGTGGTGAAAGTGTTTGAAAATAAATTTAATGGGGAATAGTTATACATATTTTCAAGAGATGTTAATCCTCCATCAGTATCTTGCAATAGAACACGAAAAGATTCATTACCTTTGAAATTAGAATCAGGACATAATATTACTATTTTTACACATGTAGTAAAGTAGGAAAAATTATCCCAGATACTGTCAAAAATAGAACTTTGCCATCTACTAAAAAGCCTTGAAATGCCTATTATTTGATAAACAAGTCCACGAATAATAAGGGTCTCAATAAACGAAATGCATTGTTGTGATAATTGAAAATTTCAGTTCCATGATCTTTGACAGAATACCCCTGAAGGTCCAAGTCAGTGTTAAGATAGATTTTATTATTTTCGAGAGAGAAAGGCTGATCAAGCAAAGAAGTTGGCACGCTCAAAACGTGGTGTTTGACGCTGTAAACGATTATGTGAGCGTAATTCCCAGAGCCAGGGGTCAAGTCGCCGTGCAAATCAAAATAGATGTGGTCAGTGCCAAGGCCGGTCCATGCATTGGTCAGCTGAACGACAATTTTAGAATAGGGGGGTGTTGAGCCGTGCTAAGGGATAGTTGTGGACAGCTGGCCAGAAATTGACCCAGTGCCAATGTTGGCCGTAATGCTCTGCATGAGCGGAGGAAAATATTCGGCAACCATTGTGTAATCGCCAGCGGCCAAGGGGTGAAGGTTTAACCCTATACATTCGCGGTAGTTGCTGACCTCAAAAGCGCCGATAGAAATTTTGTAGGCTTTTTTGTAGACCAAGTGCAGTGACTCAGGAAAATAGCTGACATCAACGACGGTGATGTTGCCAGTCTCGTACGAGGACGCATTGGTGTCATTCATAAGGTACTGAAAACCGTTGGTTTGCCCAGAGGGGTTGCGTGTCCCGCGTCGACATATTTTTTGTTGGCGGCGGAGGGGTCAGCGAGGTTGGTGATGTTTCGGCCGCCAGCATTCATGCCACCCGTAAGCGAATTGCTCCCATCCAGTTTCAAAAAATTGCGGTTAACGAAATTTTGGTTGACGGCCAAATAGCCAAACTTTGGGATATCGGGCAAAGAAATTAGCTCATTGGAGTTCATATCAATGAGGCCAGTCATAATGCCGCCAAGCCTTTGCAGAAAGGGGCGTTATCGATGTAATCTTTGTTGGCGGCGTCTTTTCCGGCCTGGGGGTCACCAGTGTTTATGAGACATCGAAAAGTACAGTAAAAGGTACGAAACGTTTCTCGGGGCAAAAACCACTGAAAGCTTGATCGGCAGCATGATTGACCTTTATGCTTACGCAGCTTCGGCCGTGCTGAACATTAAAGACATCAACGGTTAAAAGAGGACCTTAAAAAATATTTCCCAATCAACAAAGAGCTGACAGTTGTCGCCGGAAGCTTGGCTTTGAAATTTGGCAATTTTCTGGCATTGGCCAGTACTGCTTTGATCACTGCAAGGCACGTGACTTTGGCCACTGAGCAATCCTCAGCACTTCCTCAGCAATCCCCAGCAGGTTCTGAACATTCCGCAGCAATTTGAACGAAGAAATATACACACACAGTTCTATGTCTGCCGAAAAGGATTATTTAAAAAAAATGCCCCGTCCGAAGGACAAGCAACTACTCCAGCCCCCGCCACCAAGCCTGCTAAAGACCCCAAGAGGGTTGCTGCCGGAAAAGCCGCTGCACAGAAAACAAAAGAGGCTCGTGAAGCTCAGAAAAAAGCCCTGGCCAATGCTGAAGAAAGGGTGAAAAAGGCCGAAGAAAAAGCGGCCAAGGCCCAAGCGAAAAAAGAGCCGGCTGTCGAAATGCTGCTGCCCAAAGGGAAATGGTCCACTGCCTGGGTGAAACGGTTGCCCGAGGTCCTTGTGGCGATCAACAACGAAAAAACAAGCCTCACCGGCAAAAAAACCCGCCAAAGCTATCAAAGAAAAATCTGTTTTTGCAAAACCTTCGTCAACCTACCACAGACCTGTGGGCATGAAAGAAAAAAAAACTCCTCTTTACCATCCGCGTTCGCTATCTTTACCAGCCTGGCGAGCTGGAGGGCGGCACAAAAAGAGCAACCAATCCTGTCTGGTCTTTGAAAGTTTTAAACATTGAAAGGATGGTCCAAAAACCCGACATGCCGGTTATGTACTATTTGCGCGACGGCCGCAACCGAAGCTTCGTGCACGAAGAACTGTTGGTTGTCCCTCCAGACATACAGCTGACCCCCTCAGCAGTTGGCCATTTGAAATTTGGGGAAACCAAGCACCAACAAGCATGAATTATGATGGAGGTTTCGTCTGGGCGCCCCACCCCCCTTTCTTCAGAAATTGGATACGCCCCACACACCCCACCCCGTTGGGGAATGTCGGGAGACATTGGCTATGCCAGGGGATCTGCCCCATTGAAGAAAGGTTTCATTAGCGAAATGGCAAACCCTGGTTTCTATGTCGCGCATCACTATTTCCTCGACGCAGTCGATGGCGTCGGGCAATGCCACAAAGTCGGCACGAAAAGACTAATGCACTGGGCGTACAAGACCTGTTTCGACGGTCCTTTCAAGTATGTCCTGGTGGTTGAAACTGCTGATGCTGACACGGCTGGGCGTATTGAAAACTTTTTTCTCAAAAAACATTCGGGCCGCCCCCTTTCGCGGCCAAATGGTAGCAAATACGAACTCATGAAAAATTAATGACGTTTCAGGCGATTCTCGAGTCCGTAAAAATAATTTTAAGTAAGAATTTTCCAGGCCTTAAAGTTAATACTAATCCTGATTATTTGGAAGATGATATTTAGTGTAGTGATGATGAAGAGTAATGGGTCCCCTAAAATAGTTCATTAATTAATTTTAGTATTTTTGCTTCCTCTTCTTCCATAAATTTCAGCAGCGGGTTGAACCCCGTAGGCCGTCGTGTTCACCCCGTCGTCTGCGATCCACCTTTTAGTATCAATGGGCGAGAACGATTTTTTCGTCGCCCGCATTCCGTAAATCTCGTGTTTTTCGCTCCGCAGAATGTTTATGCTGTGCATTTTTTCCGTCTCACTGAAAAGCGTTTCCTTGTTAAGCGCATGCTGGATTTCTTTTTTTACGACATTCTTTTCACACCTTTTGCCTTCTTCAGAACAATTTTGTCTGCCCAGACAATTGAGTACGGGTTTCCATCGTTTTCCCGAAGACTGAGTTTTTGATCAACTTTTAGAATTTTTTCTCAAAGTCGCTCTTCGCCTTTTTACGAAATTCGGTATTGAGCTCGATGTAGGGCCTCATCCAGCACTCGTTCTCGAACTCCAAAACCCTGTGGACCCTCTTGACCCTCATCCCAAGCGAGAGATATAGCTGGAGATTTCTGTAATGGACAATGTACTTTTCCTTGTCCTGCAGTGTCAACAACAGCTTTTGGGTTTGCAAAGGAGAGTGGCCGAGGTTTTTAAACAGCCGCTTTTGGTAGGGTGAGAACCACTCCTTTTGTACAGGCTTTTTCTCCGGTGCCAGGGGGTAAGCGTTGTGCTGCTCATGCAGCTCTGGCGGGTACTCCAGGTCGACCTCCAGGATGTACCCCTTTTTTGCATTCGGTACCATCCTGCACACATCGTCTTCGCCGAGCAGCTGGTTGTGCCATTTGAAATTTCTTATTGGCAGCGGCTTGCACATCGCCCAGCCGTAAAGGTTCTTCACGTCGAGATACAAAATGTGTTTTCTCGGCTGCGTTTCGTTGTAGCCCGGCACGTATGAGTTGTTGGCTTTCGCATACCTTCTGCTGGCCACTGAAATCCCCCCTCTGAGACCCTTCTCAACGAATAAAAGCATGTCGTAGTCCGTCAAGAGCTCCAGCTGCGCTCCCGTCTTTTTCAGCGAAGCATCCCACAAAAGACCAGGGCTGTGTAGTAGTGCGCAGGGTCGAGTCCGTATTGCTGCATACAGATTTTTCTGAAATTTTCGAAAACATCTGCCAGCTGCGCAACGGCCGTTTGCATGTAGATGTCGTGATAGTCGCCCAAATTTTTACAACCAAAGGCTTTCCAGACAGCCTGCCCGTGTTCCAAATCTTTGACGTGGATTCCTTCGCCTGACAAGGTGCTGTGAAAGCTTTCTTGGGGCGGCAAAGACGTTTCCGCGAACTTGGCAAATGAGTCCATGTACTCATAAGGGTAAACGCCGTTTTGCACTGAGAGATCGAATGGTCCGTGGAGATCTGCCGCCAGTTTTTCGGTTTTATTCAAACTTTCTTGAGGAGTTGCTTTTACCAGCGAATCTAGGCTGGCTGCCATGAACGCGCAACTGTCGATAAACTTTAGCTTTCCAAACTCGAATGAGATGTATTTTTCCATGTTTTTTGCAATGCAGCTCAATTCCTTTGCTCTGTCTGTGTCCGCAATCGCCTGCATAATAATGTGCGAATCGTAGCCTTGCAGGTTATGGAAAACCACCAGTATTTTCAACGTTTTAACGTTTAGCCGCAGTTTTTTGTTGCAAGCCGAATGTACCGCGGCCCTGAACTCTCCGGAAATGTGGCAGTGGTCTTTTACAGCGTCTTGGAACTTTTCCCTGTGACGGAGTGGCGATCCACAGAACAGGCAATCTGTTTCAGTCGAACTCACCCCGTTCATCTCCTTGGGCAACTTGATAAAAGTTGCATTCCAGCGGCATTTTTTGTGGTTTTGCCCACAATATGCTGCTGTGGCGGGGTCGTTCACTGCCACTGAGTCTAGAAAGTTTTCCTTCCAGAGGCTCTCTTCGCAGATCCAGCAATTCCCCGCTTCTTTGAACTTTTTCCAATCTCGGGGGCGCATCTTCATCCTCGCTTGCTTTCTCAGCTGTTCTCGGATTGTTTCCTCTTCCTGGACTAAGCTCTCCAGAAACTCTTTCACTGCCGGCCAATTCCATCTGCCCCCTGCCGGTATTTCTTTGACGAACTTTTGCCGTCCGAACGCATGACAGCGCATGCAAAACCGCTCACGACGTGCTTGGCCGTTTTTTCCGTTTGTTCCGTACGTTCTCACGCTTCCTGAGGGAGAACCTCGATTATGGACTCAAAATCGGCATAAATTACGTACGGCGCTTTTTGCTGCTTCTGGTGGTTTTCGAACTTCAGCACGATTTTGCCCTTTTGGGGCATGTCTATCCGCATCGGGCGCCCATTTACGCCCTCGCAAAGTTCCTGATGCTTTTCCAAAACATAAGGCTCATCAACATAAGGTTTATACGCTTGATTTCTTTGTTTTTATCGCTTATCCATAAAATCGTCAAATCGTTGTTTTCCCAGCCGAAAACGTTAATCACGAGACTTGCGTTTTGCTTTCAAGCTTGTGGATTTGCGGCACTTTTACTGGAAAATCAATTCCTTCCCAGTTCAGACCGTCGTTTTTGGGGTCTCGGCTTGGCCTGTCCGCGTTTTTCGCTACTGGGAAAAGCGCCGATTTCAGTGCCCAGCTAAGGCACTCGTCTTTGTTTTTTTACGTCAACGATCGCTTTTTTCGCCCCTAATGCAGGCGGCAAAGGAATGTACGAATTTCCGGCGAAAGGCTCGTATACCGCTACGTCTATGTAGCCATCTTCAACTCCGTCCTCTTCCCAACCAGAGCCACTTAAGCCTCCGAAATCTGCAGGCATTGTGCCCCACTGGCACGTGTCTCTAATGGGGCCGCAACTTTGGCTCACTTTTTTTTTCAACACACTTGTCAAGTAGATGGGCTGGATCTCGAGCGCGAAGCGCGCATCATCGCCTGATTTGAAGGTTTTCGCCGTCTCTTTATCCAGAAGCTTGCCCCAAAACCCCAGTGCTATTTGGCCGACTTTTTCATTCTAAGGGGAAAAGAGTTGTTGTTTTTTTAAGTATTTCCAAGCGATTTCCACCATTTTGTCAAACATTTTCCCCCCAGAAGGGTTTAGGTATCTATTTTTGCAAGAAATTAGCAAAAAACAAGAGAAACAGAAAAGGAGATGGCGAAAACCTTTAAATCAGGCGATGATGCGCGCTTCACGCAAGTGAGCCAGCCCATCCACTTGGCAAGTGTGTTTCTGGAATAAATCATACATTGGCGAGACAGGAAGACCACTAGGCGACCGATTCCGCGAACACCTTTGCGATGTTAAGAAGAATGACGAGGATGCATCTAAGCCAGTTGCTCGTCATTTTAATCTCCCTAACCAATCCAAACAACACATGGCTGTCTGTGTCCTTTCCCTACAAGGTATGACGGAAAGCCGCAAGAATCTGGAACAAAAATTCATCTCCCAAATCGGCACCCTTAATCCCCACGGTATTAACGAACGTTTTTCATTTAACTAATGTATTCCTATTTTTCACTTTGCCATGTTACCACCAATAGCGTAGCTTCTACTCCACTGTAAAAACCTCACACAACCCATAATTCCTTGATTCGCCCTGATGAAGGGTAATGCTCGAAACGTCAGCTTTTAGAATCCCTGTACGGTGGTCAATTTACACTATCAACTCTGTTGATAATACCAAATTTTTGTGTACTACTTCCCCACTGATGCAGCACCAGAGTTTATTTAGAAACTAGCCCCTTTATACATGGCTATACATGATTATTCAGGGCAATACATGGTAATACATGGCTACACATGGCTATAAATGATTATACATGCTATACACAACTATTCATGGCAATACATGGCTATTCATGCCTACACACGGCTATACACAGCAAACATAGCTATACATGGCTATACACGGCTAGCTGCTAGCTCGAAAACCTTGCGATTAACTACCTCTAGGCATTTCCTTCTATGTAATAATATTTAGTTTAAATTGTAATTGAATATTCTTTGTGTTAAGTTGCTAATTATTTAATAAGTTTTACAAACCATGTAATGGAAATGTGAAATAAAGTGTTGTTGTTGGCTATACATGGCTATACATGACAAGACAGCTATACACGGCTATATATGGCTAAAAAAGGCTATACATAGCAAACGATAATACAGGTACCGGTAATACATGGCTATACACGGTTATACGCGTTTATACATGGCGATACAGTGCTGTACATGGCTATGCACGGCAATACATGGCTATACATAGAAATGTATGGCAAAAGATGGCTATTCACGGCTATACAGACCTCTTACTAACTGCGTTCGAGGTCCATACTGTAAGGTACAGACCAAGTTTTTTCCTGTGTGCTTATGGCCCAAGTGCAAAGTGCGCAGGCCATACATCAACAGGAAAAAACGAGATCCGTAACTTACAGTACGGACCAAGAAAAGGAGGTTAGTAAGATATTTATTATATCTCTGAGGTTAATCAGGCACAAGGAAAAGGAAACTTTCATATTTAGCGGGCCATACAGTGAAGTACGGCCCGCTAAATAGACCAATCATAGCGCGGGTACTAAATGGCTATACATTCTATGCATAGCTATACATGATTATATGTGGTAATACGTGGCTATAAACAGTTATACATGGCAATCCATGGCTTTACATGCCTATACACGGCTATACATAGCAATCGTGGCTATACATACCTCTTACTAACCAAGTTCGAGGGCCGTACTGTAGGTTATGGACCATATGGTTGTATCCCTGAGGTTAATCAGGGGCGCGGTAGAGGAAACTTTAAAATTTAGCGGGCCGTAGTGTAGAATAAGGCCCGCAAAATTGACCAATCACAACACGCGTACTAACTGAGAGATATAATAAATGGCTATACGTAGCAAACTTGGCTATATGTGGCTACATATATGTGGAAGTACATGATGAGGCATCGCTATACACAACTATTCATTGCTCTACTTGTCAATACAGGGTAATACATGGCTATACACGGCTATACATGGCTATACATGTCAATCCATGGGTATACATGCCTACACATGGCTATACATAGCAGACATGGCTATATGTGACCATACAGTGGAAATCTGGCTTTACGTTGCTAGATATGGCAATACATGGCTATACAGGGGTGTACATGGTTATACACAGCTATACATGGTTATACAGGGAATACATGGTAATACATACAATCCATGGCTACACATGACTATACATAGCAAACTTGGCTATATGTGGCCATATATGGCTATACATTGCTATACATCACTGTTCACAGCTACACTCAGCTATACATGGCTTTACATGGCAATACATTGCTAAACATGGCTACACATGGCTATACATGTTGATACATTTTTATACGGGGCAATGCATGGCTTTATGTGCTCATTATCCTAATTAATCCCTATTATGATACACTGTAATGACTCTACCTAAAGAACCTACCGATTTGCGAATGGCGAATCCGCTAGCCAGTAGTTTCGTGGGCGCAGTGGAGAGCAAAAGAGAGACTGCTTGCAGTCTACTTTGGTGACAACTTGTCACACTAATCTGTCTCCATTCCAGTTTTCAATCTCTTGTGATAAGTAACAGCAAGGAGTGGGAGTTCTGGGAAAGGCACTGAAAATTGAATTTCGCCCTGGTACTGAAATCTGAAGGTTCTTTTCATAACACACTGAGTGCTGGTCTTGTCTCCCAGGATAGTGTCACTGTCGTGTAGTCCCACTGGAGGTGCATTTGTATGTTCAGCAGCAGCTATCAAGAAATCCATGACATCATCATTGAGGTTGACCCAATCCAAGTTCAGTGAAATGCCCAGTATGTTGAATTCCAGCAGCACAGGGAGCTGTGCAGGTGTGCTCCAGTGCTGGGATATGAAAGCCATGAGGGTTGAGGTATGCTTGCAAAATGTAATGAGGCTCTTATGTCTTGGAGTTTGTCTTGGAGAGGTAACAGTGATAGGATTCAGAGCAAATTAAGGACAAGGCGAGCAGTGTAACATCTTACCAGGATCCTATACTTGAATGGAAAATGTACACCTGCAGGCATTTTCCATTGTATGGTAATTCCGACGTCACTGTGTTAATCCAATTTAAGGGAACAATGCGATGATTTGTTATTTTCGTTATATATATGAAGCACTGCTATCTTTGCGCTGTTTTGTTATTTTCGTAGGTTTTGTTATTTTGCTTTTTCGTATGTTTTGTTATTTGATTTGTGATTTGTTATTCTTGCAATTGCGTTCATTTCTGGACATAAGTCAACAAAGAGTTAACCAACAGTTCAACAGTGAAGGGACTTAATGTGTAGAGCAAAACGACTTCACTTATGGGGCGAACTTACTGGAAGCGAAACCACCAAATAGTTAAATAAAGGGGGTAGTTTTTAAAGAAACTTTGGGGCTGTGTCGGTAGGGGAGTTGTAACACGAGCGAAGGGCTCTATTCCAGGCTGTCCCGTGTTTTCTTAACAAATATTACCCACACGCACACGCACTAGTAAAAACGTTTTTTCCCGGTCTTGTTGATCTAGATCTTTTTTGTATGTTTCATTTTGTCTTTCAGCGCCAGCTTCGGTTGGAACCAGTGACCACCTGTATAAACTGCACAGCATTTAATCACAATGGAACACTTTGTATATCAGGGGGGGCTGACGGCATGATACGGCTGTTTGGTATAACAAGATATTTTAAGCATCAAATTCAGGTGTTAAATCAGAGCATATTACCAAGTCGTTTGGCTACTTACATGTACCAGGAATGATTGTAAATTTCATTTTGAGGCAACTAGCTAAGAGCCTCAGTCGGCATATGAGGAGATTGATCCTTCCAAGACACTCTTTCAGTCCACTCAGTTTTTAGTTTAGCTTTTCAGTAGTGGATTAATCATAGGACTGAGCAGCAGTTATTAAAGAGTGTCTGGATCATAGCGTGAGCCAAAAGAACGTTGAAATAAATGAGGAAAAATTACAGCAACTTTGGAAGCAGCCAAATAAAAACGATAAAACAAAATCCAGTTGTTTATCAAGGAATAAACAAAAGGTGCTGTGGTATTAGTGTAATTGCAAAGGCATTCTGAGACGGATGTTTTCGGTAAACTCAAATTGCTAGCAACACTTAAAGACACATGGTGATTTGACGGTAGGGCAGCTGATGAGATAGTTTTATAACCTCGGAGCCAAGTCACTGCATTAGGTCAGCCAAAACTGACGACATTCACGAGCATTCACATGTCAATCATATCACTGGTGCAAAGTGTGGGAGAACACTCATCTGCTAAGTCATGATTGATCTTTGTTCGACAAGTGTTTGGCCACAGCTAACAACAAACAGCAACACTTTATTCACATTTCCATTAAAACATATTAAATATTTAGTAACGTTACACATAGAATATACGATTAAAATTTGAACTAAATATAATATTGTATAGAAGGAAATGCCTAGCAGCTAGATAACCACAAGGGTTTTGAACTAGCAGCTAGTTCAACTAGTCAACTGGTGTGTTTGTATTCTGTACCTGTTTATGTCTACAAGCATTTTGAGGACAATGTATTAAAGCACACACCACGATTGACCAAAACAAACAATTCTTTGTTCTGTGCAACAGGTTATCAAACAGAACGCTTCCCTGGCTGGGTAGACATTTGCAGTTGATTTTTAATTCACTTTGCTGGTTTATTTTGACAGATATGACATCGTTTGACTGCTTAATTGGTTGGCAAGCTCATGTGGGTGAAGTGTGTTCAGTACAGTTCAGTGCAGATGAGACCACTGCTTACAGCATGGGTACAGATGGCAAGGTAAACAGTCCGAATCAAGAAGTAAAAGAATCGATATATAGTGTGTTGTAATGTTGCGATAGTAAAATAATTCTGGATAAGATGTATTTCATGCGAGAAAGCCCACCGTGGCTGCAAATAATGCGTATACATTTGTATAGCAACCATTTTCAGTCATTGTGTTCAAAACAAACGAGAAAAGAATTTAAACTTTAAATTCTTTAAATTCTCGTCGTGAAGACAACGGCTTGTTCGTATGTGATTCGATATGATTATGGTTATGATCGTGATGTTGCGAGTGGAAACCAAGCCTTATAGAGCTTGAGTTGCATCACTGCATGGAATACATTTGAATCGATTGCTTACAAATGTTGTGTTGTAATTTGTAGTTCTCTCAGTGGAGTGTACACCGCATGGGGCAGAAGATAGCTGACCTTGATATTCAAGAAGGAGCAATCTGGTGTGAGATGGAAAATAGGTCCAAATACACGTCTTCACCGTCGTCTTATGGAAGGATGTTTGCTTTTGATGCCGAAGGGCAATACGTACTGATGTGTGGTACAGAAAGTGGAGTCATACACAAAGTAAGTGTTAGATAGTTAATGGCCACTGGAAATAGAGAGATTTTGAGCCACGTTTAAAGCAAATGCGAACAGGAAATAATACCACAACACACGAGTAAAGTGGGGGTTCTGGCTCACCCGTCGGTTTACCACACAACACAGTGTAACACATATTGTAACCCTGGCAAGCGTGCAGCGCAAGCTGGTTTCCCCTTGCTTGGAGGTGGTTACGTGCGGTTGATACAGTAAACATATCGGCCATCCATCGTGCTCCCGTTGTGCCAGGGAGTCAACCAAAAAACGCGGCCCCATCACGGCCAATCGCTGTCAAATTGTGGCCCAATCGCGGCCCCTCGGGGCAAATGGTTCCCGGCAGGCGGGCCCTGGGCGAAGCCAGCACTCCTGCTGAGCCAGGGAAACACCCCTTTTAGAGGAAGGGTCTCTTTGGAAAATGGTGGTAGAACAAGCCAGGCCAACACCCCTATTAGAGGAAGGGTCTCTAGGGGATATGGCGGCAGAACGAGCCAGGTCAACACCCCTATTAGAGGAAGGTCCTCTCAGGTATATGGCAGCAGCTCCACCCATAGGAACAGCTCTCGAAGATCTGATTCTAGAGCCCTTACCTGAGTTTCAGGACCCAGTACCCAACAATGAAGATCTTTGGGAGTTGGCTTTCCGCCTGATGGACACACCTGACTTCAGCAGCTTTTCAGGGAAACTGAAGAATTCCACATCTCGACAACCTACTTTGATGGCTGGTTCCATGTTTGGAGAATGAACGTCAGTCGCCAAAATGAGCACAAAAGAGACATATTAGGTTTCACCGAAAACACAATATAATGGTTAGCTCGGAAAACTCAGCAACGTCAAAGCGAGCTTCAGGCTGGAAGTGCATTTCAAACGCGAAAATCGGGATGAAAATGGAGAAATGGTAGAAGACAAGCAAAGGCACTACTTCAAAGAAAATAAAACACGTTATCACAAAAGCAAACTTCAAAGAAGCTTTTAACCAAAAAATTCAACGAATTTGTTGACCAGATCAAAGGAGAAATCGAGAACTGGTCTGAGCACGGGTGTGGATGGGATAGTGATGATATCACGATTGCCTATGTCAACATCGCACGCTTCCAGCCCCTTATAGGTGGAACATATATCAAGCTTCCAAAGAAACTGGAGAACAAAAAAGCAATCATCAACGTGAAAAACATGGAAAATGAATGTTTGAGATGGACTTTGAGAGCGGTACTGTTTCCAGCGCAGAAATACGCAGTAAGACCGGGCAAATATTCAACCAACAACAGAATCAACTGGGAGGGCATTTCCTTCCCCACACCGTTAAAACAGATCAACAAGCTTGAGAAGCAAAATCCGCGCCTTACGATTAATGTCTTTGGCTGGGAAAACGACTGCATCATTGTGTACTGAATCAGTGAGCAAAACAAAGGAATCAGAAGAATCAATCTGATGCTCGTCCAACAAGAGGAAAACACACATTATGGCTTCATGAAGAAGTTGTCCGCACTGCTCTACAACCAGACCAGGCACAGAGACAAATAGCAGTTCTGCACAATCTGCTTGACAGGCTTCACAAAAGCAGAAATTCTTGCCGAGCACGAGAAACACTGCAACAGCATGAACGGAGTCCCCACAAGGATCGAAATGTCGAAGAAAGATGAAAACAAGTTGAAATTCGAAAAACTTCCACAAGCAGATGAAAACGCCTTTCGTGATCTACACAGATTTTGAGGCCTTGATCAAACAAATCCCCGAAAGAGAGCGCAAGAGAACAAGCTGCACGCAAAAAAAAAGGACAAACACGAAGCCTGTGGGTTCACTTACACCGTCCTGAGATGCAATGGCCAAAGTGAGCCAGTCCAAAAATATTAGCAGGGCGTCGACAGTGAAAAGAATCCCGCGGCAAAGTTTCTGGAAACAATCTTGGAGCGAGATAAAGAGCTGCAAGAAAGCTTGAAAACTCCAGCCCTTCTGGTGATGACGGACAACGACTGGGTGCGCTTCAGACACACCCAGAATTGCAACATCTGCAACTAAAACCTCGTAGTGCCTGAATTTCTGGACTCGATAGGTTTGGGACAAGGACACGGGCAACTACTGCAGGCAAAGCCATAAATAATGCAACTGGAGCTCTTTATGCACAACCATTGAGAAAGAGGTTGATGGGGAATTACTGAAATGGACATTCCCTTTCATTGGGCAAAAAAAACAAGGACAAGCAAAAGACCCAACCAACAAATGGATTAAGAAGACACAAACAGATTGCCTGTTCTGCAGAAATCCACTACTTCAGGAACGCAGTGAAAGACCATTGCTACGTTTCCAGAAGCTTTCACGGTGCCGCACATGACGAGTGCAACATAAAACTGCAGATCAATCCCAAAACGATTCCAATCCTTGTTGTATTCCACAATCTTAAGGGCTATGACGCGCACCACTTAATACAGGAGATGTCACAAATAGAAAATGCCGGGGATCTGAGGTACATCACCAACAACATGGAAAAATGGATTTCATTCTCTCTTGGCGGACTCTGATTCATTGACAGCCACGCCTTTCTGCTTTCCAGCTTGGACACCCTTGTGAAAGCCATACCCAAAGAAGCGCCCAAAAACACAAAAACCCTTGCCAGAGACAAAGACGGCTTTGGGCTCCTTCTCCAAAAAGGGATCTATCCCTATTAGTACATGGACTCATGGGGGAAGTTCCGCGAAACAAGCCTCCCAGCCAAAAAAATATTATTTAGGCTCCTCTCTGGTGAGCATATCTTGGACGCAGATTACGAGCACGCACACAAAGTTTGGAGCACGTTCGGATGCAGGACGCTATGCGACTACCACGACCTCTAAGTCCGGACAGACGTTGCTTTGCTGGCAGGCGTTTTCGAAAACTTCCGCGACATCTGCCAAAAGCAATATGGCTTGGAACCCCGCAAACTACTACACTTCCCCTGGCTTGTCCTGGAAAAAGACAGGCATTGAGCTCGAGCTTCTGACAGACATCGACATGCACCTGTTTGTTGACAGGGGGATGCACAGAGGCATTTTGATGGTCAGCAAAAGCAAAAGCAAACAACCTCCATGTGCCCAGCTACGACCCCTCCCAACCAAAGGAGCATATCATGTACTTTGACACAAACAACTTCTATGTGTGGGCAAATAGCAAACCCTTCCCCAAGAGTGGGTTCAAGTGGGTGCAACTCTTGCCTGAAGAGGACCAGATACTCTAGACGAAGGAGAATGCGAAACGCAGCTGGATTCTCAAGGTTGACCTCGAATATCCGCAAGAGCTTCATGAAGTGCATAACAGTTATCCACTCGCCCTGGAGAAAAAGGCAGTGCAAAAAGAATGGCTGTCACATTTCCAAAAGAATCTCGTGGAGAGCCTTGACCTCCACCCGCCAGACTGCAAAAAGCTCTTGCTAACGCTCCATTACAAAAAGAACTACGTTGCACACTACCACAATCTGCAGTTCTATCTCGCACAGGGAATGAAACTGAAGAAGGTCCACAGAGTGCTAGAATTTGACCAGGAGCGCTGGATGGAGCCGTACAACCGGATGAACACGAACTTTAGAGAGAAGGCCAAAAACACCTTTGAGAAAGACTTCTATAAGTTGATGAAGAACTCCGTCTTCGGGAAGAGCATAGAAAACCTGCGCAACCGCGTTGACATACGTCTTGTGTGCAGCCACGAAAACAACAAAATCCGGAAATTTTAACCACCAGCCCTCTCTACTCAAGGCACGAGTTCTTTGCAAACAACCTAGCCGGAATCGAAATATGAACAAACCAGTCTATGTTGGAATAACAATCCTCGAAAACAGCTAAATCCTTATGTACGATTTCTTCTACAACACTCTCAAGAAACACGATGGGCCAAAATGCGAACTGCTGTACTCAGACACGGACAGCCTGCTGTTGGAGATTGAGACAAAGGATGTTTACAAAGACATGGAAGGCCCCCTTGGAGCAGATCTCTTCAACACTAGCGACTATCCGAACGAACATCTGCTCCACCCCTACAAAAACAAAAAAGTCTTGGGAAAAATGAAAGATGAATGCGCTGGAGCGCCAATCAGCGAATGTATCTGCCTGTGGCTTAAAATGTACTCAATCCTCATGGGGGACGAAAAAACGTCAATAAGGCGAAGGGAGTGAAAAAGAACGTGGTCCTGCACTAGCACTACAAAGAAACACTATTTGGCAACAAACAGATGACGCATGGAATGCATGAGAACAAAACTTTGCTGTCTGCGTTTGACTCAAAGAGATGGATCGCAGACGACTGCATCAACACAAACACCTTCAGGTACAACCCCCCACTCGCACTCACCGAAGCTGAAAAAGAGGCTTTGGATGAGTTCATCTTTGAGGTTTTCAGGAGTATATGAGGCTTTCGGGCGGCACCTCTGTGTTTGGGGGAATAACCAACAACTCTTCGCACACAAAACTTCATTTGGGGCCGTCGTGCAAATAGTACATGATAGGTAGGTCTGGCTTTTGGACCGTTTTTTCAATCTGGAACACTTTCAAAGACCAAATTAGTTCTGTGTCTCTCTTTGTGCTTCCCTCCAACTCGCCAGGTTGTTAAAGATAGCAGACATGGACGAAAGAGGGGAGTTCTTTTTCGCACGTTCCCACAGGTCTTCAGTATGTCGTTGAGGGCTTGGTGAAAACGGATTTTTCTTTTATCGCCTCTGCGGGGTTTTTTTGCCAGTGAGGCTTGTTTCCTCATTGTTCAAAGCTGCAACAACTTCAGGAAGCCATTTCACCCATGCAACAGACTGCTCGCCTTCTGGCAAAAGCATTTCCACAGCATACTGGTGGCCAAACAGGTGCTCAACCAGGGTGCAGTTGAAACGTTCAACAATAGCCTGGTCACGGTGAATCTCTGGGCGCCCATGCCAGATGAAAGTTTTGTGTTTCTCTGTCTCTTTGGAAACAGCACCCATGAACTTTTTTTTTAATTTTATTTTAATTTAATTTTATTAATTGCCGTACACTTATAATATTTACAATACATATAGTTACATACATTAATTACAGTTCTAAAACAACTACTTACTCTACTTACAGTACTACATTACAATAGTTGTCTAATGCCTATAAAGCTACATATGGCCCAAAAGTTACATTACAGCCAATACTGTTCTAAAAACATAGAACAAGCACACATATAAACAGATTGCAAATTAAGGTACAGAGCCCATGCACCTAAAAAGTGTGATTCTTTGGGCTGTGCGCCTTTGATCGAACCCAAGGGATGTGTAAACAAAACTGTACATACTACTTTGAAGATATAACATGAGAAAGTTAACAAGTAATGGCATAATTAGACAACAAAGAACCTGAAAATCTAAAAAGCCTAAAGAACGAGAAACTTATTTTAAAGCACGGTAAAGACACTGCACAAAACAATGAGAGGTGAATAATTAAAACCCTTACCTTATGCTCCAAAATGAAATATAATCGAGCCTCTTCCAAAACAGTACCATCCATAACTTTCAACGTATCTATCAGCGATCTGCTCCTTCACCGCTTAAAACATTTAAAATACAAAACAAAGTGCTAATGGACTACTATATAACGAGTTCTTCTACTAACAAGATTCATGTGAATACATCGGGAGAAAAAATAAATAGTTAAATAAATAAATGAAAGGCACAGTGCATACCAATTACTTATCACGGCCTAACATATCTGCCGTCAATATAGAGCTTATCTGGCTCAGTTTTACTAAAGAAAGCACGCTTTCCATCCTTCGTTGCTTGCGTTAGTTTGTCCATTTGTTGTTTTCTTAAGTCATGTAATTCTTTAGGGATGTCCTCAAACATCTTGTAATCCGTACCTTTAAGTTTACGTCCACATTTAAAAACTCTGTCTCTATCCGGAAATCTTAGAAAGCGGGCTATGATAGTCTGACTGCCGTTTCCATCCCTCCTTGGCTTTGCCATCCTATGCACCCTCTGAAGTTCAATATCTTTTGCATCTTCGATTCCGAGGATATTTTCCATAAAGTCTGCCAACACTCTCTTCGTATCGTCATGTGAGGTTGCATTTTATTGATCAGTTGTTTCCACTAATGCAGGTATACCCTCAAACATTATGTTCTCCCGTTGGCTGTACGCCTCGAGGTAGAGGACTTGTTTACGGCATTCGCGAACTTCATCCCTTCTCTTGTCCGCACTGGTTTGAAGAGCCGTCTTAAGCTCTATAATTTGTTCATCCACAAGTTCAGCATTCTTTTCCATGTGTGAGAATTTTCCGTCGAGAGTTTTCTGTTTGTCTTGAACAGAAACAATTTCTGTCTCCATGAGGGAGACCTTATCTTGTATTCCCTTTACTGTCAGGTTTAACTCTTCCATCTTCGAATCTAGGTTGAAAAGTCCTTAAAAGGATAAGATCTAATTTCTCGGTAACGCATTCCGCAAGGTTCGGGGCCTGCAGCATTTCAGACCATTTCAAAGGGCTGTGCTTGTAAATTTTCTGAAAAGTCTGCGCGACCTCTTCAGAGTTTTTTTAGGTCAAGGGTTCAGCCTCTTTGTAGTCGGCGACAGTCAACATGTACTTGACAACTTTGCAGCTGCGGGGGAGCTTGTCATGCAGCAGAAAAGAAGGTCAACTTGGTGTACCTTGTTGGACGTCGGCACATTGAATTTTGGACGAGGAATGTGCCGTGGCGTGGGGAAATAGATCTACTAAAGCGCCTGCCTAACAAGCCACTTTTTTTGCGGGTTCTTCTGGGACTTTAGCTGCCTCAGCCAATTTTGCTCGGTTGATAGAAATCGAAGAATTTGGGCTCTTTGAGGGGCGCAATCAGCTTTCAGGAATGTAACTGGTTGTAAAGCTTCAAAGCATAGTCGGTGTTGGTGAAGTTCTGATTCGCCTGTGCCACCATCTCTTTGTTCCTCTCAATCCAGTCGAGGATCTGTGTGCGCTCGCAGAAGTATTGTTGCAAGCGGCTTGGTACACCTTGAGAGCCTTGTCGTGGTTTTTTTTTGTCCAGAGAGAATTGCCGCCGATGAAAGTTGCAGCATTCAACACAGTCCCACCCACCATAATTGCAATGCTTGCCATGCTATAGACTGCAGTGATTTTTTTAGTTCAACTTTCCCTGGGGGGTTCATACGATGTCGGGAAGGATTTCTTGGTCCTGGAGGTACTGTTTGAGCACAATGCTGCCCACCATGACGACGGTGACTTGCGCGTAGTTCATTGTGCTGCTGCTGGGGTCCAATGTGAATTATCTTTGGCAAGCTTTTAACAACCCTACCGATGCTGGCTGCAATACCAGGCAAGGTAGCCATGTCAAGAACTGTTTGAAGCTTGTTGTCTATGCATAGGCTTCAAAGTTTAACTGAAAAATTTCAGGGAGACTAATCCATTGGGCGGACGCCTCTTCTCGGCTTCAGCGGAGGCTCCTGCCTCTGCGTTGTTTGCTTTTCCTCCTGGCAAGGCTGGATTGCAGCTTTGAGTTCTTCCCGCTTGTAATAAATGCCAATCAGCGAGACAATGATGCTGCCCAAGGCGAGCCATTGGGTTGTGCTCAGGTTCAACCCCAGGTTTGACATTGATTCAGAAGCCGGGGAAGGCTCCTTGACTGGAGGCCGCCGTTCGTTGGTTTTTTTGGCTTTGTGATTTGCAATAATTACATTCGCTTCAGCCAAAGGCTTTTTCTGGGCCTCACAGACTTGCCAAGTTTTTTCAGCGACAGCTTTCCCCGCAGCCACCCTCTTCGGGTTTTAGGCAGTCTAAGTTTTTGGAACGGGTTTCGTCGCCTGCTGTGTGATGTCGGGCTGGTGGAGCTAAAGTCTCTGTTTCCAGCGAAGGTGATTGTTCCACCAACATGCCAACTATCCCTGTATATCCTTTCCTTCAAAAGAACTCACGTGTGCGCCAGTGGTTGCTCATCAATTGCTGGGTGTTGCTCAGCTTTTGGTGAGGATTGCGCAGCAGCTGGAACAACGGGCGGCACTTTGAAATTAACCAGCAGCATGGGCTTCGTCGTGATCAGCTCCGCATTTGAAATAGCGAGGAAGCAGCCGCACTTCAATACAAGAGATCCGGCAAGGCCAGATAGCTCTTTGTTGATTAGGTAGTAGTTTTTCACCTCTTTTTGGTATGCATCAACATCCTTGATCTGCGCTGTCAATTAAGCTGTCTGTTGTTTTTGAGCCGACATAGGTCTCATACCTTTTGCTCTATTTTGCGACGTCTTTGTCTGTCAGGCGTTTCAACTGCTTGTGCATCAACTGCACCCCGATAGCTTCTTTGGCCTTGCCTGTTTACACCAGCACAGCCAGCTGCTCGCCAAGGGCGGGGATATTGGGCCCGTTGGTCAGACTTTCGACCAGATTGCTTTCGCTGTCAGTCGACTTGGCTTCCAGCAGGTTGTAGACTTTGTTTAAAACTTCTTCTTCTCCCAATGCCGGTGTATACACTACGGAATCTTTGTTTAATTTGGGTTTCCCAATGGGGTGTGTAGTGTGACCGTCAATGGGTGCCACAGCAAAAACACAAGGTATGCGTGCTTCTGCACTTTCAGCTGCACGACTAGGGCTTTGTACTCCTCAGCAGACAGCTCTCCCGCAAAATCTTCAAAGATGAATTTCATGGTCTTGGCTGCCGGGGTGTAAAAAAGGATGGCCGCTGCCACGTTCTCCCAGAAAGAAGCTGAAGTGCCTGTGTAGTTTTGCATCAACACCCAAATGCTCATGCCGATGTGGCGAGCCGAAAAAGCCAGATCCACCAACTCGCCTGTGCGCTCTTTCACGTCTTAGGAGACTGCACAGTTCTCAAGGACAATGAGAGTATTGGTGCCTTCAAAAGCAAACTTGGCAATTTTCAACCATCTTTCGACCTAGTGCTGCTCGCTGATCCCCCGGAAGGTTTTGTTGTGCGTGAACGTCAGGCAAATCAAAATGATGTAGTCGAACTTGCCGTGGAAAGGGTCGTAGAGCTGGTCCACCACAAACCTGGATTTGCCTGAATTGGTCGGGTCAATGACCAAAACATTGAAAGGGATGTTGTCCGGGTTCATTGCCTGCTATTATATCGGTAGATTCTAATTGTTTTCCTCTTCCTCTTCTTCGAATGTTTCCCTCCTTTGGCGACCATGGTTTCGAAAAAGTCGGGTGATTTCAGTTTCGCCAGGTGAATTTTTTTGTTGGAAGACAAGCTATCCATCGAGAGTCGAGATATTAATACTGGATGGACTCTAATTGCCTGCCTTGAATGTTCATCTGCGAGTCGCTGATCGTAAATGCGTGGCAGTCACGTTCCCAGAGCTGCTGCCGGGCCTTTCAATCTCAAGGTGGACCCCATCTTTGGTGTTAACGAGGCACGTGGCATTGCCTTGCATGGTTTGGTCAGGCATGGACCACAGATCAATCAAAAGCCCGAACTTGTCCCCTGTGTAAAACTTTGTCAGATTCATGTGTTCCGTTTTGTTTGTTGGTTTGGTGAAGAAGGGGTTAACCTCCTCCCAGATGTCTTTGGAGCTGATTTCCTCGTTGTAAATCCTGTTTGGCGAGCCGTTGATTGTGATGCTGACTTTCATCAAGTCAGGGTTGCTGAACTTTTCTGAGTCCCTGGCGCCAGCGGTATACGTTTCACAAAGAGAAGCAGAATCCCTTTCAATTACCTTCTCTGGGGGTTGACCTTGATGTTCAGCCGCTTGTTGGTGGTTTTTGGCAAACTTGATCACCTCTGCTCGCTGCACATGGCAATACAAAAACTCCTTTCCTGCAGAATAAATTACTGTCGCCTCATCGGCAAAAGTCTTGCTCCAAACCATCTTGAACTCAATCTGGATGTTTTTTTAGCTGGTATGTCAGCTTTGCCGCATCCGAACCTTTGACCACCTGGCTGGCTGGCACAAGGGTCAGCTCGAACAAGAGGTCGTTGAAGAGGGCTTGTGGGTAGAAGGTACCGTTTTCTGTAAGGATCTGGTGGTTGAGCCGGATCCGGTACTTTTCCTTGAAAATCGTTTCCAGCTTGTTTTCCGCGTCGACCCCTGTGGTTGCTTTATGCCCTGTGCCTGCTCGGATCTTGCAAAGCTTTTTGGTTTGGATGCCTTCAAGCAAACATCAATGCGAACTAGAACTTTGGATGTTGAGAGGCAGCAATTAATAGAGACACAAAAAGTGGATGTAGAACTTGAGAGAGGAAACCAAATTCTGCCAAAACTCGAAAACGATCTTGCCAGAACAAAAGCTCAATGTGAGCAGTTGGAAGATGGGGAAGGTTCTGCAATCGAAAACTGTGCAGAAATCGAAAGGAGAAAAATCCTGGAAAAAATCTGAAAAAATACATTCCTGAAGAGATGAAAAAGATCGCAGACCTCCAAAACCAAGGCAAGGGTGGAAAAATGTATAGAAGAGAAGTCCGCACAGCTCGCGAAAATGAAGGAACGAACGGCTTGCTTGGAAATCGCCCTCAACAGCACACAACCTCTCCAGGAACTCAAACAACAAGAAACTGAGCTGAAAGAAAAAATCGAACAAGATCAGGCGATAATTGATTATCCAGATGCTGCACCCTCTGAAAAAGAAGCTGCAAGAGAAAGGGTGGTTGACAACCAACAAGAGCTTGTGTGCTTGCAAACGCAGATTGCGGAAAGTGAAGCCTCTCTTCCTCTTTGTGAAAGGATCAAAGAGATCTTAAAAAATTACGGTGTGATCGTAACGGCGATCATTCTCGCAGCTGGTGTCACGATTGGAGCCGTCGTTGGCACGATTACCAACTCCTTGAAAGCTCTCGGCAAAGAAGTGGAAACGGGCTGAAAGAGATCGGGAAAAAAACGGCTTCCCTTCTGCCCACCTTGATTGGATCGATCGTTTCTTTCCTTTTCAAAACTGATGGCCAGGCTATCAGTTTTCTGGCTGAGCACACCTGGCTTCTGATTCTGGCTGTGGCGGTCTGTCGGGTGGAGCGGTATGTGAAGAAAAACCGCTGAGCCTAGAGCATCTAAAGGAAACCCACCCCCGCAATCGCAACAGCCCTAACTGCAACCAGAATTTTATTCATATCGTGAGCCTCATTTCCAGATCCAGCTGTTGGTGTTGGCTCTTTTGGCGCAGTAGGTTCTTTCGGCATTTCACTTGGTTTGAAAGCGCCTTAGGCTGCTGGTTTTTCTGCATTCGCGCGATGAATTGGGTTGGAAGGGTGGCTGTTTGGGGTGTTTACCTGCGAAGGCCCTCCCCCCATCAAGTGCAGGGCCGATTTTTTGTGTCCTGATTCACGTTCGGATCGCATCCTCCAGTAGGACGAGGAATTCTCTCTGAGATTCCTTTGCTCACCCGCTGTTTCCAAGAATACTGGTACGAACTTTCACCTGCGCGCTTAGGATGCAGTAGACGAAAGCCTTGATTGACTGGTTCAGCCGAGCAAGTCCGGCAGGGGTCAACCCGTTCGCGCTGTCGGACACGAAATACTCAAACTGCCTGTCCACACCCTGGTCGTTTCTGATATAATCGAGCTTGTTGCCTTTTTTGTCTGTGCCGCCCTCATGTGCGAACCTTTGGTTCGACGGATTGGACAGGGGTTGGGGGTACTGCCATTGCTTTTGCGCTAATTTGTCATAAGAATAGTGCACAAACACGTAGCCGAGGCCGTGGTTTTGGCCGTGTTTGAAACGAAAGTCTGCAGCTGGATGGACACCGAATTCGGCGCAAATCGTTTTGCACGAGGCTTTGTCGTATTTGTTGTCTGTTTGGGAAAAGTTCGGGTGTTCGGGTAGAGAGCTTATTCTCTGGAACCCGCCCATTTCAAAGAGGATTCGCCTTGTGAAATAAACGTGAAAGAGAGAAAAGGCACGGAGCTGCGAATTCCAGGTCACGGCCTGCCCTGAGAAAATCTCCCGTGAGATACCACAGCCTGTTGTTGCACACCACAGCGTGAAGTTCAGCTGCTGAGGCCAAAAACCCATGTGAGGGCCACCGAGCCATTTTCTCGCTTTTTTTGATGTTTTGAATGTGATCTGCGTTTCTTTTAAAATCTGCCTGTCCTGCGTGATGAAGAAGTCCGTGGGAGTGACGTAAATTTTTTACAAATTGTTCAAATTTTCGCCGATATTTTCCGAAAAATCCGCCACCGGAATTTTCGGTGGAGGAGGCAAAGTAAGGGTTCGCAGTTTGATAGGGAACCCTCCGAATTTTTTAATCTTTGGCGCTTTTCTTTTGGAGGGGTCCTTTTCACCGGTTTTTTTCCGGAACCACCAGCCCCTCTTTCGGAGTTTTCTTCTTTGGCGAGTTTTTCTTGGCGGCGCCTGCCGGCTCATCGTCCATTTGCCAGTACATATCATCCATATATGAAAGAATACAACTTTTTAATTGAACATTTGTGAGAATTGAAATATATCTTCGTGGAGATATGGTCGTCCTCACAGTCAGCGCGACACAGAACCCTTGCACAGTCAATTTTGACGAACCGATTCCGAAAGCTGATTTTGTTCGGCTTCTTTCCAGCTCTCTCACCAATTCGTGGGACAACCAGACAAGAAGGCTTAGTATCAGCCTATACTCCAACGACGGTTCGACCGTGGTCAAGACGAACACGCTTTTGTCGGGGTTTTACACTGCTGAAGACGTCGCGATTAACTTTAACGCGCTCTTTTCCGCCCAAAATGCCGAGCTGAAAGCCTTTGCCCATACCTCCGATAGTAAGGTGGTGATCTATAATCCAAAAAACAAGAACATTCTGATGGATCAGGGCCACGCAGATTTTTTAGGAGGGATCAGCAGAGTACTAGGCACCGCAAATTACGTCAAAATGTTAAACATACCGCGGAACTACTTCATATATTGCGCCCTGGTCGACCCAAAAGGTCTGCTACGATATAAAAAACCAGGAAAACAGCCGAAGAGCTTCGGCGAGTAAAGATTGCAATTGATTGGTTTTTGAGATTCGGACAGAAAAGGGGGACTTAATCGATTTCAAGGGGCAAAGTTTCAACCTGGAGTTTGAAATAAATTTTTAAAAAAATTTCTTTATACGATGGCATCCATGGATGTTATACCAACCGCTCCACCCGAAAGGGTTGCAGAAAAGCATGACACAATCCGCTCCTTTGTTTTCCCAGCCCTGGATGTTAACAGGGTTTCGTACGCGGAGTTCAGGCATATCACACATGAAATGAAGAGCTACGACCAAATGAAAGGGACTTTACGCGAAAAAACAAGCCCCTTCACCCGCGCCAGTTATCGAAAAAAATAAAAATAGAGATTCAGGAAGAATTTCGGAAAAAAATTGCGGCGACTGGCGCCACTTTGAACTGAAATTCGAGGGAAACAGCATCAGATTCTATCTGGGTTGCTTGAAGAAATCCCATTTTTAGGCTGTTCCATGCTGTTTGCTGTGCTTTCATTCCGGAAACTGTCGGCCCCATTCCTATTCCTACCAGGCATCGAAGCGCGCTCAAAGGCGTCATCAAATGCAGCTTCCCGGGCTTCCAGGAGTTCTTCAAACCGTCTCTGGAAATCGGCCTTCAGCTCACGTTTGAATGGAACCGAGAAGGTCGTGGTGGGCAACGGCCCTCGCAAGGCTCTTCTTCTCACACAGTTTGGCAGCAGTCCACTTGAGAATCTTCTCCTGGACCAGGAGAGGCATTTTTTAGACTGCGTCGTCAAGAGGGCAGTTGGCTTCTATGGAAAGCACAGGAGCGGCTGGTGGAGCTGTTGCCATATACCCGAGAGGCCCTTCCTGTAATAGGGGTGTTGCCCTGGCTCGGCTGGTGCGCGTTGGGCTGCTGCTTGGGGGCGCGATGGGCACCGGGTCCCGAAACTCAGGTTGGGGCTCCAGAATCAGATCTTAGAGAGCTGTTGCCATGGGTGGAGCTGCTGCCATATGCCTGAGAGGACCTTCCTCTAATATGGGTGTTGACCTGGCTCGTTCTGCCACCATTTTCCACGGAGACCCTTCCTCTAAAAGGGGTGTTGCCCTGGCTCAGCGGGGGTGGCGGCTGCGCCCAGGGCCCGTCTGCCGGGAACCATTCGCCCCGAGGGGCCGCGATTGGGCCGCAATTGGCTGCGATAGGGCCGCGTTTTTTGTTTGGCTCCCCGGTGCGGTGGGAGCGCGATGGATGGCCGGTATGTTTACTGTATCAACCGCACGTAACCGCCTCCAGGCAAGGGGAAACCAGCTCGCGTTGCGCGCTCGCGGGGGTTACGATATGCGTTACATTGTGTTGTATAGTGAACCGACGGTGAGTCAGACCCTTACCACTGCGGGACGAGTGATGTGAGCCAGAACCCCCACTTTACACCTGTGTCCACGTGACCACGATCTTCCCTCGTTAGACTTTTGCCGCTTGCCCGATCTTGGTTTAAGTGAAAGCGCGTAGTTTCGCGGTTGCCAGGGAAGTGAGAATTTTTTATTCCGTGTTTGCGTACATGTTAAGATAAATCTTATAGAAACTTGAGAAAAGTGTCAGTTTTGATTTTATAACACAAATTAAGTGATGTGTTACGTTTATGTTTGATAGAATAAGGGGCAAAATTTATAATTACATAGGCGAGTAAAGGTAGAGAACCTCAAAAACAAAGGGTAGTCTTTTAAGGTTGTTTTGCCTTTTATTTCTGTTTTAATGAAAGCGTTTGGTCATTTTTCAATTGAAATTATGCCAAAATGTTTCACTCGATGTTTGCGGAGACAAAGCCCTACAACAGTTGCATGGCGCCTCTTCGCTGATCACGCAAATTGTATCTTTTGTGGTGTTAGTGTAGTGCCCTAAACATGTATCATGATGTTGCACAAAATTCTCTCTTGGTGGAATACGGCCGGCTTTATTGAAAAAGGTTTTGTAGGCGATGACATTTCTTTAGCACTTTGCAGAATTTTGAGTACAGCGCTAAAGCTCGTTAGCAAGAATTCTTTCCCTTATTTCTTGTCTGTGTTCTGAGCAAACTTTCGTAGCGGAAATAGACCTCTTTACCGATACGGCGGCCACCTTGAATTCTATTGTTTTGACTGAGAAATTGTGGGCTGTCGAGGGGGCAATCGCTGGAAAATTTATCGTATTTACAGCTTTCAGGATAAATTTTTACTGCTTGTCCCTCATATTCCATAACAAATATTAGAAGCGTTACATCTTACTGTCACGGCATTTGGCAGTTGTTCCTATGGTTAGTGAAAAATTACAATAAAGTTTCGATATAACGCGCGCTCTGATTGGTTAAAACAGCGTACTTTATGAGAGTACAGATGTACGCAGTTTTGGTTGTCACGCCATCGACCCAAATCAATTCCCCAATTTTTCAATTCCCTTGGTTTTTATTTTGACCCAAACATCTTGTACGACCTAAAAAACGAGTTCGAAAACGAGCTGTTAGGCTCAATGGATTTTGAAGATGCTTCTGTGGGTAAAACCACAAATAACAGCGTGAAAAATTAGGGATTTTTATCACGTGTTTTCAGAAGTTGCTGAAATTGTCCGAGTCACTCAGCGACGAAGGCAAATCACACAAGTGATATTAATGCTTAATTTTACGAGGACTCATTGTGTTACCAGTGAATAATATCGGGGAAAATTTTTTCTTAACACAGCTGGGGCACGTCGAAAAACAGTCAGCCAAGCGAAGTAAGCCAAACAAACAATGCAACTACTTTTTAATTTGACTGTCCAGAGCGAGTGTAGATGAATATTATTTACATTAAGTCGAGAGATAAATACGGGTTTCATTCCTGAACAAAAGGAACAACGATTAAGCCAAATGTTCAAAGCTTCAATTTATTTACTGAATTCCACCACTGCATGCCATGGTAAAGTGAAAGCCCTTGACAATTTCCCTTCACAATCCTGCTGTGCCGGGCGCCATGTCAAGTTTTAAGTCAAGTTTTAAGCTTTTCACAAGAAAAATATTTTGGTCTTCCTTTTATCACTCGAAAATTCACCTTCCTGACAAAGTTGACAAAGAAACATAGGAAATTTATCTAGGCGACCGTTGCTGGTGATTTGAAGCGGGTTTTGCTCTTCCTTGGGAATTTATGGGCCTTCGAACGCCGACTGGTTCGATCTGGAGTCACCGGCCTTCCCTTTCTTTATAATGAACACTCACCTCGGTTTTTAAAAAACCGTTGGCATTACACTTAGACGTCCCAGAAAGTGACAAGAAACAGTAGAGTGAAGGTAGGAAGGCTTTATTTGGCTAGAATTTGAATATTTCCACCGCTACTCGGTTCGATGGAATTCTAGGTCTTAACGGTTATTTTTCTGCCACACACCACGTCTGGGCTGCCTGTGTTCTGACAAGGATTGTGATTGGTCTGTTTTAGCGTACCTTACGAGAGTACAGATGTACGCTGCTTACGCCACTCGTAAGATTTGGCAAATAAAGTATTCCGAAAATTTTAGCCGAATGCGTGATCCCAGGCGAGGCTTCTTTATTTGTTAATTAATGTTGAAACTTATCACGCCACAGTATTCTTTATAATTATTTCTCATCTGCCCCCCGGGTATCCCATAATTTCCTCGGAATTCAAGATGGCCGCCATATCGGTAAAAAGCTCTATTAAAGACACTTTCAGAGGCTTAGAAAGTTAAGTGTATAATTTTCGTCGTTGCAGGTGGAGAAGAGCCAAGGCTTGTGTCAAGTGCTGTCGTTACCAGATCACAAGTCACCAGTGGTGAGTGTGGACTGGAGCTCATCCCTCAGCTGCTATACTTGTTTGACTGGATCTGTCGATGGATCTATACAAGTCACATCTCTACTAAAGCATTGAGAAATGATTCCAGTTATACCTGTTTGACTGGCTTTGTAGCTCCAGATTAACCCGTTTGAATGGCACATCTTCATTGCATGATTCGAGATTAATATAATGTTGTTGTAACAGCCGTAAAAACGTTACCATCTCCACATTTTGAATTCACTTTTTAA
>OX419336.1:17824925-17842425 GCA_948470475.1 Galaxea fascicularis | reverse complement strand
TGAGTCGGTTAGGGTCGATTTGGAACTTGACCTGTTCGAAAGAAGTGAGTACAGCAATTCACCGGCATTAGGATTCTAAATAGAGATCGACCAAATATTTTCTGCATGAACTGAATTTCAGTTAATATATGTATGGAACAGAGATACCATAAGACATGAGGGTTTGTGGGGGAGAACGTTAGAGCTGTCTTGGAAAGCCAGTGATTGTACAGGAGGTCTTATGAAAATATTTTATTTGAAGATAGTTGGGGATATTTGGTAGAGGTTACTCTGGAGATGGCCTGGCCATTCATTAAATAATCGTGACAAAGTGGGACAGTTTTGCTAATTAATCCTAAGTGATAGCATTTAGTGATATTAAAGCTCAGTTGCTAAAGTTCTGCCAATTTGCATAAATTATCTAAATCTTGCTGAAGTGCAAAGTGATCTTGTTGTACATTGATTTTTCTGTAGATGACACTGTCGTCTACGAAAAGGCGCACATGGAAGCTAATGTTATCTGTAATGTCGTCGATATAGAGTAGAAATCGTACTGGGTTCGGGACTGATCCCTGGGGTACTCCAGAGACAACAGGTTTGGGATTAGAGTGTGTTCCATTGATGATACCACTTGGGTGCGGTCGGCGAGAAGGGCACTGATCCAGTTGAATGATGTGTCCCGAATACCATAAAAGTTCAGTTTAGATAATAAGCGTTGGTGGGAGACGGAGTCAAAAGCCTTGCTGAAGTCAAGAAGGATCATGTCGGTCTGAGTGAGGTGATTGATGCTCTTTTTAAAGTCATTAATGGCTGAAATAAGCTGGGTTT
Source organism: Galaxea fascicularis (assembly GCA_948470475.1). Taxonomy (NCBI): domain Eukaryota; kingdom Metazoa; phylum Cnidaria; class Anthozoa; order Scleractinia; family Euphylliidae; genus Galaxea; species Galaxea fascicularis. The sequence continues at coordinate 17,841,618 of OX419336.1, read as the reverse complement.
CACAAGAAAATTTTTGTCTAAGGCCATGTTGGTTATTTATAATGATATCGTTGATGGATAGATGCTGGGTATGTGGCTTAGCATTATATGTTCCATAAGCTTACAACATACACATGTAAGAGAAATGGGGCGGTAGCTAGCAGGATTTGATCTTGCATCTTTTTTCTGTACTGATAGCAGTCACTAATGCCTTGGACCAACAGATGGTATTGTGCCTGTGTCAAAAGACTGTTGAAATATGAAACATAGGCGAGGTGCAATGGTCGGCCCCAGCTCTTTAAAAACTCTTGTCGGTAACTTATCAGGGCCACATCCTTTATTAGGATTTAACTGTTTAAATTGTTGAAGTTCCCCTTGAACAGAGATTTTCAGGTAAGAGATGGAATTATATTATGAATTTTCTTTGAACGGTGCTGGCAGCTCTTCTTTGGTAAAGACAGTATGAAAATATGAGTTTAGGGCCTCAGCCTTGTCTTTATCAGTGGAGCACATCTTATTGCCATATCTTAGGGGAGGGATGTCATTGTCTTCCGATTTACAGGTACGAGTGGACGACCAAAATTTCTCCGGGTTTTCATTTAGGCCTTAATACTAAATTACTTTCTCTTAAATTTCACCCAATGTTTAAGTTTGCGAGTGCGTAGAGCTTTCTTATGTAAATGGTCTCTCTTTATCATGTGCCGTGTGATCCTAGGATTGTTTGTGGGAGGCCGATTTACACAGTGACATAAGCATAAGCATAACGATGTTTGCTTATGCTTATGTGACGCACGGTTTACACACTTTATAAGCATAAGCACACACTTGATAAGCATAAGCATAAGAAAATGGAAAAGATTCCTTTGCTTATGCTTATGCTTATGCTTATGCTTATGCTTATGCTACTCCCGGTTTACACTGCGTATGGTCATGCTTATGCCTATGCTTATGTCACTGTGTAAACCACCTTTTATGGCCTTGGCCAAGGTAGACTTGAAGAGTGACCAATTCTCTTTCAAAGAAAAATTCTGTGGATTGGATGCAAAGAATTCCTCATAAGAATGAAGCATAGATTCATTTTGCCCTTTTGTAGACGTAGACCCTGTGAAGAGGCTCAGGTGATTTAGTTGCTTTAATGTTAATGTTGAAGAGGACTGCCAGGTGGTCGCTCATTCCAGATACAAGGTTTATATTCGAAACGACGTTTGGATATGATGAAAACGAAAGGTCCAGGGTCTTCCCAGAAGCAGGACGGGTAGGAGATTTGATATGCTGAGTGAAAGAGAAGTCCTCAGTAAATTGGAGTAGCCTATGATCAAAGTGATCAAATAGGATGCCATTATAGTACGCTGATGATATGCTTGTCCCTTTTAGTTCTGTGCCCATATGATCGTCACTTTCATCTCCACGTTACGCCTCACAGGACGTCCTTTTTACTTAGCCCTAAGAGTGTAAAGAGAGGAGGAATTTGAAATTAAGACCTTTTATCTTTATCTTATCAGGACCAGATAAGTTCAAGATCTTTCACATCTTTTTCAAACGTATACGTGGACAAGGGAGAGCTGCTTCATGGATTGTGCTTCATAATCATGGTTTTAGTTGTTTCGTTTAACTAAGACTGCGCTCATTCTTTTTTGTACACATTGGCTTCTCATAAGATAGAAAATTTGTATTCACCCTCGGGGTATGGAGGCCTAAAATTAAACACTGAGGTCTAATGCCAAGCCAGTGCTACAATCAGTATTGCAGGTCGCTAGAAAGAGACATTTGGGGCAGTCGTTAGAGTAAAGTGAGAAACTGACCGTTTAATACAGCTCAAAACAATAGAAACAGGTCTATCATGGTCCATGGGACTTAATTTGGACCTCTTCAAGGGAAGTAACTTTGTGGCTTTCACAGCTCAGAGGTACCCAACGACAAGGTCGATATCTGTTCGGTGGAGAGTAGTTCGCCTTAGGTTTTCGGCGTCGATCAAAGCGTAGTGCACTCGGATTTTCGTGACGGAAACGTGGGGAAATAATAGCTCCTGACATTTCGGAAGCGTCGTATTTGCTGTTTTTGGCAGTCAAAAACGTCAGCTAGCATTTTCGGAAAGCAACTAGTTCCATAGGAAGTTCTTGGAAAGATTAAACTTTAGGAAAAAAATAGCAATTTTTCTAAGGAACAAAATCCCTAAAATTTTCGGGCAATCAGAATTTCAGCTAAGGAATCCAAACAGATCAAATTCCTCCAGCTAATAGAAACATCACTATTACAAGCTTCGAGCACTATAAGGTACTTAAAATCCGTTTTTACAGCTTTTGGTCGATTTGGCTCGTTGGGTGCCCCTGACAACTGACTCAGGCTAACCAAAGAACTCTGTTTTTATGCTTATAGTACACTCAACAAAAATTTCTCAATTCTGATTGGTCGAGAGCAGTACAATTAATCCCAAATAGTACTCCGTAGGAGCACCTATTAAGTTTCCATGACAACAGCGCGTAAGTTCGTAATTTTGTTGAATGCACTATCACCGTACCTATTAATTCCGAATTGTACTCGAGGTCGTGCGATTTCCTGTACAAATACTTTCTTTTGTTTCATTCAAAACCAATATGGCCGCTGGTCACGTGACTGAAAACGATTTATTCGTTTTTCTGGCTACTGGATTCAGGGAATGCGTAGCCATTATGTCATCGCCTTGTGCCTGCGTAACTTAACTTGTTAAATGACGTTCTCATTGCTGTATGAGAAGACAGAGCCTGATCGGCTAGCCTGGCGGAGATTTAAATCTGACATTTGTGATAAAATAAAAATTGAGAGACGAGACAGGAATATAGAGAGGAGGGCCAAGCGTCACGATAGGGAGAGGGGCAGATAGTAATCTGGAATCCTCCCTGGGACTGAACTTATTTTTAACTTCTAGAATCCTGTATTCATCTGTAATTTTTTATGTATTACTCGCATCGGGTTATAGGCGTATTACTTACTCATTGCTGTCGCCGTCCTCGTTTCTTAAATTCCCTATTGATTTCTTTTCAACGGCCAAGAAAAGCGATGTTTCACCCTCACAGCTTGGTTGCAGAAAGGCTCATAAGAGATTAATATCGGATTTATTAAATTCAAGGCCCAGAAAAGCCGATGTTTTTCCCGGGCTGCAGCTTGAACTGAGCTTAAACAATGTGATCTCGCATATTAAAATCACATCCCATCGCACAACTCATAAAAAATTGCATAATTCTTCAAAGGTATACACAGTCTTCACCGAGTAAACCATCAATTATCGTTTATATTGGCGAAAAACATGCTGCATCTACACGATCATATTTCAAAGTGATCCCATCTCCTGCACGTAATGTCGGGTACTAAAAATATATGTCCGCAATGCGTACATGTGTGACTTACTAGACCACGTGACTGGCGCTCAACTCTTGTGGACAAATAAATAAATCCGACTGTCCCATAAAGTGGCTGTACACCACACAATAAACAACATGCTTAACTTTCATCTTTTCGACAAATTGTTGCAACATTATCCTTGACCATCGTTATTGACGCGAGTATTATGGTGGTCACAAGAGAATAAGGTGGAACTGAACGTTGACAAATGTAAAGAAATGATAGTGGATTTTAAGAGGAACATTCATAATTTCTCACCCGTTGTAATCAATGGCAAAGATCTGCCTATATGTAATAGCGTAAAAATTGTAGGCGTTACAATCTCTGTAAACCTTAAATGGAACGATCACATCCTCGAGTGTATGAAGGAAGCCAATGAGTGCATTTACTTTATTGTACCTCTAAAGCGCGCTAATGTTCCATGCAGTGGTATCAACTTATATATATGAACTTTGGCATTGAGTAAATTATAGAAGTCCCTTGACTTAACCTTATCCATATCAATTTGGATCGATTCATTCAGAGGAAAGGTATTTTCATCACTGGTAAAGAATGGTTTGTTGGTGGAGTCTGGGCACCTGGCTAGAGATAACAGCTGTTTCTAATAGCACTAACGACTTGATAATACTGCAAAAACTTGATTTCACAGGAATATTTATCACGGAACTCTCGGAATGTTCGGATTCAATAGGTCATTTATAGAGAGGATACCTTTTTTAAACCATTCACCAAGGAAGATAGATTTTCCGTCGACCAATATATCTTTGTTATTAAACATTATAAATTCTTGCCCTTGGTCATAATTATAGAGAGTTTTCAATTCATTGAAGAAGTCAAGTGTCTTCTTATAGAAGATGGGAAGGTCGTTATAGTATGTGGTGTCGAAATTACACTTAAGTAAAAACTTTAACCCTCCTTTCCTTTTGAAAAAGTGTTTTGGAATTGTACACCAATTACTATTGTCTCAGGACTGTAACATTCTTGGGATCCAGGTGAGCCTTAAGGCTTTCAACATTATCTCAAAATCGGTCATACGTATACCCCCGTTTTCTAAATCTTGGTAGAAACCAGATCTTTTAATTTTGTCTTTTTTAGGTTCTTCCAGAGGAACTTGAATGATATTGCTTTTACCGTGTCCGCCACTCCCTGGGGGACCACCAGATTAGAAGCCGAGTAGACCAGTTGCGATATACTCAAGCTTTTATTAACGTTGCCCTTCCGAAAATCTTAAGGACGCGAGAGCTCCACATATCCAGTGTGGTCTGCACTTTTTGGATCTTTTTGTCAAAGTTAAGCTCATTATTCTCCTTAATATTGTATGAAAAATATATCCCAAGTATCTTAACTGGACTGTGGAATCATTTTAGATCTAGAGGTTTATTCGTATTTAATTTCCATCTCCCTAACCAGAGCTCCTTCGTTTTCTTTATATTAAGGGACAGGCCAGCGATTTTTCCAAAATCCTCTACAATTTTCAAAGCCATTTCTAGAGATTCTAGATCAGCATTGAAGAGAGTAGTCTCATCAACAAATTGAGACAATTTAATTTCACTACCGAAGATATGAATTCCTTTCACGTTGGGTTCTTGACTTATCTTATTTGAGAGAACCTCTGTAGACAGGATAAACAGATAAGGAGAGAGGGGACAACCCTGTCGCACTCCTTTTGATGACTCAAACCAATTGGTTATAAATCCATTGTTTTGTACAGCACTCTCTATATTCGTGTAGAACATCTTAACCCAGCGTTTGATGTCATTACCAAAATTAAATTGGTCTAGTGTCCTCATTATAAACGGCTATTCGATCGGCTTTATCGCCCCAGTGCGGATTTTGCTCTAAACATCGTCTGTCTTCCTTTCTCTTCATAGATTGATTTAAGCTCCGATTTCAGACCATCGTACTCTCGCAGCACCCCGTCCATGGTAGGGAAAGTTATTGCAGATACTAGCATCTGTGGTATTCTGGTTAGTGTGGGTCACGTGATGCAAGAGGATGGAAATAAAGAGTTGCTAAAAATAACTCACGTGTGTTTCACTTTGCCTCACTAGAACTATTTAGAATACAAAATTGGCGACGAGGATGGGATCCCGAAGGTAAACAAGGAGTACATATGGCTGCAGTCATTGGTAATTTGGGTCCGTTTGACGAAAAGTCTGAGACGTTTAGCGATTACGCCGATCGATTTGAAGCATACCTCGCGGCGAATGACATCGATGATGATAGGAAAGTTAATGTTTTTCTGGCTGTTATTGGTCCAGACGCTTATAAGTTGCTGAAGAACCTGTGTGATCCCCACAATCCGAATACAAGGACCATTACGGCGTTGTCGCAGCTTTTGCAGGGACATTATGTACCTGCTCGCATTGTGATTGCTGAAAGACACAAATTCTCGACGGCTACACAAGGAGAGAGCGAGAGTGTGTCGGAATTTGTCGCCAGATTGAAGAAACTGGCTTTGACATGCAGCTGCGGCGAATTTCTACTTCAAGCCCTAAGAGATTACATCTCTTGTCGATAAGAGATCTGACTTACGCTGTTGCACGTGACAAGTGCATTGCAGATGAAATGGCGGGCAAGGCGAACCTAGAGCACATAGAGGTCAATAAGGTTCCGGATGGCTCTTTCCTAAACAAAAAGAACATCATTGCTGGACATGATCAAGAGCAGAGTGGTGGAAACACCAACAAGTGCAAATCATGTGAAGTGTGCAGCATAGATCGGAAACTTGCAGATACAGAAATGCCACCTGTCATCACTGCCAACGCAAAGGTCTTATTCGTCCGGTGTGTAAAGCCCGATGGTCCCAAGTGCAACCAAAAGGAAGATCGAGTGGTCAAAAGAGTGTTAAGCTGAACAGTTGCGTTAGCAACTCAGATGATGAAAGTGTGGGGAGAGATAATCATGTGAGTGACACGCTTGTGAATGCAGATGAAGTAAGTGCCTTTGGTTTATACAAAACTGAAACTAAACACTTGTCGACAGAGTTTGTAAACAGCGTTAAACCGTGTGTAGTAGATGTTCAGTTAGGTAAGGCACAAGTTAATTGTAAGATGGAAGTAGACACGGGTGCATCTCGTTCTACAGTGTCAAAACGTGTGTATGATTCTGTATTATCTGATTATCCCCTTCAGCATCCGGGGATGATTTTGCGTAATTATTCAGGTGAAAGGATTCCTGTTATGGGAAACATTTCTGTTCCAGTGAAGTATGATACCCAAGAAGAAATCCTTGATTTAATTGTTGTTGAAGGAAATCTCCCTGCCCTGTTTGGGCGAGACTGGTTAAGTAGAATAAAACTAGATTGGAAGAACATGTTCGGGGTTAAGGAAGAAGTCGCTGAGAATAAGTTTTCTGTTCCCAAATCTGAGACCTTTTCAGCAGAATTCAAAAGTCTGTTAGAAAAACATAAAGAATTATTCAGGAGTCATGGCTCTGGCATCAAGGGTTTCATTGGTTCTTTGAAACTTAAAGAGGATGCCAAAGCAGTGTTCATGAAGGATAGACCGGTCCCATACTCCCTTGTAGGAAAAGTTGAAAAAGAGTATGATCGACTAGTGCAGTCTGATATTCTGTATCCGGTATCCTGTAGTAATTGGGCAAGCCCTGTAGTGCACGTCCCTAAATCTGATGGTTCCATACGAGTGCGTGGGGATTATACGGGGATTAATGAGCGCATAAAGGATGATGTGTACAAACTACCTAATGTGCAAGACATGTTTGCTATGCTGTCTCAAGATGGGGCTAATCCTTATACATTTTCAGTGATTGATTTAGCCAGTGCCTTCAATCAGTTGTTTTTGGATGAAGAGTCGTCTGAATTGCTTACCATCAACACTCGAAAAGGTTTATTTAAATCCAAGCGATTGTGTTTTGGAGCGAAAACTGCCATTTCCCAGTTTCAGAGAGTCATGGATTCAATCTTGTCAGGTATTAAAGGTGTGTTGGTGAGAGTAGATGACATTCTGGTGGCAACATCAGGTGGAGTCACTGCTCATATGGGAGTTATCAAACAGGTCTTGAGTAGGTTGGCCAAACACAATGTTAGATTAAATGGCCAAAAGTGTCAGTTCTTCCAAGGCCAAGTGAAGTACATGGGACACATTTTGAGTAAACATGCAATTAGTCCTGTTAAGAGCAAGCTGGATGCTATTCGATTAGCACACAGACCTAAAGATGTGTCCCAGTTGAGATCATTTTTGGGAATGTTAAATTACTACTCAAAATTCATCAAAGATTTTTGATCTAAATTACACCCACTGTATGAACTTCTCAGCAACAAGGCTGAGTGGTTTTGGACCAAGGAATGTGAAGCGGCTTTTATATGGGTTAAAGACGTTCTTTCAAGTGAACAGGTTTTGGTCCATTATAACCCCCCAAAAACCTCTTCTACTGAGTGTAGATGCCAGTCCATTTGGGATTGGAGCTGTGTTGAGTCATCGCATGGAAGACGGCACTGAGCGGCCAGTAGAGTTTGCTTCTCGCACACTCAGCAGTGCAGAAAAGAATTATGCCCAAATAGAAAAAGAGGGATTAGCCATAATATTTGGTGTTAAGAGATTTCAGCTTTACCTCTATGGCCGAAAATTTACATTGGTAACTGACCATCAACCCCTAACTCGCATTCGTGGTCCTAAAGCTAGTATTTCCCCCTTGGCTGCAGCTCGTTTGCAGCATTGGGCAGTTCTTTTGTCTGGATATGATTTTGATATTACAAACAAAGCCTTACTTTGTTCTCTATATCAAGGTCAATTCTAGGCCACCACACGAAGGACCTGGCGAGTGCTTTCATACGGCACATCCCTGGGTGCCATTCATGCAACTCTTCCAACAAGCGTTTTTGGAATTTGAATGGTATGATGACCCGTCTGCCCCACAAAAGACATCCATTTTCCAAAGCCAACTCATCTCTGCGAACCCAAAAAGGTTTAAGCTCTGGACTAGGGCAGCTACCTGGCCAACCGAAGGATGTATATTCATACACTTTTGCAAGTAGGCTATCCTTCTTTGTACCTTCACCTATCTCAACTGCAGTTACGAGCAAGTCATCCGTCATAGATGCACACACATAGTGTTCATCTGGATCCAAATCATCCTCAGCCTGAGATTGTAGTGGAAATCGACTGAAGAAGTCTGCATTTGCATTGGCAGTGGAGTCTCTGAATACAATATCAAAATCATATCCAGACAAAAGAACTGCCCAATGCTGCAAACGAGCTGCAGCCAAGGGGGGAATACTAGCTTTAGGACCAAAAATCCGAGTTAGGGCACATCAAACCCCTAAAGCAGTTCCCTTATTATTGTGGCCTTGGTCAACCAAACCTTGGCAAAGAATTCATGTTGATTATGCTGAGGTCAAGGGTCAACCATTTCTTCTTGTGGTTGACAGCCATTCTAAATGGATGGAAGTCTTTCCTATGAACAGCACTACTGCAAATGCTACCATAGAGGCCTTAAGAACTCTGTTCGCTAGATATGGGCTGCCACATGAATTAGTCAGTGATAATGGCCCACAGTTTGTTGCTAGAGAATTTAAAACATTTTTGGAGATGAATTGCATCAAGCACACTTTATGCCCTCCATATCATCCCTCCACTAATGGTTTGGCCTTAGAGACATGTTCAGACCTTCAAACACATGTATCAGTCTTATCCTGATGTTCAGCACAAAGTGGCTGATGTCCTGTTCTGCTACAGAAGCACTCCCCACACCACAGCAGACAAGACTCCTGCACAGTTGTTTTTGAAGAGGGAACCCAGAACACACCTCTCCTTGGTAAAACCCAGTTTGCAACGGTATGTAGAAAAGAAACAAATTGCTGCAAAGTTGTACAGGGATGGGCTTAACCCAGCGTATTTTGCTTCCCAAAATTCACCTGACTGAAGCTCTTCGTAAACCCTTTCCCAACCAAGCTCCGATTGCTCTTGAATTATTGCGGCCACCACCTCTCGGCAGATTTTTTTACGAAGCTCAGGAGGTGATATTTTAAACAACTCAATGAGTTGTTGATCACTTGCTTCCGCTCGGCGCAGACTTTTTCCAACTGAATTTCCCGCGGTCATTCAAGCTCTTTGGTTGCGACACAGTAGTACCCTTTAATAGAGGTGTCCCTGGGTGCCGGATACCGCCCTTTGTTTAATAGGGGTTACCCTTATTCAGTGCCGCCCGTTCCCACAATCTCTGCTCGAAATACCCCGCTCTGTCTCTGGCTTTGAACCGCGTTGTGGTGGTTCTGCAGTCCGCGCATTGCACTTTGACCATTTTGCGGCCGGTTTTGGTGGTGGGCACCCGCGCAGTGCTGAGCTCGTTCTTGGTAACGCACCGGTCTGCCAGACAGTAGAGGACCTCCATTTCTCTTTCTTTCAGCCTCTTCAAATCGGCTCTCTCTCTCCGCGCCTGCCCCTTTACTGTTAGTGGTGTATCCTGGAGTCGCCAAATCACGGGCTGTTTACTGGAGAATTTTGATGAAAAAAACTTCCCAGCTAAATCTCTAGAGCGGGCTGCGACGGAGATTTAGCAGGGTTTTTTTTTTTCATTAAAATTGCCCGGTAAACGGCCGGTATTTGGCGACTCCAGGACACACCACTGCTGTGTATTCAAGATCTTAAACCAGCACTGAATGTACAGGGTTGACCCTGGTTTACCACAAAATTAATCTCCAGCTGGGATTTGTAATGCTTTTGCTGGGTGTCAAAGTCAAACTGCGATATTTTGGAAACGGTCCTCTTGTCAAAGCTGAGGGCGAAGATTGACATGTCCACTCCAAGCGACTCATTCTCAGATTTAGGGGTAGTAGTGAGAGAAACTAAACACCCAACTTCGGTCAATTCGGCTGTCGACCAAAGGCGTACATCGTATACCTTCACTTTACCAGATGACTTGAAGCTTCACCTTCACCAGGCTCGACATCTGCGTCATTGGCTTCGAGTTGAAGAAGTGCTCGACTCTTGTTCAGCATTTGTTTAATATCGATAACCTTTAAACCAGAGTGGTTTCCCCCCGAGTAGTACTATCAGATGATCATCTTTTATTACAATGCCTTGAGGATTACAAATTCCTGCTTTGGGGACAGCAATCGGAATGGCATAAAGGGGATTATGCAAATTTGCCATGAATATTGTTGACTTTTTTCTGTCACAAATAAACAGAGGAAAATGCCACAGCAGTTGGAAACTTCACCACACTTTCAGGAGGATTTTGACGCCAATACCTATCTTGTTCGGGTATGAGTGTTGCAACAATCGGATCATCAGACAAGGAGTCTAACAATTGCTTGCGGAAAAGGGCAACTGCGGTTGTCATGTTCATTTGATCCTTGTTACGCAAACAGCTACGGGGAAGTTCTTTGGCCATTGGATTGGAGAGGTCTTCATCTGTATCTCCTCTCGCACTGCTCAACAACTTCAGGCTAGCCAGATAATCGCCAACACATGTCCAGTAATTGAACAACGAACTTCTTACAAGTTTTAAAACGTGTGGAGGATCTGGAATAGGTACTTTCTGGTTTTGCTCCTGACGAACAGTCATGTAAGCTCTCTGGGCAGCTTCAGAGTCAGATATCCATGACAATTCGTGCATTTGCGAACAGGGTAGGCCATCCAGCTGACAACGTTTGCACTTTCGTTTTAATGTGTTCGTTGAAGCGTAACCAAGAGTTTTGCAGTCGTCACAAATAATACCTTCTTCATCACATGTGCTACATGAAATAGTACACTTGGATGAGCTCAAAATACAGTTTTTGGATAGACCAAATAAACATAATTTTCAAACACAACGCAGACATGTTTTTATTTTGCTTGACCTCGTGCCCCCATTCGCGCGCGCGCTCATGGGATATTTAAACCAAAACCTGGAGCGAGGCTGCGACCGGAAGTGGCCGCTCCATCTTCTGTCTGGCCATTGTACATCTTAACTTCGTCGGAACCTCCCTTGTAGGATCGATAGAAGCAGCCGACTGGAAATGAAACACGTCCGTCAAGGCTAGCTTTTCTAAATTCTTGTGCTTCACTGACAAAGTCGACGGATTTTAGATATTTACCAAGGTCCTCCGTTGCACATGTCACACCAATCCTTCACTCGGTCAAATGATAGAAATGGAGGATCTTCTAACCCAACAATTTGATGAAGGTGGGAGGCGTATCTCAATGCAGGTTTAAGTTGCATCCCATCCGTTGACTTGTTTACAAGGAAGACTTTCAAGTCGGTTTTTTGTGGCTCGACAAGTTTTACTTCAAAGTCCAGCAGCAGATCAATGGCGGTCAAAATTTCTTCCTTGTGAGCTCTGCTGTGACAGTTTGGAGGGGGGGTTTCTATTGGAGATGGTGTTTGGATGCACAAATGCGAAATTCCGATTCTCCAAGTACTCTTTCAAAGAAAGACAACTTTGTTTGCCTTTTCCAGCAGCACCTCTCCCCCTCAAGAGGTAACTGCAAGACTTAAACTGTAAATTTAAACTGTAATCTCTCTTGAAATTTTGTCAAAGTCTTGTACTTCTCACAGAAGTCAGATTGGTCAAGACTCCCATGTGAATTAGTGAGTCTCTTGGTAGAATACATGATCTTTGCTGAGGGCTTCCGAGACTGTGGTAAAGAACAGAAGAGCGGATGCTTCACCTACTGATGCCTTCCATTAAAATGTTGACGTCAACCCGTTTCTTATTGTCAGCAGAATTCCTCAATTCTTGATAGGTATTCCAAGGTTTAATGTACCTCTTAACATCACCCAGTGATTCTAGATAGATTTCACCCTCTGTAGTTACACTTTCCGCAACCAATGTTTCAATACTTTCAAGCTTGAACATAATGTCCTGGGGCATGCTGTTCAGTTCAAATATGGCCTTTCGGAGTGCCTCGTTCTCCTGGTCAGATATTCTTTCCGATAATAAACGAAGTTTCCCTTTCAGCTTTGCAACGTGAGCTCCCGTTGCCCACAAATACATACCGAACAAATCTTTTTCCTTGGAGCATTGTTGCCTATTGACATGTTCATCAACGTTTGCTATTTGTAATTGCTTGTTCAATTTAACTGATTTGTTGCATGAACAGCAAAACACTACATCCTCTTTCACGACAGTAAACTGATTTCCCTACTTGCTGTGAACTGTAAGCGCAAAGCGTAAGATGTTTTCTTCTGTGCAGTCCATGGTTTGAAAAAGAATTGCAGTAGAATAGCTCTCCATTATGCGGTAGACGAGCTCAGAGAAGCTCATTGATATTTTCACTTCATTATCAGTCTGGCTTGTTAACGATCCATTCAAATTTGCATCAGGAGGATGTAAAGGGAGCACATAAATCCTATAAAATCCTATCCAGACTCGATACATTAAAGAGCAGCGTATAAAGTAGCCGAGGCAGACACGCAGATCTTCATCTGATTTTAGGCACATCACGTCAAAGCCGCCATAATAATACATAGCTGTAACCTTTGAGAGGGAAAATCGATCGACAACAGACTTTTGGAGAGATTCGATACGATGTGGACGAGGCCATGATAATGTAGGTATTCCTTTTTGATTGGCGCTAAACGAAGCGAATTCCACTTTCAGTTCTCGACATTCCACTTCGAAAGTAACGACATCTTCTTCTACATCTAATTTATCTACGATCAAATAATGAAGCCAATATATCAGGAAAACAAATTATTAACTCGTAGATTTTTATTACAATTTTTCTGCATAACTTTTTGATTACAACATCTCATTAAATGCCTGTGGAGAAAAACACAACTCAACATTTTGGGAAAAGCTGTTTGTGGCCTCCGAATGATTTCAAGAACATAGTAAAACGTTCTTTAGTTTGTCAATTTTTAAATTAAGACTTGAAAAGACGATCGAAGGTTTAATTTTGCTTTTCTACTTCGGGAGTCGCACTTTTATGGAAGTAATCAGCTAACTTGCGTCCTACATGGTTACCACTCAAACGGCAAGTGGTATTAACGTGTCGTTTAATGTTCCCCATTCGTCTAGGTGCCTGCCCTTGCGGGTCGTTACTTTTGGTAGGAGGATTCGAAACGATGTAAAGTCTATTCAAGTCAACATGATTTACATAGTTGGCATAATTCGTTTCAAACTTCTTCACACAGAAAGTAAAATCCCCTTCTCGTGCAATGGGCATAACTTCGAAACCGTCGTGGTAATAAATCTTTATTCTAGACATGATGCCATACGCCCTTTTGAACATTTCTTTGCATTGATGAAAAGAGCTGTGGGAACCAATTTCGCGTTAGCTCGAAACATTTCAGAAACTGTGGGGGGCACTTAAGTAGCTTAATGGGCATCTTAGAGGAGGTTTCCGCTGCAACAACCCAAAACGGCAAATAGTGCCTTTGTCCATTGCTTTGCTATTTTAATCGGTACAGTAAATAGAAATGAATTTAATAGAAAATATCCTGACAATACTGAGTTTCATCTGAAGTCGGTATCACATAGAAAGGCTTGATGGTTTTTTACGCTACCCTCCGTTTTTAACGCAACTTTTATATTTCCCTATAGCAGTAAAAAAGATAAACTGAACTCACCTGAATCTGTTCTTGGAATGCCTTGTATACGTTTTGATTGATCCAAAATGACGCTCTCAATAGAATGCACCGCGTTAAGCTATACATGAAATGAAAAATGAAAAATAATAACATATTTAAACCTAAGGCTTATTTATTAGTTACCAACCGTAGCATCCAGGTGTACAAAAGTCCTAATTTGCTGTAAAGAAGTAATATCGATCGATATCGAGATATCGATCGCTCGCTTTTAAATAATCCATCCTCAAAGAAGAAATGCCTCAATACCACGTAGATGCTTAAACGTAGCATCGCGCAGAATGCCTATTGTTCTTGGGACATTTACTTCCAGTTAAAAAAATGTTGTAGATCTGTCATATCGCGCGTCATTGTGTATAAACGCTTAGAAAGAGCTTCGATCATTGGTTGCCATGAACGCACAACGACGCTCATTAACTCGATGAAGGCGACAAACTTAACAAGGAACGCAGAGCGCTATTGTTGCTGACATCAACGTACATGAAGCGTATTCTAGGTTCAAGAACATTTCTTTCGAAATCGGCTTCCATACAAAAATTGGCTCATTTCCATTGATTTTCATATGCAAATGGTAGACCTTACACTTGATGAAACTTCTTCGTTTTTGTCTATTATTGTAGATACATCCTTCCTCTTCAAAAAGCCGTCGGCCGAAGTGGTGATTAGTAGTTTTGTGGTGTCATACGAGCACTTTTGCTCTACACACTCGGCCGATTTGAGCCCTTTCTTCTCTTATTCTGGGGTTTTCAAAGCGCGCTCGCTTTCTAATTTGCCGCTTCAATGATTATGAATAATTAATGATGTCCACTCATTCTGCCCGATGGTGTCTATTTCATACCTGAGACCCGTCGACTGTTCATTCTTGCCGGAACAGCAAACTGCTCCATCGACGTTTGTACCACAGTCTTCCTCTCCCTCTTTCTTCCTCTTATGTCCATCCTGTCCCAAATGCACGCAGAAATAAACTGGCGAATTGACATGTACTGTATGTACGTACACAATAGTTAAATTCATTTATACATTTAGGATATTTATTACAGAGTTCCAGAAAATCAATTGGAACCTACATATGCCCTCAGTTTAAAAGGTGCACAAAAGATAAAAGATAAAGATTATTACCACGTTAATAAAGTCTTGTAATGTATTGTAATGTAATGTTCTACGTCATGGCTAATACATAATAAATCTAAGTGAGGCGTGTAATTACCTTCTCTCTGGAGAAGAGCTGTGAGAGGTGGACGATGAAGAGGACCTAATGCAAAGAGACGGATCTTATATTAGTCTCGTACCGACAGATTGTGTATTTTCACTGTGCACTTAAAAAAATCGAAGGGCAAGAAACCGTAGTGATTGTAATAAACATGAAAACTGGTGTGCAGAGTGTACTAACTGGTACTGAATAACCTTCAATTTTACTAAGATAAGATGTTTTTTTTCCTCCCACCTGGCACTAACATCTCAGGGTTTTATTTGAAATTTTATAGTAATTACTCTTAGCTATATTCAATAACGATAAGCTTTGCCTTTTTACCATTGTACCACTTTCAGTATAAATTTTAAAGACCCATGACGGACCAATATGCTTTGCGCGCGTCTATTAGCGGAGCTCCGCGCGCGCCGAAGGCCGAAGGCGCGCGGAGCACCATAGCTAAGAAAATATGGTAACCCATCCATCCGAGAAATTTTGGTTATGACGTCATCGTACGACCGACCGACCGTCCGTCCGTACGTCCACCCCATCATGTAAGCCAAAGTCAAATGTGATACTCCGATTAACCCTTTCGTGTGCAAGCTCGCATATAAGCGCGCTTCCATATGGACTGTTTTTGGACAGATCATTTGCCCGTACACGCCGTTTTCAACCTCGCGTTTTTGTGGCGGGAAATTGCATGGCCAAATTTTGAAGACAGTTAAAACGAAGTCAGTTTTGTCTATTCGTTGGCGGAATATCAGAGACAAACAGCGGGAGAAAGAACAAGAAAGGGCACGAGTAAACAGGCAGATTATCAGTGACAAACAGCGGGAGAAAGAACACGAGCAAACCTGCTCAATTGTAATGTCAAGCAACGGAAGACAACAAGAAAGGGCTCGAGTAAACAAGCTGAATCGTACTGACGAGCAACGGGAGAAAGAACGGCAAAAAGCTCGAGAAAAGAGACGAAATTATAGTGAGGAACAGCAAAAAAGAGAGCGTCTCTTGTCAAGCTGTAAAAACATTACCAAGTGTCAGGGAGTTTCAGCTTGTCCTCGTGTTTGCCTGCAGAAGCTTGCTTGAAGAGAAAAGATCGTGTGGTCTGGCAAGGTTTCAGTAATTATGTGCTGTCTTCGGACCTTGCTGTGTATTAAAGTGGACGGTTTTGCAGCTAAAATCCTTAATTGAAGAAGCTTCCTTGATAGGCATGAAAAGTAGTAAGACTTACTTTTGTGTGAAATGACCGCTTCTGCTTAAGCTCTGCGGGCGGAGTGATTGTCGACTGACTTAAACTGTGCGCAGGTTAGTACTCCTGTTTTGTCTTTTATATGAACATTTATGTCAAGAAAATTGAACAGCGATTTGTGTCGGTTTGTTACTTGTCTTATTTTTTCCGATTTCTACGAGAAACGTCGAAGAGACAATCGCATCAGTTTCTTTTTTCTTACGTTTCGTTGTTTTCACGCTTCCATCTCAAATTGGTTTGGACTCTTGTTTTTTTCAAACGTTTTCTATTCAATATTTTATCTTGGATCCTAAAACGTTTCGTTTTTTCCTACTGTCGCTCATTTTAGGGCACAAAATTTGCCGAAGAAAAGCCAAGCGAAATCC
>OX419336.1:17812425-17817425 GCA_948470475.1 Galaxea fascicularis | reverse complement strand
CTTACAGTATGTCAGGTAAGAAAAGAAAACATTACATTATCACATGTAATCAGCCCAACACCAGGATTAGAACTTTTTCGATTCTTACAGTTTAATTCCTGATTATGGTCAGTAAGTTGGTATAAAAATTTAAACTCTTCTGGCTCTTTTGCCACTTTTCCAGTTTGTGAAAAGAAGAGAAAAAAAACTCCCCCTCTGTATCTTATTGTAAGTCTAAGAGATTTAAACCATCCCACTTTTTTCAAGTTGTAACGCGGTCCAGAAATCATGTCAAACAAATAAAAATCAGATAATGTGAATACTATACCTTCTTCTCCCATACGATCTGTGGATTCGGCGATGGTGATGCTCTGAGGACTGATGTTTTGGAGATCGCGATCGTGACCCGGACCGCCGAGATCTGTGGAACACGTGACATATCGATAATGAATAGCGCGAAACCAAAAAGGGGAACCATAAATTGAATCCAGCTTGCTTGGATTCACACACAGAATTGAAAGGTATCTAAACTCTCCTCCTTACAAAAAGGGCTCCAGTTAGCCAGTGATCAGAGATTTTTGCGGTCAACCCAGATGTATGTATGTATGTATGTATGTATGATTTTAAACGAAGTGGAAAGCAAAACGTAACTCACAAATTGGTGCTATCGATTGTCAATGTGTTATCGGTTTTTAGATCATGGTTTTGTGTCTGGCCTTTTTGCAGTTTTAAAAACAATTTATGTATACTCTGGTCTTAATGATTGGTAACAACTCATTAATCTAACTTACCTGCTCGATGAACGCCGCCTTGAGCTTCCCCTTCGCTCATGCCGTTAGGAACGTGACCTAGAATGTGGAGTTCATGAAATTAAATTTTGCCAAAAGATTGCTGGTTTTAACGAGAAAAAAACGGAAGACAAAGTCATCATCAATTTACCTTCTAAGTGTGCGATCGTCTTTTCTCTTCTTTCTTTTCCCCATTGAATAAAAAAGAAACCGATCTGAAAAGTTGACTTTTACGTTCCAAAACATAGAGAGCAAAATTACTAAAGGCTCGGATTGGTCAATGAAGAGGGCATTTCTTCTTAATTTTGTTTGTGAAGAGAGCGAAATTACTCGCTCACGAGTGGTCGAGCGCTCCTGATTGGCTGAACACACCGATTCCACATTCAGTTGTTTTTTTTTTCTCTTTGAGCAAAACAACTTCATCTTCTTCGAAGTTGGTCTTTTGATTCGTGTTGCATTCGCTGAAAAAGGCATAAAGGTCAAGAACTAGGTTTAAAAGGTAATCTGGAAGGTGAGTTTTCAAGTGATAAGGAGAAGAGCAACAGATTTTTTCATGAAAAGCTTCGCGCGTCGGGCAATTTCAGCAGCTTCTGAAAACACACGTGATATTAATCCTTAATTTTACTCGGCCCCATGCGATTACCTATACTAATACCTATAACAACACGTGCTCTGTCGAAAGCAATCCAACGTGTTCATATGACATATTGTATGAAGTAGAATGTCATTCAGCGCGAGTTAGACAAGAAAATCCTGGCAAGTTATTAACAGATTAATCAGTCAGCTAGTCCAAATACCAGGGATTACTGTATGAAATCATCGGGACCAAAATTTTTTTAAGAAGCTTTAAAAAAAACCTTGTTAAGGTGCGCGTGGTGAATTCCTTTTGTTATCCAGAACGCCTGATCCTTGATCCAATGAAAAACATTGTCGATCCCGATCCCGGGGGTTGTGATCCCAGATCCTGGGGCTGTGATCCCGGATCCCATCCTTTTTTGGCCTTTGATCCCTGTTCCCATATACCTCGTTTTCACCCTGAAACACTGGGTTGGAAACAGCTTGTATGACTTGCGTAACTCACTCCACATCGAATAAAGCAAGCTGGTTATTGAGCATTTACACGCTGCTAAAGTAGTGGCCACATGTAGTCCTTGACTTCCTATTTTTGAAACAGGGTAAGTATGACAGTGATGCATGTATAATTAATGTATGGGGCTGTGTGGAAATCTTTCCCAACTGACTTCTACAGAATTTCACATGTACAACTACCCTGGGTGCCGGAGGGTACTTTTTTCCTTTGGAGGAAGGAAATTACTCGGCGAGGTCGGAACCACGAGGCGCAAAGCTTCGCGCCTCGTCTCGTAATTTCCCTCCTCCAAAGGAAAAATAACCTCTGGCACCCAGGGTAATGTACAACCTATTGTGAAATAGAATGAAAACAAGAATCTCTCCTGTCATTTTAGGCCCTTATTACCTTCCTGGGGAAAGTCCCTGACCGGGATGTGGGGCACGATGCATCCATTCTCAGCAGCTCTCTTCTCTTTCAAAGAATTAGTTACCAATCTTTCCCGGGCAGTTCCGCCATAAACGAGAGTAAACATATTTGCAGCTTCTTGTCCGAGGTGAACTTTATTTTCAAAACTGACGTAAATCCTGTGGAGAATGACAACCTAAATGGTTGAAGCTTGTCCCTGGAAGTCTGACAAGGAGCTGGTTCCTCAAGACCAGATCGCACCGCTGTTGGGCCTGCTTCTTGAGGCCGAGAACCGAAGATGGCTGGCGAGTATTTCACCCGTGAATTCGTCAGAGCACGACAACTTAAAACCGCAAGAGAATGGAAAGCCTGGCTGTTGCTTTACTGATGTTGGCTCACATCTGCTGAGGTATTAGTGTATTCAGTTTCTCTCATAAGAGACTTCTTTGCAACCCATCAAGCTTTTATACTGTGGTTCAGTTAATTTGTATGGTGGTCTGTGGAAAAAATTTAATCCATACCTATATCAGACCAATTTGTTGATCGTGCATTCATTGTGCGACCCTCTTGTTCTCGATAGTACCAGCTTCTTCTTTCCTTTGCAGGCTATGCTGATTGGCTGTGCCTGATCAGCACAGCCAAACTTTCCTCTTTGTATACATTTCTCAATAGTAGCAAAATGATTTACTGCACCTACATTGTTGTATTGCTGGCGGGTTCCTGAAAGGTGTAATAACTCAATTCCAGGGATAAATGTGCCTTGTTCCAATAAGACACATTTATCCCTGGAATAGAGTTATTACACCTTTCAGGAACTGGCCTGTGGTGTGTACCCCACCAGCATTAGTGTCCATAGGCTTGTTTACACTTGTCATAAACTTTCAACCAGTGTGCACTCCAGGGACCACTCAACTGTGACTTACAGGACATTTAAAAACTTTAACCTAATTCAATTCTGTAACAACATCTTTTCCCAGAACTAGGACAGTTTAAAAATGTTCAATAATCCCAATGACATGTGGCATGATTGGAAAAACAGTTTCCTTGGTGTTGTCGATAAACATGCCCCTTTACCCTCAAAACGTGTTATAGCTTTGAAATCGCCTTGGGTTACGCCTTACTTGAATCTAACTTGGAATGTTCACATCAAGAATTTGCCTAAGAAGATTGCTTCTGGTATTGGGCCCTGAAGTGCATGCAACCTTTTGTTCCTCACAGAATGCTGCGATTTATTTACAATTCTCATTTTGGTTACTGTAATGTCTGGGGTAACTGTAACAAAACTCTTGCTAATAAACTCCAAAAGCTACAAAACCGTGCTGCTAGAGTCCTGACCTGCGCTGCCTTTGACATCAATTCTGAATACCTTTTTACTCATGGATATGCTAATAGCATCCACGAGTGATAGTGGCGTTCCGTATGCAAATGAATCACTCACTCTGGTGTAACTGGAAGTGAAATAATCAGCCAATCCCACATCACTACAAACACGCGGCTTTCTGCTTAATGATAAAGCTTTCATAAACTGGTCGTCAGCAAGCCAAATCAAACATACTACTGCAAAAAGCAAGTCAAGGACAAAAAATCTTGTGTGACATCAATTATATTATCATAGTTTTGAGGTTGTTGGAAGTCTTATCGTGTTGAGGTGTCCATGTTCAAGATAGTGACCAGTTTGTCTGATGAGTACAGGTATTTGGCAAGCACAGTTTCAATCCATTTTTGTGTTGTCCAAGGATCTGCTAAAGATCATAGTTAATGCAAAGCTAAGTAAATATCACTGGTTTGTTAAGTGCAACTCATCTTTGATTCGTTGAGTTTCTATGTTAGATTTTTGTTTGCTTCATTTTGTTTTGATGAATAAATCATGTTGTTTCCATTCTCTGTTCCGCAGTGTTGTTCAACAAGAATATCTCACCCTTTTCATTTGTATTATTTCTTCGTTAACTTGAGTAAAACACTGTAATTAACTAATCCTTCTATTTGATGGGTATAGTTGTCGTTTCAAACCCATGATTTGTTGTCATACGAGATGAATGGTTTGAGTAAAAAAAGTAGTTTTTGTTTTACCTCAAATGGAAATTTGATGTCATACCCTGAGACTTTTGTTTCCCTTCGTGTTTTGGGAAATACCTCTGCTGGTGTACTACCTGTTGGTAAAATCTGGTAAAGTTTCATGATGCACTCCCAATTCACCCAAGCCAGACAAAGCTCCTTTTTACAGCCTCACTCTTTTTGACATTGCTAGTTTTTAGGAATTATAACCTATCATAAATGTAAGGTTCTCATCAAGTTCTACTAACTTTAGATTTAATTCAGGCCAAATGATTATTTTTAAGAGGGGAATGACTTAGTTGCCAATTTAGTACATGTAGTTGCTAAGAGAATTTTCATGTTTTCAAACCCTGTTTTGCAAATGCAGTATTTTCAGTGAGGTGCACAACGATGAATGAACTTTAAAAATGGGCATTGCTCCTGTGCAGCTCAGTCACTAAGTCTAACACTTGTTTGTAAATCAATGTGTATTCCTCTTGTGGAAGCATTAACAATGCTAAATTATCAGAGGGGCCAGTAACAAAATACAAAAATATTATTGCTCTGACAAATGTTATCAAAGAGCGCTGCCCTCAAATAAGCACAAACTTTGGCAACCTGCACATAATCGTTCAAAACTTGGGAAAATGCAGATTCAAACTATATCAATAGTAGTTGACTTGGAAACTGCTAGAATTAATGGCATTCTACTGTACCGGTACTTA
>OX419336.1:17739925-17799925 GCA_948470475.1 Galaxea fascicularis | reverse complement strand
GACAAATTTTCATCAAAGAATGTTGTTGGACAAGTGTTAGTAACAAAGGATTCCTTCAAAGTGAAATGACTGGTTACATTTGAACCTGAAGGTAATGCTACTGTATACACCGGTACATGGGTTTGACTCAGATTACTGTAGATAATTTGATAAATGCTACCAAGGCTTGGTAGAGCTAAGGTGATATTGTATACTGAATAGTTGGTTTTATGGAAGTTCCTGTATGTAATTTTGTCTTAATTGATTAAGGCAAATATATGTGAATAGCAGGAATGTGGTTAGGGACTGTCAGAGTTCTTACTAGAAGCCAGGACCCTTGCACAGGCATCCGTGCACTTTGAACAAAATGTAGAAATGGCCCACAGAGTGTGATGGGGGAAATTTATTAACTGGATGGGTGGGGGCATGGGGAAAAACATAGAGGGTGACAATTAAAGCTCAAGGGATCTGCAACTTCACCAGCAAAAGTGTAGTGCAAGGAATGGACCCCAAAAAAACAAGAAATGCATGAGATCATTGCTGCCTCCAAAGCAGCACCTAGATCAAGCAACCAATAATAATTATTTTGACCAGGCAAGAAAAATCTATTCTTCTAGGGCACATTCAACACGAAGCTCGAAAGATGATGAACTTGCAGTGTTTAAGGAATTGTGCAAATGACATCCCTTTCAAATCACTCCAAATAGGTCCCATATGCATTTTCGAGACATTGATTTGTCTTCATTGGTTGGGCTAAATATGAAGAAGTTTTTCAAGTGGCTGGAAAAGCATAAAAAACAAATTGCCATGGGTTAACTATACAGACACTAGAAGCCACAATAGAAAATCTACAGTAGAGATTAAACTCCAAGAATTGTATGGTTTGGTTACCAGTGAGCTGTGCACTTGAAGACTGATACCCAAAAGAGCTGTTTAGGATGCAACCAAGATGTGTTGTTAAAATGCACTTTGTTATCTTTCAGACATGGCCAGTACACTGATCAAATTCACAGCTACTTTCATAATCTGGAGTAAGTGAAATTCCCAGGGGGGGGGTACTCCTCGAGATTGTTGGTAGGGGTGTGCCACCTGATTCTCCATTCTCTGACCATATCTCAGACCAAAACATGCCATTTCCCACACCTGTTTTCAGACCTGGGGCCTGTTTCTCGAAAGTCCTGTAAACTTTTTGGGCCCAAAAAGCTATTTCAAAAACTGTGATCCAGTTATTATAAAAAGCTGGCATTTTACTATGATTTCAAGATACAAAAGGGCAAATTTGTTACAAAATTTTATTCCTGGAAACGTCTTCGTTTTTGAGATACATAGGAAATTATAAATAGCACCCGAAATAGGCCTGAAAAGTTTCGGGAGTTTCAAGAAATGAGCCTCTAAAAATCTATGCTTATGTTAGACCTGACGTTGCAGTTGCAAATTTTTTCACTAGCCTTGTTGTAGAGTAATTAAGCTTCACATCTGTACCAAAGGCAATAGTTGGTGAAATTCAGCATGGGGGCAGCACCTACTTTTATAGCTTATATTGGGAAGTACCCCCCCCCCCCTCCCCTTCTTCCAGGGTGGAATTGGCCATATGCTAGTCCTATGGACCCCTAGGTTTATAATTTAAGGGTTTTGAGGAAAAAGGACATATATCACACTTTCGGTTTAAAAATGAAATCTAATTTAAATTTGTTCTATTTTGCCTTGTACACTGGTTATCATCTCAGTAAAGCCTAAAGGCTAAAATTTGACGAATTAAAGACTCAAGCAATGGAAACATTAAAGGATCAGATACATTGTTTCTTCTTTTATTTGGGCTTTAAAAAGAGGTCATTCATGTGTCACTCCAGTCTGTATGCCAATGTAGAGTGTGGACTTTAAAGAGGTTTTAAGATTTTATGGCAATATTACTCTATACATGCACCCCCTTAACTTAGACCCTTCAAAACTCTGTTTTTAGATTACAGAAGGTTTTCAGTACACCTTCCATTCTTGTGTTGTCCTGATTTGATTGAAACAACAATCTCGGACAAATCTGTTGAGAAAATTAAGCTTTGAAGCCTCCTTATTTGCAAACAGTAACAACCAAGGTTAATGCCCCTCTCCTCCCAATTTAAAGTTGTTTGTACACTGTATGTTGAGCCATACATTTTGGTGAAGATTGTTTGGATGCCAAGAGGCCACTTTTCTCAGACAAGTAGTTTTGTCCAAGATTGCTGTTCTTGTTTTGTCCTGATTTAATTGAAAGAAAAGCGCACCATACAGTGTATATGCAAGGGATGGGTTGTAACAGCTGTTGTTTGTATTTCATGATGGTTGAAGGGAATTACAAACATTAATTCTAAGGGGTTGTCAGACTTAAACTGAGCAGGCTTTGTATTTTAAAATTTGTTTCAGGCCAAATCACTATTGCCTCAAGGCCACAACAAATGACAAAAACCCTGCCAGGCCTTCCTCACAAATGAAAGTGGTGAGCATTTTTCATTTTCTTAATTCATTCTAGTACAATGTAGCTTATGGAAAATTTCTTTTTGTACATTTTGTAATCCTTGTTTATCACGATATTAGGCAGTCATTTGTCATTTGATCTAAGTAGAATTACCGGTATGTATGATTTGCTCACTATCACAATTACTGGTAAGGCAATAAAATATGTTGTAAAGGAATTTGGTCACAATTCCCAATTCGAGACTTTAAGTACTAACTTCTTGGAATGGAAGCATTCAAGATGTATCTAAACAATAATTATTCATTTATTCTGTGTAAGAGTGAGGAAATCAAGGTGGGCAATTTCAGTTGACAGATGTATTATGATGGGTGGATCTGTTCTGTTTTTGTATCAGAGTAGTTACGGTGTTGTGGTGTGGTGTTTAAATAATGTAACGGATATGATTTGACTGTACAATAATTATATTAGTAATTCTTCTTTCACATGCACAGGTCTCTAATGATGACAGCCTAACAGATTCAACAAGTATGCTTTTCGTTTGTGTTATATATGGTACAATACATCATATTGGAATATTATTTGTATCTCTAATTGGTGGTTTTCATGTGATATATTGTCATCAAAATTAAAAAATGCACAAAGGGCACCAAAAATCTCCTTTTTTCATATTTTCTTTACATGCTGATATAAAAATTATTGCTTTCATTCACAAATATTGTAGCAGCCCTAGGTGAAATAGTCTTTTAAATGTTATGAAACAATTACTTTAATTTTCAATCTTCACATGTGCTATGAATTAGGAATATGATTCAACCTGAAGTCTTTTTCAGAAATTTATTTTTACTATAACCTTGTTCTGATGAGTACTAATTGAGACAGGAATCATTGTAAGTTGTTTTTCTATACCTACCATTCAAGCCTATGTCTGAGTATTATAATTAGTACATGAAAACCAAGAATTGAATCACTACATTGTTTGTAATATAGGTAAGGGGAAAGATTATTGTGTAATGCTGATTGTTCTAAAATAAGTTACCAAATTGGGTCAAAAAGCACTTCAAGGTGCAGCATTTTTAACTAGGCTTTTTGAAACCAACTTCTTAAAAACTACCTTAAAAACTGCAATTTCAAGTTTTGAAACACATCTAACTGAAAGTATCAGGAAGCACAAACCCTAATTGAGGTGCCGAGGGATTACCTCGCACATTACACCAAAAATTGCACATTTATGCGGTGTCTTGAAGTAAATTGGTCCCAGCTGCATCGGATTACTTGGAATATGTATCTGCTGTGCAAAATCAAGTGAGTAGTGCATTGTAGTTGGCACGACTGATACAGGAAAGCAAATGATGGGTTTCTTTTTCTTTTTTCCCGGGTTCCTTCAATCACCATAAAAGCTTGAATATTTGCAAGCACAACTGAGTCCAGTTCCGTGTGAGTCAGTTCCAAGCAGTTGTATAAATTCTTGAGAATAGTTTCCTGCACGAATTGGCTGGAACATTGAATTCCTGACAGTCTGCAACTACATCCGCACCCATCTTGAATAAACTTTTGTACTTTTGTGATGACATTCTTCTTGTTTTCTGGCTGATCGTTTTCCATCTCTTCTCGTGTTAAACCTTCCATTGCAATTGTGTCATAATTATAAGAATTGGATGTGACTGGTGACATTAAGTTATCAAGCTGTTACCAGGGCAACACATTTTCATGGAGCTGCTGTTGCTACGACAATTGCTGGACCTGAATAGTTGATTCACTGCTTTGTTCTGCAATCGAAACAAGCTTGAAATCTATTTTGAAACGGCATTCTAGGAATATCTACAACAACAACAACAACAACATTTATTTATACCAAGAAGAAACAAAAAGTGATACATAGAATTTGAAACTTAGAAGTAAGGTATTAGCTGCCTATAACAACCATAAGGGCTAAGAAAACTAGGCAGCTATCTATGAAATACAATTAGAAAAGATAACGGTCAAAGCGTACAAAGCGTGTGTGTGGTCGCCACAGCCAAACTATTACACACTGTATTTTGTTGTCAATATAAATAATATAAACATACAGGACTGTTGCGGGGAAACCACAAGTTTCTAACATGTGCAAATTACACTTTTTACTGCCGGTCTGAAATGCAAAATTTGCTATCCTTTTCTCAAATAACCATTGGTGCCCTGCTTTTGGATATTAAAACAAACAAGTGTCATTCAAAACTTACTGAGATAATGGCAAGGGATCGGGACCTCTGGCCAACTGGATTTCATATCCAATTCCTATTGGCTGCTAAACACAATGACATTAAAATCGGAAGTCAAAGTGCACCAGCAAGCAAACCGAATAATAACCTGATAACCGAAATAACTGAATTTCAGAGTAGTGACTCAGGAATTGTTGAACATTTGATGAAAATGTTATTGTAACGAATCAAGCATTGAACTTGTTTCCCTCAAAAACGTTCCTTCAGTTCTTGAGAAGTTTTTTAATGCAAAATTGCCAGACATGATAGCCTCTCTTCGTACATCTGTCGATTCTGCTCACCATAAAGTAGTAAGGTTTCAAAAATTAGCTTCTTTTACAAAAATACTGAGAGTCAATGTTACCAGTCAAAAGGAAAAAAATGGCAGATCTGTAGTCCATCAGCAAGTTTCCTACACACAAGAAGTGATCTCAAGAAAGGTAAAACAGGCGAAGAAACACCGCGAAGCGTCCTAATGGCATCGTCTGTCCACTCGATCACTCCTTCGATTCCTGTTGTTTCAGTTGCCCTCAGACGACGCTTTGCGGCCTTTGGAATTTCACACTATTTGTTTCAGAGCAGGGCGTCCCGATCTTTCCAACCCGTATTTGACAGCGAACTGCAACAAATCCAGAGCTGGTTTGTCCGAATCTTTCTCTCCCTTCTGATTTTGCGCAGTGTCACCGGAAGTCCTAGAATTTAGGACCAAAAGTCCGACCTGGCCAGGGGTCGCATTCTTGGTGCTGACCAAAAGTAAAACGGGCTCTGGGGACGAGATTGTGCAAATGCTGCTAGACGCAACGATGGCGCCACTCAAAAATAATTATTTTGAGGTTGCGTTATTTTCATTATAAATAAGCTTAATTATTTCGAACACTGAAAACGGCTTTGTGAAAGTAGTGTTATTTGTGTCAAAAGTTTCCATTGTCAACTCTTATACACACTTGGAAAATCTCTTGGTTTGAATGGTTAATTTTTTTTTTTTTCCACACATGGCAAATCGGAGCTGTCTGACCCTGATGAATGTGGCAAAGCGGCACGTGTCGTGGAGTAGTGTTAATCATTTCTTTTTGCTTGTGCAGTTTAGCTCTTCGATCCTAGGCGTTCGAAAAAAATTGCATCCATTCATCCATTCGACTTAACCGTTAAAAAAAAATTGCATCCATTCAGCCATACGACTTTGCCGTTCAAAAAAAATTTGCATCCGTTCAGCCGTTCGACTTTACCGTTCAAGATAAATTTGCATCCATTCAGCCATTCAACCCTGCCGTTCGAAAAACATTTGCATCCGTTCAGCCGTTCAAGCAATTCGTTTAGAACTGTTTGTCTGGCCGTTTCGTATCCGTTCACTT
This sequence comes from Galaxea fascicularis, assembly GCA_948470475.1. Classification (NCBI taxonomy): domain Eukaryota; kingdom Metazoa; phylum Cnidaria; class Anthozoa; order Scleractinia; family Euphylliidae; genus Galaxea; species Galaxea fascicularis. The sequence continues at coordinate 17,793,908 of OX419336.1, read as the reverse complement.
GCCGTGTGTTCAGCCGTTCGAACGGATACCGTAAGGAACATTTTTGCGGGAGAAGTCACATTTGAGGACATAAAGTTTACGCTAATACTGAACTTAAAATAAATTCTGATGCAAAACCATGGTATTCAATTCCGAAGCAGCTGTTGTTTAACTCAAGTAGACTAAAGGGGGAAATTTGACATTTTTTTGGAAGCTAGAGTCAAATTCCCCACCCCCAGGTACATGTACTTACTGAATGTTAATTTCCTGCCCCTGGGGTAACTTTTTCTATCAGGCTTTGATACGCCTGAGTGGCTGCACATGCTATACAGTTGCTCCGTTGAATTATATATTTTTTAGCTAATTTTAGTCGTTCAATCTGCTTCTGGACCTGTATAACCGTTTTTATTTGTCTTCTGGAAGTCGTGGCTATGATTTTTTATTGGAGAACTGCTTTATTGGGGATTCGATACGTTCCAAAGATTGATTACACGATCTGGAAGACGCTGAGAGAATGTGGCATCGCAAACTTCACTCGACGTGGTTGCAGAGTAGCAGCTCTCAAGCAGAGACCTACTACATCTGTCACTGGCTTCGGAAGGTATAATTCATCATCGAATTTGGAGCCTGGACGACATTCTGCTGTCTTCGAAGCTTCACGCCATTTCAAAAATCAATGAAGTGAGACAAAGTCAGGGTGGCATGTTCGTGAATAATTACAATCTCATCTCGATCAAGTGCCTGTCAAGCCCTGCAACTTTCTGTCTTGAATGCAAGATCCATCCAGAACAAATCTCTAGTTGTGAAAGATTTGATTGTTGATCGTGACATTGATATTTTAGCGCTAACCGAAACCTGGTTGACCTCGAGTGACCTTGATAGTCAAATCATAAGTGATATTTGTCCTACGGGGTACGAGCTTCATAGTATGCCAAGAGGGCACTAAGGTGGCGGAGTAGTGTTGGTCTACAAAAGGCCCTTGAGGTTTCAAAAACAATCCTGCATCAGTACCAAATTCAAATCTTTTGAGTTTATAGATCTTCCCATGAGGCATTCGTCCTGTACTTTGCATTTTGTCACTGTATATCGTTCACCGCCCTCCAAGTCTAACAACAGTTCTCTGCCTTTGTTCTTCAAAGAATTTCCAAGACTTCTTGAATATCTTGTTACAGCTCCAGGTGCACTGTTGATGGCTGGTGACTGATTTTCACATTGAGGACTGCTGCCTTGAGATTTCTCAATGTGATTGAGGCATTTAACCTCAAACAGCACATCACAGAACCGACCCATAAAAGTGGTGATACACTTGATCTTTTAATTACTAGAGCTGAAGAGGATGTGGCTAGAAATTTCACTGTGTATGATCCTGTAATTTCAGATCATTTAGTTGTTGGCTGTACGCTGTCCATACTGAAAAAGGCTTTTGAGAGAAAGGAGGTATCCTATCGCAAGATCAAGTCGATTAAAATGGAACAATAATTGTTCCATATCAACCGTCTTGATTATTGTGTGAAGATATCAAGAACTCTTGCTTAGTGGATCCTGATAACATGAGTGGCGATTTGGATACTCTTACTCGCAAGTATAACATGGTTCTGTCCACACGCGCCGTTAATGAAATGCACTATTACATTGCGCCCAGCTCAGAGATGAGAAACAAAAGAGACGGAAACTCAAGCGCCATTGCCGGGCACCTGGACTTACTGTGCACCGGGAACTGTATGTTGACCAATGTAAATTGGAAATAGATTACCTCAATCCGATGACAACAAATCCCTTGCAAATGCTTTTGCTGACATTTTTAGAACAAAATTTTAAATATTTGGGAAGAGCTGCAGTTGGAAAAGACCACTATGGACAACCAATTTCCTGAGCCTCCACCCTACCATGGTACCATGTTTTGTGAGTTTAAGCTTGTCTCAACAAAGGAACTGTCCGAGCTTATTAGATCTTCAGGTCGTAAATCCTGTGCCCTTGATCCAATTCCTGTGTTGGTCTTAATGGGTTGCTTGGACCTGTTGTTACCATTTATCACCAAAGTTGTGAATTTTGAACTTTTTAAGACTACAGACCAGTATCCAATTTGATGTTTCTTTCTAAGTGCTGTGAGAAAATCGTGGCATCTCAGCTTAACAAGTTGTTTGAGAGAAAACAGTCTTTGTGAGTTCTTACAGAGTGCACATAAGACCGGCCACAGCACTGAGTCTGTGCTCATTAGAGTGCAGAATGATGTCCTGCGTGCTATAGACGATGACAGATGTGTTATTCTGCTGTTACTCGATCTTTCAGCTGCTTTAGACACAGTAGACCATGAAATCCTTCTCTCAAGATTGTCCAACTGCTATGGGATTGAAGGCACTGTACATAAATGGTTCAAGTCGTATCACTGTGATTGTAGCAGTTTGTGGTTATCGAGAATGTAAATTCCTCCAGCCGTCCATTGACCTGTGGCGTACCACAGGGATCTGTTCTTGGGTCGATCCTATATCTGTTGTATACCTGCCCCCCCCCTTCCTTTAGGTGATGCAATGCGTCGTCATGGCATTTCATATCATATGTATGCTGATGATACGCTAGCCTGCAGTGCAGGCGTATTTTGGGCGCGCGAGTGCACATTTTCGTTTTATGGTAGCCATCTTGGATTTGGTAACTGTAGAGGATTGGGGCGAGGAAATATTTGCCGAAGGAGTAGGTGTTAAGTAGAAAAATGGGCAAGAGGGGAGTGGGAGGGGAAGGAAAAATACGCCTGCCCGCAGGGCTTGTTTGTTTGCCAAACCCGTACACCAGATGGACAGGGGCTCTGATTGGTGCGGTAGGTTACAAATTGATTGACGCCTCTCAATATAAGTAAGTTTTTCTTCCGGCCGTTCCAAGCGGAAGCGCGAGGAACTTGTGATTTCCTGAGAGAATGGCGGACACGTTAAGCTTCGAAGATGCCCTCGCAGAAGCACTTTTATTTCTCTCTGAGCTGTATTACGCCCCGAACAAAAGGAAGCCATTTCTTCTCTTGTTCATGGAAAAGATCTATTAGCAGTTCTTCCAACGGGCTTTGGTAAAAGCCTTATCTTCCAATTGTTGATCCGTGTGAAGCAAATATATCGTCGAAAGCTGCGTGTGTGATTGTTGTCTGTCCGCTCAAGAGCATCATGCAAGATCAGTTAATGGAAGCATCTTCAATGGGTTTGACGGCGACATCCCTTGCTAGTGCTAGTTTACAAGATGTTGAAAACGGCAAGTACGGAAGTGAATTCTAACTTCCTCCATAAACAATTTGTTTGAAAACTCGGCTAGTTCATCAGGATTTCTAAAGAGTAACATACTCTCACATTTAGGTAATTGCTGAATTCTTTAGAAACAGCCTTGCGGATTGCAATGATTATTTCTTGGGGCAAGTTCTTTGTGTTTAAGGATAGCAAGTTCACGCCAGTTTTCGCACGCAGTGTTTTTGACCAAGTTTTTTGTTGGTTCATCACGGGGAACTCTCGTAGTCACAGTTCCTGACGGAATCACATACACGACTTTTACCTGAAGTCCTGTTTGCGGCAAATCATCCAAGTTAAGCTTACTCAGCATTTCATCCTCCTTTTGAGAAGAAGAAACTGGTATAGAACTAATTCCTTCTCCAAATGCAAGAGATTTTCTTGATTTGCCAGCTGACAGCGACAATAGCGTCTTGGCTGTTGGCGAAGTAACTCTAACAACTTTTGATTTTCTCCACGAAGGGCTCGCTTTCTCCGGAGTTTCCAGTGTGCGTTTCGTGCTTTTATAGGCAGACTTTCACGTTGGAGTCGTACCTGCTTTGACAAACTCGAACAACTGACCAATTTTTCGACCACACGGGTTGCAAACACGATCAGAATATGTTGCAGGATCCTGCAACAATACTATTCCGACACGAGTACAAACCTCTGCTAACACAACTCCAAGGCTGTCCTTCCTTTGTGAGGGTTTGGAAAGGTTTTCCGAGGACGAATACACTTGTTTGCCGGGAATATTTCCAAATTTCACTTTAAACGAGCTGTTGCAAATCCTACAGCTGTCGTTAGGACATCTTTCCGACATAACTTCACCCGCATACTCGCTCACTCGATCGATTTCTGTTTCGTTCAAAGCTGACAAATACACGTGTGTCAATGTTTGTCGGAAGTAAATTTGGGGCTTCTGGTAAAGGCAAAATCGATGTTCATTGGCTGTTTGCACATTTCTGGAAAGGCGGTCAAGCGCTACTAATTTGGGGGCGTTTAATGATTTCACAGGCTTTGCCGGCAGGCGTTATTTTAAGTGCCCCACCCGCCACACTGCCTCTGCACCAACTCTCTACCGGTCAAGCATCTAATTACAATCCAAGATGGCGGCATCGAAAACCTGATTTATCAAGCTTTCCGCACCAAAATAAGGCTATCATTCTTTGTTTTCTTACCTTTTGTTATTTTTATGCTGTTTCGACTAAAAATGCTCGTCTTTTTTCCAAATGGATATTTTCGATCCAATATTTCATTTTCGATCCTAAAACTCTTTGCATTCCCTGCTGTCGCTCATTTTTGGGCAAAGAATTGGTTGAAGAAAAGCCAAGCGAAGTCCGGACGGTTTATATACTCGGCTTCGCTTTGTTGACATTATTGGAAACTCGTAAAGAGTAGTTTTTTTTAACAGCTACAGCATTGGAAATGCCAGCGATATGTTGTCCCTCAAAAGCAATTCTCGTTGTTAGTTAAAAAATCGCAGATTTTCAAGGCTATTGCCGTAAAAACTCCTTTGTTCAATGTTTACAGCTGAAAAATGTTTTTCAGAAATCCTGAGTCAGATGTTATCATTAACAGTGATGTCAAAAATAATACCACCCACGACTTGTAGTCAAGGTTTGTTGTTTGCAATGTTTGTAATTGATCGAAGTCAAGAATAAAACTATTCTCAACATCACTAGATAATTGCAGTTGATCACCTGAGTTGATTCATCGCTAGAATACTATGCTCGATCAGTCTGTCGCAGTCACTTTTCTCAAGGAAAAGTAAAGTCAATTTCACCACAGGCGTCCCAAGCTCACGTTTAGAGAAAGCGAAGAATTATTATACATTTATTCATAAAGGCGTCACGGCTGTGCGAGTTGGAACGCGACCTTTCATCTTACGCGGTGTTAGGTTACGGGAGAACCGTTGAGAATTTGAGCGCGTTATAAGACTTTGTATGGGGAAAAAATATCGTTGATTTACAGCGCTAAATGCTTTGAAATATCCACGTTTTTTAAGTAAGATGAGTAAAACAAACTTACCTCATGTGTGTCCGTTGTGTTTTTTCGTTATTTTCGTTGTTTTGGGCGTTTTATGCCATCACTGTTCTTCCCTTCATAACAGTGATGACATAAAACGCCCAAAACAGTGAAAATAACGAAAAAACACAATGGACACACATGAGGTAAGTTTGTTTTAATCATCTTACTTAAAAAACGTGGATATTTCAAAGCATTTAGCGCTGTAAATCAACGATATTTTTTTTCCCATACAAAGTCTTATAACGCGCTCAAATTCTCAACGGTTCTCCTGTAACCTAACACCGCGTAAGATGAAAGGTCGCGTTCCAACTCGCACAGCCGTGACGCCTTTATGAGTAAATGTATAATAATTCTTCGCTTTCTCTAAACGTGAGCTTGGGACGCCTGTGTTGTAAAAAGGACATCTACGGCACTTTCTATCGTCTTTACTGTAATAGATCACAAGAATAACACCATAAAATGTTCAAAACAAGGCGAGTAAAGTACTTTTGTTCTTTTATGGGCGGTGTTGAAGAGAGCTGACTTTGAAGTTTTATCGCACTTTTGCTGTAAAATATTTTGTTTTGATAGATTAAAATGTCACCGATGTTGGTTGTCAAGTTGGTTTAATAGTGGGACACTAGAACTGTTAACCTAGTGAAGTTATTTTTACTATTTGTATTGAAATGTAATCAGATATAATTAAACTGTGATGAAGAAAAGTTTGTTAATCGTTTTTGCTTATCATAATCATATAGTTCCTGTGAAACAAAGCCCGATGATATTTCGAAAATCTACGCTTGCACTTGAATTAATGGTGGCTTTGGTTCTGCAGTAAAACAGTAAAAAAAAAAAAATATATATATATATATATAGATAGATAGGTTCGTTTTCGTAACCATAAATCATCAATGCTTAAGAACAGAAGAACATGTGAGCTGGCGGTCCATTACAATTCTTTTGAGCATCAAATTTGTCAAGTTAGTTTTATTATTATCGAACAAATTGAAAACCACAAAAATGCAACCCATCTTGAACAACTGCTCCTCACCAGAGAAGCATATTGGACCTCACAACTCTTTTCATTATATCCACACGGTCTTAACAAAAGGCGTGAATTCAAATCCAAAAATCGTATCTGCTACAACAGTTGACTTTGTCTCTATTGTAGTGTAAATTCTTTTCAGCCCAAATTTGTAATCATCGTTATTTTTGCTGTCTGTAGGACCTCGTTAGCTCCCATCTAGCTTTGAATGTTTCCAGTTTGTAATCCTGCCCTTTTGTTTTGTTAGCCTTCACTTAGTCGTTGCTGTCTTTGTTCAAAAACTCTATTGGGGATTCTGTTATGTTTGTGTTTGGTTTTTCATTCAGGGGCTTTCAATTGGGAATCTATTACATTGTTTAGGGGCCCCCTTTGAGGACCTTGTTGTGACATTGACCCGCACATTCATTCAGAGGCCCTCAATGGGGAGTTTGTTACGTAATAGCACGATCTATCCAATTAGTCTGTTTGTTCCTTTTTATCAATTGTTTTTTGTTTTGCCTAGCTTGTAATCAAGACCTTTTCTTTTGTTACGTAACCTTAATTTCCATTTTCTGTGTACTATATAAAAGCCCGTAACTCTGCCACCCACAACCATTGTATATAGCTTTTTTTAATTTTTAACTTTTAAACTATCCTGAGGAAGGCCGAAGGCCGAAACGTCGATTAAACGCTGGAACTGTCAAGAGTTTGTCTCTTCGTCGTTTTATTATACCTATCTACAGATTTACGCAGAGACACGTATCCTCTGGATCCTCTTACTGGGAGTTCATCGTTGGGTAAACTGCTTTCATTCTCACTATATATATATATATATATATATATATATATGTAATCACAATATAGAGAAGTCCTTACTGGAGTCATGGCTCAAGTCCTGTGGCATTGCCAGATTAGTTTATCTGTAAATGCTAATATTGAGGAAATAATTGTGGAGCTCCGCTTTTAGGCCTGGCTAAATATATATTATTTAAGTTAGAAATTGTAATTTAATGGCTACGTGTGGTTTTGCCACACTTGTCGGAGGATCGTGTGGATCAAGTGCAGACAATCCGGCAAATGTTCAGTGTGTGGTTGTGGGAAGCTGTGCAAAGAGTATCCAGGGTCACCTTTGAAATTTTTGTGTATTCGAAGACTCTGCCTTAGACTGTCAATCGAAGCTCATGCTTGCTCGAGCAGGTAAGAGAGTACATATCACTTGTATTTATCAAGCCAAATGCAAAGTGATTTTGATCTTTGTAAATTTGTGTTATAATCTGCACCCTAAACCTTCAATGCGAGAACCACGTCAGGTAACACCACGCAATAGGTGGCTGTGCATGCTGACTGTGCTGTACCAGCCAATTGTCACACATCATGCACGATTCAGTGTCACGTATTAGTGCCACGCAAAACTTCATACTATGAAGCTTTCCGGAATGCTATAATGTATGCCAGAGTATGAAGCTGAAGACGAGTTTGTCTGTCATAAACAGAAATGTTTGATCCCCAAAACGAGAGTAAAAGGAAGAATTTTGAGTGCACTCTGCAAAGAAGGGATTGGAGAAAGGAGGACCTAAAAGCAAAAGCGTCTACATAATTAAACTTTTCAAGCCTTAAGGTTGCAAAAATTTTGTACATTCAGCAGATCATTGCACAGTTTATTGTTTCAGTCTTTCATTTTCATCTTACAGGGGTGTGTGATATCAACAACTCGCATCTTCAACTGACTATTTGTCCAAGACAGTGTGACTCTTTCGGTGTTAGATGGCGATCTAACAAACTGTACTGCTCCAATTTCATGGTGTTCACACCCAACTAAGGCTGTGAGAGGAGAACGCGCTATTGCACTCTTGCAGTCCAGGCAGCTATTCCACTCCACTGGTGTGTTACTTCCTGTGGCGTTGCGTAAGTTATAAAATATAATTTTAAAAAATAAATAATAATAACAATAATCCTTTTAGCTATCTTATTTTTATATACCTATGCCTATTTTTATCATTTTTTTTACCTATCCATAGACATTTCCACTTTTTACCTTTCCTTAGGCGTAGGTTTTCTATGAAGACATAGGTCACACTTTGCGCCTGATGTACTTTAATTATTAGAGCATCTATACGTGTACACTGCATAATAATAATAATAATAATAATAATAATAATAATAATAATAATAATAATAATAATTTATTGTCACGAGCCACATATCAGGCCCGGCCAGGGGGAGTAGTGGGATACCAATATACCCGCTATTTCCCCCAAAGATACCAATATACCTGAAAATCATGATACTTAATACCTAAAATTATTTTGAAACGATACTAAATACCTGAAAGTAAATATGTAAAATCTTAATCTGAATACCTAAAATACAGGAAAAACTTAATACTTTATACCCGAATTTTGACCAAAAAATACCATATACCTGAATTTAAATGGCCCGGGATACCGTATACCCAAAACCCCTGGCCGGGCCAGACATATGAGCGCCAACCCTACTGGGCGCATCAGTAAAGACCCCTGGGGCACGTTTCACAGAAAACTAAGTTAGTGTCCCAGGGAACTTATTCTTGTGAGGAATTGTTTCAACAAAGAGACAGGTCTGTTGACGAACCAAATTAAGTTTGCTTGTGGGCTGGGTCAGCAGAACAGGAACTTGAAAGAATCTTTTTAACATAACATTCTTGGAAAATCAAATCTGAGTCTGAGAAACGTTTCCCTGGGCTTATAGTTAAGGAAGGAAATTTATACAGGATGATAGGTTTCTGAGATTGTGATGCAAAGTATGTTTGAAAGGGGTTTCTCGAAGTAAGCCACTCATTTAGTTACAAAATTCTTCCAAGTGCTTAAATCGACGGAAAAGACAGCTAGGATTTTTGTTGGAGGAATTAGGTTCGGCTGTAAAGGTTGTACATATTCTACCCACCAACTAAAATAACTCAATCGGAGGTGTATTTATGTGCAGAAATATGCAGGCAATGCCAAGGGAAGCTTGATGGGGAAATTTGGAAGCACCAGTGCCAACTGAAGAAACAGTAGCATCAGCAGCTTTCGTCACAGCCGACCCTGGATTGTGTGAGGAATTCCACAACGGAAATCAACAAATGGCGGCATCAGCAGCTTCCGGATTAAGAGAAAACCCCAAGAAGGAAATATTATAGATTATAGATTTTTATTTTTATATTTTCATTTATTAATGTAGTTACATAAGTGGATATATCTATAGGTTTGGATATTTATTTGTTATTCTTGTTATTATTAGTACTGCTTATTGTTGTAATTTTTAAATTGTATCTTAATATACTAGCAGTATTGTAAAGTGCCTAGAACAGTTATTGATATAGACGCTATAGAAATAAAGTTTATTATTATTATTATTATTATTATTATTATTATTATTAAAGAGGTAAGACTTATTTGCTGTTTATTTCATGCAGTTTAACAAGTATTAAAGCCATAATGAGAGGCAAAAGTGCATGACAAAAACTATAAATTTCGTAAACACTATGGATAGGTTAAGTAAAATCATGCTCTTGCAATTTGGAGCATTTTTTAGCATATTGTTGCAAAATCCGATACGAACTGTGTACGCTCTCACTGTATTGCTAAAACGTCAGTATTTTTTTACATTCACAGAATGTTCCAAATGATATAGACATGGAAAACCTGGCCGACGCAGTGCTGCAACTTCATCTTCAAGAACCAGACAGTTCTCAGCCAAGTTCACCAGAATCGTATTCACCAACTAGTAGCAGTACTGACTTATCTGATAACACTCCTTCAGAAAATGATAGCAAAGTACATAGACGAATAAAATTCAACGAATCTCTCCATTGCTGCAACACACCTACGATAGGGCCATCTAAAAAAAGATGGGTTGAGACAAGTGTTCGCACCAAAAAGGGTCACATAGGAAAAGCAAAGAACCTGGTTGTGGCCAGACTTGAAGTTATAGCACCACGAGGCACAGGCCATCTTTGGGAAGCACTTAGAAATTCAGGCACTGTGGAGAAAGAATTTGGAATTGGCGAGGAGTCAACTGAAGAGCAGAAATACCATAATGCCCTCGCTGAAACTTACCGGCAGGTATCCTGTTGGGAAACGGGGCGGCAAGTACTATCTATAATGGCAGATCTGATATCCTTCAAGCGTATCCAGCATTATATACCTGGTTTGACTGAGTACCGCTTCAAAATGGCGAGGCATCATGTGCTGCAGTATGGGGGTGGTGCCGAGGTTTCAATGTTGAAGAGCCCCAGGTTGCGCATTGAGCTCACCCAATTTGACCATTTTTTAGACTGCATCACAAGTCCACATGTTATTCAGGACCTCCCTTTTGGACAGCGCCATCTTCGCCTCTCTTCCGGTCAAGTTCTGGAAACTCCTAATGTCATACACACTATGATACCGAGCAGACTGGTGCAGCAATATCAGGTATATTGCAAAGAGACCGAGTTTAAGCCCTTCGGAGCTGCCACAATGTTATGTATCCTCTCCGCCTGCTCCGCAACAGTAAGGAAGTCCCTTCAAGGACTTGACTATACGGCTGCAGCAGGTGCAAAGGGCTTTGATGACTTGAACACCCTGATAGAGCAGTTGGAGGAGATGGGTCTGTCAAAGAAGCTGCAAAATGCTGGGAGAGATCACTGAAAGGAAGTAAACAGTATCTAAAATCGGATTTTAAGGTAAAACACTGTCATTTAGTAGAGGCAATTCTGTCATACAAAAAGATTTTTACACATCGTCAGTAGATACATATGCTGTATACAAGTCACAATTACAATCATCCAGTAGAAAGAAATTGCGATGAATCAACATCTTCAACTTTTAGTTGAATATTAACTAAATATTGAAACTCAGCACCTTCTTTGTATACAAAAACGTGACCCTCTTTATGCAAGCTTTTCCAGGGAAGGAAGAAATCGCATCATTCAAAGTGAAGTTTATGAAAAGTACATAACCATTTCTTTTCCAGGTTCATGTTTCGCAGAGCACTGCTGTTGCTGATCATTGCAGCTTTTATGCGCTGAGTGATATCACCGACAGCCAACTTCAAACCCCATGCCAACATGTACATGACCGGAGTTGCTCACAGTGTGATCTTCGAAGCGTCCTGTGGAACATTAAAGGGTATTTGTTGTATGAGGCCCATATGCCAGAGGAGGAATAAGAAGACCAGTTATACACGTTCAAACAATCAGAGGAGGCTATTACGTCTTGGAAAGCACACTAACTTCGCAGTGTTCGGCAAGAAGTGAGAATTGACTGCTTGAATTTGCTTGACGACACTTAGGTTCTCATAACCCAAGACTGGGCGATGAAATTTTTACCCACATATCGTGAATCTCAGTCCGATTGGTTCGGAAAGCAGGGGCTCTCGTGGCATTTAAGCATAGTGGCGCAAAAAGTAGACAGAAGACTGCAAAGTCAGACATTGGTACATATCATCGAGAACTGTTTACAAGATACATCAGTTGTATGCATCTTAGAGCATACTTTGCGCACCATTAAATTCGAGCACCCAGAGTTTACATCTGCCTTTCTCTGCCAGGACAATGCTGGGTGTTATCACAACTCAGTGTTGCTGGTAACATGTAATGTTACCAGCAAAAGTCCAAAACCAGTGTCAGAGTCCGCCGGGTTGACTTCAGGAACCCGCAAGGTGGAAAAGCAGCTTGCGACAGGAAAGCTGCCTCAATAAAGGCTCTCATCAGACGTCACATTAATGAGGGACATGACGTGCAAGTTAGAAAGTCAGTTGGGAAGTCAAATGAGTAAATAGCAAGGCATTTTCGTCATATGATGAAATGAATCATTTTGCGTGGACTATATTGCAATTAATGCTCTATTACATCAACAGTAAGACCTTTACAATGATTAAAGTTCTGTTTCTTCCAGTTCCAAATTACTTGCAAAATTGTGCCTTAGAGGGAAGATTCTCCCATGGATACTTTGTTAGGGTTTCACAAGAAAGGTAAAAAAAAGTGCAAGTGGACGATGAGCAGCCACCAGCAGAGAGTGATAAGTTCTCAAGTGAACTCCTTACCTGCCCAAACGAAGGATGTGTCAAAATGTACCAGAGGCGGGACGGGACGGGACGGTGGCCAAGATGGCGGGCAGTCACGCTTTGATTGCCTCCGTGTTTCTGCTATGTTTTTACCTGAGTCGGAATGAATACTCGTCTTACTACAGGTTTACCTCATTTGTAACTAAATCAGCAGTCATTTTGGGTAGGCTGGCTCCGGAAAAGAAAAGCAGTTTCTTTGATTTTGAAGAACTTAACTATCTTCACTGCTGGTGGCTGAGAAATGAAATGGTCGAAATTTGCATATTGTTGGACGGTATGGTAATGAGTCCAGTATTGTTTTATTCAACAAAAACAATGGTCCTCACCACCTCAAACAATGGCAAGTGCAAGCGAAAACTATAAAAATGCCGAATTTTGTATTACGCGAATACCGTGGCGACCAGACAGCTCTTGCTTCTCTCTGGTGATGTGGAAACCAATCCTGGATGGCAAGGCGTGATTGACAGGGATGGAGACTATCTACAGGACTTTGCAAGAACTTCTAACCAGGGATCAGACTTGAGCGTTGCACACATTAATATTCATAGCCTTAGAAATAAGGTCGACGAGGTTAAAGTGTTACTGCCTGTATGTCGGTTTGACATTCTTGCAATTACCGAAACCCACTTGGATCGAAAAATTTCCAACAGTCAGCTCGAAATTGACAACTATAAGATTATCCGAAGGGAAAGAGACGCTAATACCATCGGCGGTGGATGTTTGTTCTACATCACCAGCCACATATGCTCAACTCGGCTAAGATCCCTAGAATCATCCGATATCGAGGCGATATGGCTTAAGATCGTGGTAAATTCGTCCGTTTTTATCATAGGAACAGCTTATAGACCACCTTCTTCAGATTCTTTATTTTTTGAACGATTTCAGGATTTACTGGAGAAACTTTGGATCAATCGCCGCAATGTGGTTATTGTTGGCGATTTAAACTGTGATTGTGCTCGTTCGACTCACCGTTCAATTACCTCAATTTCTGGCCAAAAATTACAGAATTTGCTTCTTCAATTCGACTATATGGTTATCAACGACAAGCCTACGAGGGTAACTAAAGATACTTCAACTTTGATTGACCTGGTAATAAGTAGCAATCGTAATCTGATCAAAAATACCAGAACAGTCGAGCGTGGAATATCGGATTACATGCTTGTGCATGCGTCCGTCCAAACAAAGATCATGCGGCCCCCTCCTAAAATAATTAAAGCCCGTTCTTATAAAAATTTTGACCAGGCCAAATTTTCTAAGGACATTGCGGAGACCCCTTGGTCCGTATGCGAAGTATTCGACGATCTGGATGATTGCTATTGGGCGTGGAAAGACATCTTTGGTGAAATATGTAACAAACATGTGCCCTTCAGCGAGATCGAGGTTAGACGTCAGTGAGGCTATCCTAACCAGTGGGCTTACAAAAAAGGCCACTCAACTGAATTGTTATTGGTAAAAATGATAGAGGAATGGAGACGGGCACTGGATAATAACCTTGTAGTTGGTATCGCCTTTGTAGACTTTCGAAAGGCCTTTGACTCTATTTCTCACCATGTCTTGCTGGAAAAGTTGCAAGCAGTTGGTGTCGCGGGCGACCTATTGTGCTGGATTAAGGATTAGTTAATTGACCGCTCTCAAGTTACAGTCGTAAATGGATTCCAGTCCGAAACCTTACCTCTGAAGTTCGGTGTGCCGCAGGGATCTGTTTTGGGACCCACCCTGTTTTCGTTATTCTGCAACGATCTTCCCAACATAACTGGAGTTAGAGAATGCGAAATTCACATGTATGCGGACGATTAGACCATCTACGTGGCTGAGTCATCTCCTGACAAGGTTGTCGATGTCTTGAATAGCGTCCCCCAGAAGTTGTATGAGTGTTGCTGCCGTAATCGCCTCTTACCCCACTGTGGTAAACCCGAGTGTATGATCCTTATGCGCGGCCAGTTTGTTGGGCCGTTGCAAGCAGTATCATTAGGGAACAGTGTTGTCACTCAAGTCAAGTCAACTAGATGCTTAGGCGTTGAGCTTGACAGTGATCTTAATTGGAATGTTCATGTTAAAGAGTTAATCAAGTCCTTCACACAAAAACTGAATCTTCTCAGGTCCTTGTATTTTTTACCAACTTCGGCGAGAGCTGATTTTTATTTTAAGGTAATTTTACCATCTGTCACCCATGGTTTGGTTGTATGGGGCTCCTGTAGCAAATCGCTCATTGATGTGCTGGAGAAAATACACGTACGTGCCGCTAAAACCATCTACAACCTGGACTGGTATACACCTAGCGATCAGGTTTTAGCCCGATGCAACTGGTTTACTATTAATTGTTTGTACGAAAATAGATTGCTTTCATTAGCACACGACTGTTTTTATGATTTTTCACCTACTCCTATTAAGCAGCTATTTAAGAAACATGATTCTAACTACAACCTGCGAAGGAAATTGACCTTTTTGTTACCCAAGCCAAAATCAGAACTTCTTCGTAAGTCCACTTGCTACAAAGCCATATCTCTATGGAATTCTCTTGAAAATCACACACGTTCTATCGCAAGCAGAAGCCTGTTTAAAAACACTCTCAAACGTAGAATTTCATGTAAATAGCTTATTAATTTTTATTTGTAAATAGTACCTTTTTAACTTCTTAAATACACAACCACATCAGCTCCTCTGTAATTTTTATCGTGTTTAAATAAATGTTGGTGTTGTTGTTGCATTCCGGTTTGGAAAAGCACCTATTGTTTGATCCGTGCAAGATGGTGCCTGAGAGATGCACTCTATTGGACGTGGCTAAAAAGAAATACCACGCCCTTTTAGTCGAAGGCTCGAATGAAGCAGTCTCAGCAGCCCTTGAACAAGAAGACATCTCAGTAAGCGCCAACTTTTTACTGGAGGGGTGGGCCTTGAAGACTATCAAAAAGTTTAATCGATTCAGTGATACCCAGAAGAAATATTTGGAGAAAAAATTTAATCTTGGCCAGGCAACAGGCCAAAAACAGGATCCCATTAATGTAGCCCAAGACATGAGATTTGCCAAAAAGATGGATGGCTCGAAGCTGTTCAAGAGAGACGAGTATCTCACCACGCAGCAAGTGGAGTCTTTTTTTTTCTAGAATGGCGGCAAAATGTCATTATGATCAAGGTGAATTTTCAGCGCCAGATATCATGGCGGCAGAAGAGCAGCAGCAAATGGATGTCACATGACAAGCCATACTTCAAGAAGTTCAGTTGCAGCATCCAATTGTTTATGACAACCTAGACATTTGCGCCTTGTACAGAGAAAAGAGACTGAAGCAGCTCAGCATTGCTATGCTTCGTATTGTTTGCAACTACTTTGACATAGCAATGGAAGGTTTTAATAACAAATGCAAGGCAGAATACATAGATGCTCTAAGTGGGCTTGTTTTAGCTTGCGATTGCAATGAGTAAGAAAAAATAGGAAATATGTATACCATATGCATAACGTTTTGATCTATCAGTAGCCAGGGAACATCTCGCTAGCTAGTGGAGTATAGGGCGAAATAAAAATGCGCAAGTAAAGCGATCTGAACCTGGATGACCCGAGAGAATGACATCTAATGAGAAAGGGCTCCATTGGCCTCCTCATTTCTAGCCTGTGGAGCATCCATAAAACCCGGGCAGTGGGAGGGATTGCGCCAATGGAGGCTCAGGATGGGACATCGGTTTTCGCCTCCCCTACATCTCCCCTCTCGTTTACACCTGCAACACAGGCTCATGAATTATTTTCCCTCTTTACCCCACTTAACGTACTTTTCAGAGAGTAAGGGAGAGCTCATAATTTACTCACTTTAGTACGATAAACAAGTTGGTCACAAAAGCCTTGACAGCTTAGACAAGGAAGTGTGTTTGCAAATGTAAGATAACAGAGCGTGTTGTCTTAATTGTTTTATATTCATCATGTAAAATGAGACAGAAATACCTTAGTAGGTGTGTTAATAGGTATTTTTCACTTGAAGAGCAGACCTTTAACAGTGGAACAGGGGCGTGGGGTGGGGGAATTTAAAAGAATTTACCAAAGGAACTGAAATTACTAAAGTAAAATAACTTCTGTCCACAATTGAAATATTCTAGAACGTTGATTACCAGGTCTACTACAATTAATATTAATAATGAGTATGAGTAGGAGCAATAGCAACGAGCTCCTGTTAGGACAGAACCATGTGTTAATGTTACATCCAGAAATAATATCTCACCCATGTGCAGCTTTCAAGAGGCTGAACTGTCACATGGGAATTCATTAGCCACTAGGAACTATTTTAACAGAATTCCGAACGAACTGACCAAAACGAATCAAAGCATCTGTTAGCTTGGGTTGCCTGTGTCAACAGTTCTGCGTGCTTCACTTACGCCACGCAAAGTAGCTCAGAGTCAGTAGGAATGTTATCATTTCCTATCAAGAAAGGCGAAATTGAGGTAAGAGATATCTCCGAGTATTTATTCAACTATTTAAAGGTTTTCCTTGAAAACAATTTATAAACTGACTTTTTGTTTCGTGCTATGTCTGTGCTCGCCAACTGCCAAATGTTTAATTAATTATTCAAAACAAGCCTTTGCTAAATATAAGCTTACTTGTTTGTGGCTAGAAACTGTCTTTAAATTACAAAAACTGATATCTGGAGGCTGAAAACAACTATTTCTCCGGAGAAAGACCCACAGACGAACACTTCAGGGTCAATGTTCAAGATGATAATCGCGGCGTGAAAGTTCAAAATATCAAGCGATTAGCTCAAGTGTCTGATTACAAGAGGCTGTCAAATTTTTGCCTCTTATTTACCCAAGCTAGATTTGTGATAAAAAGTAAGATGAAGTGATACTTTTATCCAGAAAAATAGTTTTGAGAGGTAAATCCATGTACCTACCAGATTGACTTTTCGGTCCACGAATTTGACCTAAATTTGGAAGAGACACGACATTGCCATAGCGTATCAAATTGAAAATTTGTTAAAAACTCAGGTTCATATTACATGTGTATCTGACAAGACAAAATAAGTACTAAAACATTATATTTAAATAATATGGGTTAGCTTTTCCAGCTACGCACAATATTTTGGCTTGCTAGCCTTTGCAAAAAGTGTAATTTTAGGGGCGAGTTTGGCTCTTTCAAGGGCAAAATACTAAAGGCTCTCTGGAGGAGAAAATAAAAATCCAAACAACCTGAAAGTTACAGTTTTGAAACAAGTTAGTAAAAACCTTCCTGACAAATGTTCAGAAAATCGATTTTTTTCTTTCTTGCATAGGTGTAGGTGATTTTTACAGCAAGTTGCTCTTAAAACGTTATGTGGCTAAAAATATTTAGCCAATTCTGAAGCCTTTGGCCCTATATTACGTGTGTTCTCTGTTCACTGCAACAAAAGATCTACCCGTTTCACTGATAGAACTCCAGGAAAAATCTGTGCTAGAAATTTTATAGACAATGAGATTTTCCAGTAAGATTTTGAGTGATTCTTCCAAGTTTGAAACCTTTAAATCGCATGATCAAGAGAGTCAATCGAAACAAAATAGCACAAATTTTGTTACATTAATTATACATGCATTTTGTGACTTAAACTGTATTCGTTTTTGTGGCTACTGTATTCTGGGAATGCATATCTATGGGGCATATTTAACCTCTGTCAGCTGGTATGGGTAATCTATGGAACAGTACAGTATGGATATCCCATACAATTCCCATAGATACAGAATATGAAGAAAATGCTTCATTGTTATGGGGCAGGTATGGGAAACGTATTCCCATAGTTCTCCCATATAATGGGTAGTGTCAGGTTTTCTTCCCATATACTTCCCATAGCTTAAAATTTGGCAAAATATGGCCCCATACCAGTTCCATATCATCATCCAACCTTCCCATGCCATTCCCATATATGGGTCAGATATGGCCCAAACTTTCCCAGATCATTCCCGTACTTTTGTTTTTGCATTGTTTGCTTTCTCCATTTCACGCGTTGAAGACTATTTAAGGCAGTCGAAAGCTTGTGTTTCTTACAATATTTTTAACCAGTGAGAGCACGTTTTAAAGATTACCATGATCTGACTTTCAGTGATCTTGTCCGGCTTTTGCCAGTCCTATCTGGTCCTGATTTTGTCAATCCAGTCTGGTCCAATCAGAAACTAGTTTTGTTAAAACCCATAAAATCTCTTGGCGCCTTTTTAACTATGACAAAAATTGAATGTCAAGGAAAAACTTAGTAATATTAAGGTTACTGTAATGATTAACATTTGGTCCTCAAGGGGGCTCTCAATTTACGGAAAAACCCACCTTAGTCAAAACCCTTCATATACCAAAGATAGTATTATATCTCCTCTTTATTACCTACACCTGAACATGTTATTAAGGAATTAAACCATTTAATGTATATGTTTTTATGGAATAGCAAAGACAAAGTGACTAGGGGCATCGGCAATAGGTAACTATGATGAGGGAGGCATCAAACTGGTTGACCTTGAAGCATTAATGAAATCTCTCTGCCTATCTTGGCTTAAAAGAATTTGTAGTGATTCTTCAGCTACATGGAAAAACTATCTTAAGCATTTATAATAAAAGAATTTGGAGGTGTTTGCTTTTCCATTGTAATTACGATGTTAATGACCTCCCAGTTATTTCTCAGTTTTACCTGGAACTCCTTAAGTGCTGGTCAGACTTTAGGAAGAAAAAGCTGTGGTCAAAGATAAAGAGATAAGAGTAGGTAGTAAACCTGTTTTTTACAAGAAATATTTTGAAGCAGGTATATGGAGCACAAGAGACTTACATTTTGATTTTAGATAACGAAGATTCATACACAAACAGGTTGTAAGAAATAAAAAATAATTATCTGCTAGAATGGATTAGTGTGTGCCACTCAGTACCTTTGAGTTAAAATCCTTGGGATACAGACGTTCATCACCTCTTTTTGAAAATTAATAATCAGGACGAATTTGATATAATGAAAGACTATTACACTTTTCTGATTAAAAAGAAGGTGCGCATTCCCATTAAATTAAAGAGGGATTTTAATTTAACTGACAAGGATCTGAAGCAAGCCTTTTTTTCTACTTCATTCTGTCACTTTTGGACCTTATGTCCAAGCCTTTGAATTTAAGTTACTCAACTCCATACTCTGTGCTAACTCAAAGCCATTAAAAATCGGTTATAGTCTAGATAATCTATGTTCTTTCTGTAAAATGGAATCAGAAACTATTAATAATCTTCTAATATTATGTAACTGCCCACATTCGAATCATTCTGGGAAGACCTGGAATGGCACTATTCCAGCTTGAAACATCAGCAAGTTTAATTAACATTAAAAGATATTTTGATTGGTATCTGGAGAAGTGAATGCCCCTTACTCAATTACTTGATACTAAGGAAAACTTTATTTGTGGGGTTGTAGGAGGTATGAAGTACTTCCAAATATTCATCGTTTAAGGTCAAAGTTAACATTAAGTGCAAAACAGAAAAATTTATATGTACCAGAAATATAAAGTTTAAAAAAAATGATGGAAAAGTGGAAGTTAAACGTATCATAATCAGCGGTTTCAATGTAATGTTATAGGTCTTAATTTGTCAATTTACACTTGTTAAGCATGTCTTACTTTGTTACATGGTAATGTCTGTATCTACATTTGTACTATTGTTACTCAACGTATAATGCTTGTCACTGTGACGTATAATTATTAATTATCTATTGAAAAGAAAAAAAGAAAAGGTGCAATTATAATTGAAGGGCTTTCACAAAAGAGCCAGAAATTGAATCACTTTTTGCCTTAAAATGTAAAAAACTCTCTAAATTCATTTTCCTTTGTCACACAGAATGGTGTCAGAAATAACTTCATACTTTGTTTGCTGAAACTAAGCTTTTTAATCACAAAATAAATGCAGCACTACATTTATAAGATCATTGCCAGTTTGTATGCCAAAGGAGAGTGAATTTGGAGAGATTTGGATTTTTTGGCTTACTAATACACTTTAAAAACTTACTCAGTTCTGATTGGCTAAAAAGGAGTGCACTTTTAGTTAACATGGTGCAGAAAAGTGTAACAGAAGTGCAAATTACAATGAAGACTTCCGAAGTTAAAGCAAAGAGACTCGAAGACTGCTGAAGGCCAACTGATGTATTTCGAAGACCACCTAAGGTTGTGCAAAACCTTCCAAAATTTCTGAAGATTACCGAAGACCACACAAAGAACACTTCCGAAGATCGTTCGAATACTTCCAAATATTTCAAAAGATCATCTGAACACTTTCGAGGATTTCCGAAGACTTCTGACGAGGAGATTTCCAAAGATAACCTGAAGATCACCTAATATTTTCGAAGCTTTTCCAGAGCCCATGGGTTCGTACAGTTTTGTCGGTCCTTGAAAAAAGTTACCCATGCTTATTTATTCCAAATTGCACTCAAAATCATGTGATTACCTATACAAAAAGAAACATGCCCCTCTGTGCAAAGCCCTTCAATAATTATCATACATTACAATTTTTATTATCTTTTTTATGGTTTAAGTATGTGGTGCACATCTTTCAGGAACGATGTCAAGTGATAGCTGTACTGCTCAAGGAACTAATAAAGCTCCTGACCACAAGGTATGTGTAAATTAAAAGAATAATACCATGGGTGACAAATTTGGCGCGAAATTTCAGAGTTAATTTATAATTACACATGTGAAATTACAAAATTGCCATGGCAACGTTTTGTGCCAAGATGGTGCTCCAGGTTGAAAGATGTTATGGATGTGCTTACGAGCTCTTAAAGTTTTAACTTTGTACATTTTCGCTTGAATTTCATCTAGCCCAGTTTGCTTTGGCCATATAATAAACTTTTAGCGACAATTTATACTTCAAAATGTGTTAACACGGAGACAAATACACAGATGACCGCGATCGGATTTTAGGCGCATTTTACACGGGCGTCACTTTCAGTTCATTCATGACTATAGCGAATCATGTAACGAAGATTTGACAGTTGACTCAACTTTGAAACATTTTGTTTAAACAGCAAGAAGGATTTCAAAGGGCTTTTTGTCGAAAAATTCAAACAATTAATTGTGAACTTCAGCCGAAAGTACGCTTTAAGCATTTCAATGCGTGGAGTTCTCGATACAATAAACAAGTCAAAATCTCACGATTGTAAGCGTAATTTGTCACCCATGATATTAATGGGTAATCAAATTTTTTGCTCGTGAAATTAGGGAATAATTTCACTCGCGTTTTGTCCAAATTCTAATAATTTCCCTCGCCTAAAGGCTCGGGAAATTATTAGAATTTGGACAAAACGCGAGTGAAATTATTCCCTAATTTCACTCGTCACCATTTGATTACACATACTTATCCACGGTTCAACATTTGTTGAGCAACAAATGTTGAACAGTGTATCATGAATGTTAAAATTTAAATATGCCATTCAACATGTTGAAAGTTGTTGAACGTTGTTGAACGAAAACAGAGCTTGGCTCTATTCCATTCAACAACTTGCCACAACAATGTTCAGTATTAGTTGGTTGACAAAAGTTGAACTATATGCATTGGCGTCACTGTCTCAATTTTTATTGGCTACAAACTTGCAGGTAATAAGTGCTCTCCCTGTTTTCATTATGTCATGCCTACAGGTACAGGGGATAGGTTTTATACATGTGGAAGTGATGTAATTGTGTAGACGGACGTTTTGCACACATTTAGCTTCAGCAAATAACACAAGCCTTGGTCATGATAATTCTCGCTATGATGCGCAACCTCAGTCATCCCCTTATTGACAAGACGATTTTAAGAAAAGAAACGACACGCTTTAAAGAAGATATGTTTTGGCAGTTCTGCCATTGTCAGTTGGAATATTTATATAGGTATAAGGTTAATATATATATATATATATGTAATTTAGCGCGAACTAGATAGTCTCTCAAGCTCTTTTATATATATATATATATATATATATATATATATATATATATATATATATATATATATATATATATATATATATATATATATAACTATAAAACACAAATGAAGACAAGACACGTTTATAGAGAACACCTATATTTCGACCGACTTGTCGGTCTTCTTCAGGGTGAATGAAGAAAAACCGTTATACAAAATTTCTACTACGCCACTGAAATACGAAAGTGCGCGCTACGACTTCAACCGTAAATAACCGTAACAATTCAAACATAAGTAACATCCGCACGTGCCAAAGGACAACATACGCGCGTGCCAAAGGATAGTATATATATATATATATATATATATAAAAGAGCTTGAGAGACTATCTAGTTCGCGCTAAATTACAACCTCTTGATCCGAAAACTGAGGGTGCCCGAGGAACTCATAAATGTGCAAGTAGTAGATGTGATGTTTGTAATTATCTTATTGTAGGACATAGGTTCTCTAGCCATGCTACTGGTACTAGCTATACTATAAACCACAGTTTGGATTGTAATTCTAGGAATGTTGTTTACTTAATTAGTTGCAAGGTTTGTGGTTTTCAGTATGTAGGCTCCACCACCACTAAGTTTAGGTTGAGGTTCAACAACCACAAGAGCCGTTTACGAGCCCACTCTAGGATGTCTGCTGTTAATAAGGAGAACGATGATTTTATCTATAAGCATTTCTATAGTCATGGGCATCATGGACTTCAAGATGTTAGCATACAACTTATAGATAAAGTTAATGCAAAAGACGATCTGCTTGCCAAGGAAGGACAATGGGCATATCGGCTCCGATCCTTGAAACCGGATGGGCTTAACGAGAGTGACTTCTTTTTTAGCCAGAACAGAGGGGAACGTAGCCGAAAGTAAAATTCTGTTTCTTATACAGGATTACCTATTACTTACTTTACTGGATAATTTATCTGGTATTTTCCCTTATTTTTACACTTCTTTCCCTTTTATTTTTAGCGTAATTCATATGCTCTCCGTTCGCATGCTATCCTTTGGCACGCGCGTATGTTGTCCTTTGGCACGTGCGGATGTTACTTATGTTTGAATTGTTACGGTTATTTACGGTTGAAGTCGTAGCGCGCACTTTCGTATTTCAGTGGCGTAGTAGAAATTTTGTATAACGGTTTTTCTTCATTCACCCTGAAGAAGACCGACAAGTCGGTCGAAATATAGGTGTTCTCTATAAACGTGTCTTGTCTTCATTTGTGTTTTATCTATTGCTTCTTGGAGAAAACATCTACACGTATTGGATGCTTGTGAAAGATTTTATATATATATATATATATATATATACATGTAGTGTAACAGTAATGAGAGTAATAACAATAAAAAACATTAAAATGTGTGACTACAAAGAAAGTTTTAAACTAATGTGATGCACTCCCTAAATAAATAGGTAAAGATTTTTTTATCTTATGTTGGAAACTGGTGTAAGCGTAATCCACGATGCTGAAACTATCATCAGATGCAATGTTGGGAATTCTTTAAGTGTTTACAGCGGTGATTATATTGGCATGACCACCTAAAGTATGTCTGGAATGTTTATTGTGTTTCACACCACAGAAACCACAGGCAATTGAGTTTTACTTCATATCAGGCAGAATACATGCAGTTAGCATGGTTTTGAGCCTTTGTGGTAAGGAAGCTCAGCTAGTGCAGTTCTAAGGAATACTCTTCAATTACTTATTTACTTACTAAAAATAATACTGGTTGCAGTTATGTCGGGCAGGCACTTAATTCTTAAAACTTTATTTTGCAAGGAATCAATAATTTTATGTTGATTGTAGTGTTTGATTATTTCACATTGCAGCATCCAATGTTTGAGCCATTATGCAAGAATGCCTTACTGTGTGCCAGGTACCCAGTACTCAGTGTGTCTGAACCAGCATCTCCCAGCACACCATATTCACCAACTTCAGCAACATCGGATGCCTCATTTTCAGTCAAACATAGGAGATTCTCATTTTCAAAAGTTCCCAAACCAAGGTAGGTGTTAGTTGTGCAAGATAGTTGATTTATGATATTACATGTTTATGCAAACTTTAGCATGAAGCATCACAGATTTTAACTGCAATCCACACAGTATTCTCAGTTTTTTTAACAATTGAAACTTGGCACCTTGGCACTCCTGTTGGTGACAGAATGTGACCAACTGTTTCATATGACCAGACAGTGTCCTTCCTAGTAGATTTGTTAAAGCTACACTTGACATTAGCTGATCATCAACAACTCCATGAAATGTTTCAAGGAAGTGAAAAGATGTAGTTACATGTCAGAAATTATTTCCCTGACATATTTTTAACAATTTTACTCTTTACTGTATAAATTGAACTAAACTGAACTCTGCATACTTTCAAACAATGATATCAATCCAAAACCACTATTTTGGGAAGCTAGATCTATAATATATACATATTGAGTAATGTGCAAGTCATAAAGTAGTATTCTCAGATAATACCAAGTTCACAAACAAAATAATGGTAATGAGACAGTATTAATAAAATGTTAGTAATCCACAAGTTCATTGTATTTTCACCATTAAAGATGTTAAGTTCTCACACACTGAATGTTATTCCTCTGCCACATACGAATGCAACAGCACTTAACTAGCAACAACAACAACAGAACTCTTGCTGACTGGACATCAGACACTTAGGTGTTACCGAAAACCAAAGAAAACATGTCCACAGGCTTCTTTTCTGGCTATATTTTGGGGGGGGGAACCCTGTGGTACTTCATATGTTAACAACAACTTAATCACATGACCGAGTGTGAAACGTGATTATCATATCTAACTCTGACCCAGCTCTCTTCAGTGTGTGAGAACCTCATTTCTTGCCTTTTTCGCAAGCTCAGCCAGCAAAGAAAGCATTTCTCGCACACTGAATCTCATTTGCCTGCCACACCAAAAATGCAACATTTGAGCCACGATGAAAAAGCATGGAGCTTATGAAAAAGGACTAGATAGGAAAATAGCATGCATTTGTCCAGTTGAACGCATACACAACTCAGTTAATGGAACATCCATTACAGTAAACAACTCTTTGTCACAAGTGGCGGGCTTTGGAAACCTCTAGAAGAGCTTGTTCCGTTTCCTTAGTGTACATGTTGTTTATGGCGCATTAGAAGTCTGTCCAGGATGGGATGCTGTAGACCATGCTCCACCAAACCTCAGACTGTGAAGGCCTCACCAGCTCCGTTGCTCTGGCATAACTCAACTGTGGCGGGCAGGTAGCCCACTTCTTGGTGTTCTCTGACTTGTAGGTACCGTTCGGGCAGGGTTGCAGGGCATGTTATGAGGGCCTGCCCAAGCGACCAGAATTGTGGAACCTATATGAACTGGCCATTCTTCCACTTTGTCAAGGCATTGGACACGTCAGCCCTGGAAATGGACACATGACATCTTAAATATTTGAGGTCATCCCAATGAAGGAATGCTGCTAAACCAAGGGAGGTAAGGCATGGTATCTGAAGCTTGCTGGGGTTTCCTCGTGAACTTCTTCCTTCCTGGGAAAGCTGTAAGAGGTGTTTTTTAGCTGTTTGTAGGGCAGGTATGCAGGATTTGCTTGATGAAAAGTTATTTCTTTATGGTTCACTGAGGTCTCCCTAATCAAGTTGTTGGGGATTGCCTGAGTGAGAAAGCGTGTCTTCAGGTAGTGGCTGCTGTTCAGATCCTTCAGGGTTGAGAAACTGGTGAAGAGATTTTAGAAAAAAGGGAAATTAGGACTCCATAGATTGCACGGTACTATTGAGCAGTATCAGCAAGTATGTCAGATAGCCCCTGAATCAAGATAACCTGGTAAAGCTGGAGTCCTGACCTGTTGCAGGCCTATCATAGACACTGGTCTGTTAGCGCCTCACACAAAGACTTTACAGGCCCCTAGCAGGCAGATCTGCATCTTCAACAGCAGACTCACCTCGTATTGCTTCTATGTAGGCAGATACATGTCAGTTTCACAGTGTTACGAGTTCGTTGTGTTGAGGAGTGAGAAGTGGGTTGTTTGCAGTCTAAACAGAACGCAGGGTTGTCGGAACAGCAATAAGATTATTTATTCCAAACAAACGTAGTAAACTCCACACAAGGCTTCACAATAAGCTCACACTAGGCTTGTAAAAGTAAACTCGACCTCCGTCACACTTCAATACTCACGGCCTCCGCCAAATGTACATGCGACCTCTGTCACACTTCAATAAACACGGCCTCCGCCAAATGTATACACGACCTCTGTCACACTTCAATTAACACGGCCTCCGCCAACTGCTCTCAGCTCTCAGCTCTTCTCTCTAAGACTCTTAGACTTACTTCATAGAAAAACTCTAAAGTTACACCGATTGGCTTATATACTTTACAACAAAAGATTCTAGAACTTTCCGGCTCGGGTAAATAAAGAAACATTACAATAAGAAGCTATTTACAGCAACATACGCAAACGGCTTAAAATAGAATTACAGAATCACAATGATACAGCACTTATTAAATATGCAGAAGATTCTCGACACTTCCAGACAGTAACGCGAGTCACGCAATAATTTTTCGTAACACACAGACGTTCAGACTCTGAGGCCTCTCATAAGCTGACGATGGGCCTCACATTTAAACTTGGGAATGCAAAGAAACATATTAACATATCATAGATCAAGGATAAGTGCCTTGTTAACACTGTTCCTCGCATCACTCCAGGGGATAACAACATGAATATCTCATTTGGTAACTTCTGTTATACAACCAGCCAAGAGTAACTCTTCAATTTGCTGTGTACATGTAACAAAGTGTTTCTTCTGAAAAGCCGATTTATGGTTTGCTATCCTCTTAACTGATACATGTAGTAGTTCCACAAATGGGAGAGCATATGCATTCCCGATAATTTATTTGCATGAATTCCTTACCAAAAATGCAAATGGTCGTTCAGACGACCTTTAACCTGAACAAAATGCTTATTTCCACAGAACAACCAGAGCTTATCAAGTCCGAAGCGTTGCCCTTAGTAGTCATACATTCAAGATGGGGCAAGTCTTGTTTGTTGTCAAAAGCAACGTTCAAATCAGTATCAATATTGCTTTCTGAAGCCATTGCTATTTATGAAACACGGTTGAAGAAGCTTTCTAGAAATGTTTGTCCTGTCGTGGTTGTGGAGAGGATGTGTGCCTGTCAGTTTTTTTTGCGAAGTGCCTGGCTCTACCACAACAAAAACACGCATCACCTTGGCCCTGGTCCAACTTCTTTCTCGAGGCACTTAGAGGATTCTGGTTCGAGGCAGGTGATTCCTTGGGGTGAACAAGAAGTGCCTGAAGTCTACAGGACTAGGTGTTATCCACCTTCAATGAATGGCTTTCTTTTACTGACCGCCCTATTCGCTTCTCATCATCCAAATCACAAGCTAGGGGCTCCTAGATGTAACAGTTGAAAGCTTCCCTTCTTGTTTCTCCGCCAACATTATATTTGTTTATTTCTTTCTTTAAGGATCTTCTTACCTTCTGCCAGGGCCTTCTTCCTTTCAGTTTCATCTGTGGCCAAAACAGCTTCCTCTATTTTATCGAGTACTTTCACTTTCAGTTCGTCCTGGATTTTATTCCTCTTATACTTAAACTTGGGCTGTGGGGATTTCACTTGAGGCTGCACAGTTGGCGATCGTGATTTGAAGTTGAAGTCATTTCTCACTCTTCTTGTGGGCCTGTAGGCACTTCTTTGTCTAAGGTGGAGTGTGTGGTCAAGGGATTCTGAGCGGATGTTTATCTTGGAGCGGCTTTTCGATTCCCTGTCAGGACTGATCTTGTAGGCATAACGTGAAAAGAACAGCCATTAAAGACGTTTTTTTTTTTGCGAAGGAATGAAAGGAAACACTGTTGCTTCGGATGGCAAGAAACAAAAACTGAAACACATGATCGAGTGTGAACCCTGACCCCAGCATACTTTAGTGTGTGAGAACTTCATTAATTTTTTATAGGCATTGCTGATTAATTGATTGAGATCGTAATAGTTCTGTTAGAGGCATCAAAAGAATGTAACATGTACTTGTTGTATGTTGTAAAGCAACAGTTGAGAAAAAGCCACCATGCAGAACTGATTAAGTTATCAAAACTGGATCTGAATGTGAAACTTTGACTTTGGTTTCATTGTGGGAATGTTTGACCGTGTGTGCAAGTTAAGTAGCCTAACTTGCCTGTCTGTCAATACTATCTTTCAGTTATGTTCCTTCTGATATCAAGTTAAACAGTGACAATTTTGCCACGTCAGCTTCATCGGATGGACGTGCTTCTTCTGAGGTTTCTTTTTCAAGCTTATCGGATACTCTACAGGAATTGGTAATGAAATTATTTGCACTCAAGAAGAAAGAACAGCAGTATTTAACTGAGACTTTGATACCACAGCAAGTTCCTCAGTCAAAGGATCCTCCAAGGGTATGGTAGAGTCTGTGACTGTTGATCTTTGAAGAGTCCACCATCTGTTGTATAGCACAAAGAATTTGGAAGTAATTTTTATACCAGTAACACTGTCATTTAAATCCTTCATGAAGACTTTTACTGTCATTTCAATAAGATACTCCGGCTTGCACCGGTTTCTGATATCAAAAGTGATCAAAAGCAGTGAATTACTTTCTGTTCTCTTGACCATTTGGGAACATTATAAGTAATTCATGTATGGAATGTAAAGCAATGTAAGACAAATCAAAGAAATCCAAGACAAAGAGCTTAACTGATCCTTCTTTTGTTGTTTTCATATACTGCTTTTGTTGGATTTTCCTTGTATCTGAGATTTCATTCAAGACAGCTTGTGCTACTTTTTCTTGCAGTTTGGAAGAAAGACTTAGTACTTCACCACTTGACTGGAAATGTATTATACAATATTGCGATTTCATTTGAAGTGTATTCGAATAGACAGTGAACAGTTTTGTAGTAATAATTAATGGTTTGTATTAAATTCAGGAAGTTCAATAAGTATGATGAGATTGCAATGCCTTTGCTCTTACAAATTTCTCTTTATCAGCTGCTGATGGAAACATTGCTGAGTCAGCGGGTGGTGCTTGAGCGTAATCATCACTGCTTTTACAGTGTTCAGGCATTCATGGATAAGAATGCATACAGTGAATGGGTGAGGAGGGAGATAGACAAGATTGAGTGTTTAATCAATAGTTTCTGGCACAAAGCGTACCCTCCTGTACCTGAGCTTCCACTGGAAGATCAAGGATTCCACAGGCAATATGTTCATTTGATGGAAAGACTCTTTCGGTAAGTGCTTGTTGAATGATTAAGGTCTGCCTACATTGATAGGCGCAATGTTCTACCCTTTGTAAAGGATGTCCAGGAGACATAAGTCTTCTTTTGCTCTTTCGCTGACTTTTCTAAAAAGTTGTACTGTCTTCTCTTGGTGAAAAACCCGAGCCAGGAAAACAGAGAGGCAATTTAAATGAACAAAACCAGATTGTATGCATATATGTGTTTGTTTATTTACTTGGCATGGTCGTTTCTGTTTCCCTTAGCTTGCTGCTGAAAATAAAATTATGAAGTGAATGAATGTGAAAGTAGGAAAATCATGAGAAGGTGTAAAAGAGTCTTACAGTTGTTAAGTCTACTTGAACAGTAGTGAACAGAAAGCTTGGAAAATTCAGGCTTGTGTGGGATTTCAACCCATGAACTCTGCAATACACTTATGTAGTGTCCTACCAGTTGAGTACCAGTAACAAAGGACTTGAGGGTATGAATTCATTTTCCACGTGAAAAACACTCTCATTACATCCCAACCATCTTGCATTTGTTTTCCCACTGTAGGGGTGCAAGCGCATTTTCCACATGAAAAATACTCTCATTACACCCCAACCATTTTGCTTTCGTTTTCCCAACATCAGGCCCACTCATATTTTGTGTTTGGTTTCCCAAGGTCATCTAACCAGTGTCTGGTACTTAGCCAACTTAACAATTCCTGGAAAACATTGTTTAGTTAATTCTGCAATGACCATATACTAGACCACTTATTCCATCATCAAGAATGTATCTCATCATCAAAACAACGTAGTGATACTTTGTTTACATTATAACTTCCAATTTCATGTCGGCCACCATGTGAAATCACCACAATTCTTGGAAAATACTGGAACTCTGTCCTTCTTGGAAACAGGGACTTTTCCCAGCGGAAGTGAGTCATCTTTGAAAGCAGAAAGTCTGCTGTCATCGTTGTATTTAAGTCATGTGATTTGTTCTACCAATGAGGAATTGTCTGATACATCAGGCAGGGTGTTAAAAAAAATATATATACAGTAATAATATAGCAATGAGTTGTAATTCAGTTGTTCATAATGAACTTAAGAATATGGGAGAATTCACTTGCCCATTTTGTGATCAACAACTGGAACAATATACATGTAAGAGTGTGGATGACGACAAGCCATGTTGTGATGCTAAAGAACTGCTTAATGATAATGAAATGATACTCTGTAAAAACTGCGGTGTGGTAGACTGTTATAATTTGGTGGCTGGTTATATTAATTTGTATGAAAATAAGTATCGAATAAGGCGAAAATCAGTGTGTCACCGTAAATACCATATTAAAAACATTTTGAACAGAATAAATGAAATGCATGGTATTAAAATTAATTATGAAAATAGACAAAGGGATACATAAAATCTTTGAACTGATCGATAAAGTGATACCAGAAGTAAATGTTGATTGTAAATTTTTTGTTTCGGAAAATATTCAAATGTTGAAGTTACCGTATGATAACATCAAAGAAACAAGTTCTAAGAAAACACTAAAATATTATAATCAATGGTGGTATGAGGCTCATTGGTTAATTAAGCATGACACTCATAGAGTTATTAATAAGTGACCCACTTGCATGATTTTCAGCAAACAGGAAACTCGGATGTGAATTTTTTGTTATATTTTTTTCTCTAATTTGGGGGAAGGAGGTAATAAATCAAGAATCTCTTGATCTATAATTTTCTTATCATGAATGAATTGTTTGTAATCCCATTCACTGCCTCTCATGTCTTCTCTAAGATTAGTCAAGACTTTTTCGTACATGTATGATGTAGCGCTGAATTTTAATAAATCAGTTTTACCTCTTATGTTTTTGAATTCGTGGTAACTTTTGAAAAGTACACCCGCAGTGGTCAAAATACCTAACACAACTGGGTTCAATGTCACACCACCTGTAATTACACCTACATGTATGCTTGCGAGTAAAATACTTGATACATTCACAGTATAACGTATTTTTTGTTTCTTTTATGAGAATGTGTATGTATCCCGTTTTTTTTATATGTTTAGAGATCCTTGATTTGCTTTAATTTTTCTTCATCAATATTAGCACCAACATGAATACAGTGCAACTGCTTCAACCAAGGCCACCCTGCAAACTAGCCAATGAGAATCTCACATTGGAACAATGGATTCTGACAAAATTAATTATGTGTGACAAATTTACCCACCATTGAAGCACAACAAAATTCAAATTGCAACATTATTGGCCAATTTGTAAAAAAAATATATTGGGTGGCCTTTGTCGGAGTAGTTGCACTGTGAAATTGAATATGTCTTTCTTTTTACGTGGGATGCGTAGGCAGACCACGTATAAAGATTCAGATGAGTTTCGTTGTCATTGTAGTCTCATATGGCAATTAGCCACGTGCTTTTGCGTCTCACTAAAGTTAAGCCCTGCTGGCCGGGGTTACTACTCGGATGGGTGACCTTATCTGAAACCGGTGTTGTTGGCCTTTTTTTTTTCTGGTCGTCTTTTTTCGATTTTATTTCTCTACTTTAAGGAACCATGCGACGCTGAAATCGCCAAACAGTGCTGCTAGCTGATCAGCCACGTTTCCTCTTTCTAAACGTGCTCATTTGTCGAAGAAAACCTTTTAAGTAAAGATTTCATTCTCACAGCGCCGCAACACAATGAAGTATTTGAATGATTGAAAAGAGATTGATTTGTTCCGTTCATTGCTTTAGTTTTGTGTTTTCAACTGTGAATAATTTACATTCTAATCGACCAATGCATCCAACGTTAACGCCCCCACACGTCTTGTTCATTATATTATACATTTATATTAATTTATGGTAATGATAATCATTAAATTGTAAACACGTACAGATCAAGCCTAAAATTGACAAGTATTAAAAATTTATGATTGACAGTAATTACATAGACAGCTGGTCCTTAATTTTAAAAGATTAACAGACTCCAAATTTTTATGAAATGCGCCTAAGTTGGGTGACTGTTTAACATAAGTAGGTAGCTTATTCCATAGATAAGTAATCTGCCTGTTATCAACGCAGAACATGCAGTCGAAAACAGTCGGTGAGACATTCGTTTGGAAATCGTGCATGCTGTAAATAATCATTTGTGCCATGGCACTGAACAGTGTGGTGCCGTGCATGTCGATGAACACAAAGTGCGGGCCAGGCATGCTGGCATGTGTCAGCCAGACCACAATGCTAGCATATATATGTTGTGCCGCGTAGCACTATAAACACATACAAGTGGTGGAACAGAGAATTAACTCTGAAGTGTAAATTAAAGTGCTGAGAGAAACCCATGAAAAACCCACTGGGCGTTAGCCCTAGTAAAGGGTATCAGGGAACCACACGAGGCAAAGAAAAAATTCTTATGACCTCGGTGAGAATCGAACCCACGACCTCCGGATTAGATCTACCGTTGCTCTGCCGACTAAGCTACAAGGTCGGACAGAGAAAGTCGGGGTCGATTAAGGTGGTGAATCGCGGCGAAGAGAAAGTAAGGGTACATATATATGTTGTGCCGCGTAGCACTATAAACACATACAACTGGTGGAACAGAGAATTAACTCTGCAGTGTAAATTAAAGTGCTGAGAGAAACCCATGAAAAACCCACTGGACGTTAGCCCTAGTAAAGGGTATCAGGGAACCACACGAGGCAAAGAAAAAATTCTTATGACCTCGGTGGGAATCAAACCCACGACCTCCGGATCTCATCTAATCCGGAGGTCATAAGAATTTTTTCTTTGCCTCGTGTGGTTCCCTGATACCCTTTACTAGGGCTAACGCCCAGTGGGTTTTTCATGGGTTTCTCTCAGCACTTTAATTTACACTGCAGAGTTAATTCTCTGTTCCACCACAATGCTAGCATGTTTGTTGATGATGATCTGGCCTGGTTGTGCTTCAAGGGAAGTAAAATTTTGCCCCATGGTAGGAGGGAAAAACTCCACAACCAATGTGTCTTGGCCGATAGTTAATGGTGGCCCATGTTGAACCCGATTCGGGATTGATACATATTGTCAGCATCTTTTGTAAGGGTAATGTAGTATGCAAGGGAAATGATGTGGTGAGGGGATCTGGTTAAGTTCCCGATGGTCACATTGGAAATGTTGGCTTCGCTGGAAGACTCGTTGGCATCATCCATGAGATACTGGAAAACATTGTCCTCATTGCTGCCACCAGCATGGCTATTTTCGATGATGGTTTTCACCTCTTTGAAGGCCACCACACCTTTGTTGACGGTCGCATCGTTAAGATCCACGATTTTTTTATCTTCCATATCCAGTTTGCCTGTCATTTTTTTGTTCCGTCAATTTTCAGAAACAAGGTGCTGACAAATTCTTTACTAACAGCTGCCGTGTCATCTGTTATGTTTTCAGGAAGGTTGGTGACGTTTTCACCACTCTTATCAAAGTTAGCAAGTATCTTGTTTGTCCCGAAGACACTAAGGAAATTCTCATCTGCATACTGTTTGTTTACAGCATTTTTATGTTTGGTCAGCCATGTAAGGTTGATGATTTCGTTAATATTAATGTTAAAGTATTCTTGAGGGATTTTACCAAGTTTTGTGTTCAGAGAGTCATCCATGAATTTTTTCATCACAACATGAAAATCTCTGAGAGGTGGATGAACACCTTTGATAACGTGATTTGACATATCAAGCTCAGCCCTAATGGTGACCTGATTTGTAATGAACCACCTTGTGTTTTATCAAGGAAATTAGTTGTTTGAGCTTTACTAACCAATTCATTTGGTTGAACAGCATTTATTCCTTGTATTGGGTGATTGTATGTTTTTGACTTGTTATCATTTGATCTATTGATGTAACAAAATCGAACTGCCAGAGATTCCATCATAACTTTTTAAATTTGGACTGTAAACAGGCATGTCCAAAAATTCACTTGCTCGTCACTTGCTTTGATTAA
This sequence comes from Galaxea fascicularis, assembly GCA_948470475.1. Lineage (NCBI taxonomy): Eukaryota > Metazoa > Cnidaria > Anthozoa > Scleractinia > Euphylliidae > Galaxea > Galaxea fascicularis. The sequence goes on along the minus strand of OX419336.1, from coordinate 17,759,521 downwards.
AACGTTGTCGTTATATTCATGGTCTATAAACAAACCAGAACAGAACATTTGATTCAAACGATTAAATGTTGGAATTTTATTATGCCCAATATTTTGAGGCGGTTGGCTAAGTAAACTGGTGTCTATTTTGCTTGATACACCACTATCTAGTTGTTGTTTTGTTATGACATCTTGGCTGTTTTTGGTTTCGCCAACATTGGTAATTCGTTTTTGTTCTGCATCATAATTATTATCAGGTCCTAATTTTTTGGCTTATGTTTCTTATATACTCAGAAATGTCCATATTTGTGTACTTATCAATGTTATTGAATATTCCTATTAATATATAATATTAAATTATCAAAATTTTTCTTCACACTTTTTTCTTTGTCCACAAAGAGGAATTCTTATGTACCTAATTTATTGAATAAATCAGGATCAATTAGATTTTCTTTAGCAATGAGATTCAAATGATTTTTGGTAGTAGGCGGGTATAATAACATGACTGCAGTTTAATCTGATTTTTTGCGGCAGATCATAGTAACTCTGCCTCAAATAAATTGGACTTATCTTATGATGATGTCCACCTGTGAAGAAATTGGCTATTATATTTTGTACTTTCTCAGGTGCGTTTATCAGATCATCAAATATCACTACTTTTCTGTTATTATTGGGGTATTCTTAGACTGTGTTTTTAATTTCGTCAGCTGATCCGATAACCAATCTTTTCAGATGTTTTGTCCATGATTTTGTCCATCATTTTACATCTTGTATTTTTTCTTGGTGACTGTTTGGTGTATACATGTAAATCTTTTCAAAATGGAAAAGAGGGGTTCTTAGCATGTGCATGAGAGTATTAGTTTTAGTGCAATGACTTTCACCTGTAATAAGCATTCTGCAATCGTTGTCTAAAAAATTGTTTGTCTTTTGTATTTGTCATTTTTTATTCTTATCGTTTTTCGGTATTTTCATACAAATATGTTAGGTAAATAAAAAATAAGAATGAAAACAACACATCTTTAAAAAGATAAGTGTCCTTTCGCCAGATAAATTATGTAGCATACTTACATAATGGATAGAAACAAAATTAAAAAAATATATGCAGATTCAGCATTTGACAGCTATAAAATTGCTACGGCAGTTACTGAGGTGAGAAAGGAAATAAAAAACCAACAAGGAGGCTGTGATCTGAGTGATCATTTCAAGACATTACGTGAGCCATTGTAGTGTATTGACTGCACGCTTGAATGGTCTTTCATAAACGGTTGATTTATCAAACTCCAAATTACAACGGCGCCATGCTTTTTTCCCTCGGCTCACTCCCCTTGTTCTCCAAACCCCAGGAAATTACATGATTGACAGGTAACAAAACAACAACCGGAAGTTCCGGTTGGTCACAACAGCCATTAATTGATTGAGCAATTGAAGGGGTATCAAGATAGAATTGTTCAGGCTATAGAATATGATCTCAAAAAAGCAATTACTTTCGAGGGTAAACTATCACCCGAACTTGAATACGATGAAGGTGAAGAAGAGGAACCCAAAGAAAGTACAAGTGAAAAAATCTTGATAGAGGCATAAATGAAGAATATAAAACCTTATTGGAAGAGAAAGGTCTTGATTTGACTTCTGAAATTTTCATAGAACAGAAAAATGTTGATGATATGATAAAAAAAAAGTCAGAAGCAAAATTAAACCTCATGATTATATAAAAAGCCATTCAACTAAACAAGATAAACCACTTGCAAATCTGACAGAAAGTGAAAAAGCAACTTATTTGGGGAATGTAAAAGAATCAACATATTTAAATGACTATCTTAGAAGACTGGAACATATAAAAGCAGCTCCCAAATACATGGGTGAAGAAATAAGAAATACAAACAACCTAAAGGGAATGCTTACAAAATTCAAGACGAAATATGGCGGACTTCTAATTGATGTCATGAAATTAATGAATGAAATGTTACTAAATGCATGTCGTGGGGGTCAACAATTTTTGGTTTATCAAGCTGATGATGATAAATTGCTTATAAATCTGCTCAACAAAAGGTACAATCCTAAAACAAAATGCAGCATGAATGCTGTGAGGATCTTCAGTGATCTTAAATTGCTTTCGAATATGCCTACTCACAAATCCTCGGGTAAATTAAAAAATGATTGGATCAAGTGTGATGTATTATCAAGATCCCAACCAATTAGCTTATTAGTTGAAAATAATCGGTGGATCGATAAATGCTGGAAAGAATAGTCCAGTTTTAAAATAATGATTTGTCACAGATAAATGATGAGCTATTAAGAATAGGAGCTATTGATAAATCATTGCATGAAAAATTGTATAATAGATATAATTTATATTAAAAATGAATGTAAACAAAGTTTTAGTTTTCAAATCAATTGATGCAAGAAAAGAAAGCCCAGCAATAAACCAGGTAATTTCACCACAAGAGTTGTTCCCAAATTAATTTTGGATGGTCACAAACAGGAATGTTTGGTTTTTGATCATATGTCCATGACGGCGAGTTGGCATAATATCCATCCCAAATATGATAATAACAAATTGAAAATCTCAAAAAACAAAGGATGATCATTCGAGACAATATTGTTTCCTAGCGGGATATTTGATTACGATGATATTAATCAGTTTATTCACAATAAAATTGGAAAATTATCAGGCAAAGATACTTATGGAGTCAATATATTTTTTAACCTGACAACTTATAAGGTTTTTATAACACTAGATAAAAACTATCAGATTGATTTCAAGAATGGCCGAACCTTTGGGTATATAATTTGGTTTTGACAAAACAAAGATATCAACAAAAAGTGCCTTTGGTGTGACTTTTCCCAATGTTAGTAATAGTCAAATGAGGAATGATCGTCGCAGTTATGATCGCAATTTTTACAATTGCGTAAAGAAGCCTGAAAAAAAAATTCAGGACTTCAACGGGGCTTGAACCCGTGACCTCGCGATTCCGGTGCGATGCTCCACCAACTGAGCTATGAAGCCACTGACGTTGGGAATAGGTCAATTTTGGGTTCACATGTTCCCGTGAAAGATATGAAAGTGAATGATGCATATGAAAGAAGTCATATGTGAACTGCGGATATGAAATCAAATGAGGAATGCTCGTCGCAGTTATGACCGCAATTTTTACAATTGCGTAAAGAAGCCTGAAAAAAAAAATTCAGGACTTCAACAGGGCTTGAACCCGTGACCTCGCGATTCCGGTGCGATGCTCTACCAACTGAGCTATGAAGCCAATGACGTTGGGAGCAGGTCAATTTTGGGTTCACATCTTCCTGTGAAAGATATGAAAGTGAATGATGCATACGAAAGAAATCATATGTGAACTGCGGATATGAAATCAAATGAGGAATGATCGTTGCAGTTATGATCGCAGTTTTTACAATTGCGTAAAGAAGCCTGAAAAAAAAAATTCAGGACTTCAACGTTAGTAATAGTATTGATAATTTGTAAATTAGAAGATCGCTTTTGAGTCAATCTGTAATTTCAGGAAAAAGATCATGTTCTTTATACCTTTTCGACCAATACAAAAACGAGATCTCTGCCGTTTGGAATCACACAAATGAATTATTGTATCTCTGGAATAAAGTGAATACAAAGGCGGTTTCTGAAGTTAGGTTTCACATAACAGGTGATGAAGACAGTGAGGTTGATTTGAATGGGATAGATATATCTCTAACAGTTGTGTTGAATGAAGTTTGATTTATATACACTTATCATATAATGGAACGGAGATAACGAATATTATAATAATAATAATAATAATATTATTATTTGGTGAATATTATTTTGAAGGTGAGGGAAAATCTGATATTTTCTAAAATATTCCTACAAAACTCACAGGCAAAACAGCCAAGAAAATCGCTAAAAAAAGGCACAGAAAAATTGGTTGAAAAAGGAATGGAGAAAATAGGCAAGACAATAGGCCAATCGGGGAACAAATTTATGACAAATTCAACAAACTGAAAACTACAGATGAGATTAAAAGCAAGCCAAAAACTACGGATGAAGTGAGAGGAGACGAGATCACTGAAAATGTGAAACAGTAAAGTCAAGATACTGATAAATATAAGTATATCAGAGACATTTAGAATAATTTGCTTTTGTAACCATTTTATATAATGATATAATATAATGAACACAAATTTCAGATATCCAGCATTAGTCAAAAGGCATGAATACAGATATTATGATTTACAAACAATGTCATCTGAACGATAATGTTGGTGTAAATAATCGTCAAACAAAAGATAATTATCTTTTTGTAATCGATAACAGTTCGTAAGCCAATCTGATCAATTGGTATAACAGTTATATAGAAGTAGATTTTAAACTCTTACAATTGGACCAAGATCAAGCGAGTGCCGGTATAACTGCTGGTACGGGTAAAGTCAACACCTTTTGTGCCACAACTAATGGGCGCTTTTTTGTAAGAGAAATTCAAGTTGAATACAATGGTGTTACTGTGTATAATAACACGAGAACTAACAAAAGTTCAAATGAAAAAATATCTTGAGGAATATCTAAAACCTAAATCGTGGGTTTATCTTCATGAACATCATGAAATAATTCAAACTACAGCTGTAAGTCCCTTTTTCAGAATTTCAACAGGTATGAGACGACCCAGTCTTTTTATGGGTTGTACCAACAGCATCATACAACAATCAAGAAACCAATATTTTCACATTTAAGCAATAATAATAATAATAATAATAATAATAATAAGTTATTCATTTCTAGTGCGTATTTTTACGTGAGTATGATCAGATACGCATTCCTAAATTATAAATACGTGAAATAATAAATAATCTATTACAATCTATGGATTAAAAACCAAAGGATGAACTGTAAAGGAAAACAGATCACCAAAAAATATATAAGTATAATAACTACTTAAGCATCACGAAAAAAGTTTCTAACTCTAGACTTAAAAATATTTGCATTATCACAACCACGAATGTCTAACAGTAGTTGATTCCACTGGTCAGTAATTCTGTGGAAAAAACTATACTTTAAAACATTAGTTCTAGCATATTTCTTCTTTAAGGTTAAAAATCCTTAGCCCTAAGTGAGTAGTGGTCAGTTTCTGTGTAGAAATCTATAATTTGACTGACGTTAATATCAATGTTGCCATTAAGTACTTTATAAATTATATGAAAGTCACATCAGCCAGTGATCGTCTCTTCTCCAGTAACATGAGGTTTGACTTCTTTAAGCGATTGTCATAGGGATCATCACTTTTCAAGATAAGTTTAGTGGCTCTTATCTGTACTCCTTCCAACTCTTTGTATGTGGGGACCATACCACTGAACAATATTCCAAATTTGAACGGACCAATGAGCAGTAAAGAGTACGCAAGGGGTCATCCATACCTTTACACGTTCTCTTAATCAGACCGAGCATTCTGTTAGCCTTAGATACTACATAATCTCTATGAGGGTTCCACGATAAGTGATGATTTGTAGTAATCTCCAAGTCTTTAAACTCTTTAACCTCTGCCAGCACAGAGTTTTCAAGAAAAAACTAGAAGTGAGTGGTTGAAACTGCTTAGTAATTTTCATAATTTTGCATTTCTTGACATTGAAGTACTTGAAATTCGAAACACTCCACTGATGCAGACTATCCACAAACTTGGACAAAACTACTTGAGAAAACTGGCCTGTTCGCGCCCAAAAATCGTTCACGAAAACCTCTGGCTCAACAGTATTACTATAGTAACTTCCCCCCCCCCCTCCCCCTATTCAATGTTGAATTTAGGAAGCCGCAATTCTTAAGCAAACGTTTCGGAGCCACAAACAACATTGAATTGGGGGGAGGGGGGGTGGTGAAACTCGGTTGTTAGTGTTCTCACAAAAAGAGACTTTGGAGCTCAATTTTCTCAACAGTTTTGTCCAAGATTGTGTAGGAGACCTTTTGGGAATTTCCTTTGTAGCACACGAGTTCGAAGGACTAAGAAGCTGATTTTAGTCACCCATCTGGGCCTGTTATAAAATAGAGCTGTGTTGGTTTAATATTTTTATTTCGTGGAAATATATTGATCCTAAGAGGAGATCCCCAAGTTTATGAAATTTCAGCAAATGACGTGTGCCGGTCGGTATACGAGAAAAACGGCTATTTTGCAAAGCCAGATTTCTGTCACTTCTGGCATGTGGTCCTTATGCTGGGCAAGGCGTTAGGTCATTTGTCTTAATAAAGACATTACTGATAAATGTGAAACATAACTGATGAGTGTGCGATAGCAAATGTTTCTCTGCAGTGGCCACATCCCGCGGGAACGGCCGCTCCAAATCCCGGCAACACATGTTTCATTAAGCGGCTTTATTAGCAGATATCTAAGCATCCCATTCGGTATATGATGGTTAACTTAGCAAAAGACACAACATGAATCGATAAAACAACGATTAACAGACAATTTTAACGGTTAACAACAGATAAGCAAGACAATAGACTATCACTTCTCTTTAGTGAAAAACCACTGTTAACCGTTGTTAATCGTTGAAATGCCAATACTTTGTCCTGTTAATCGTCCCAAATCCAAGTATCTAACCCTATTAATCATTGTGTGGATCCAAAAATGACATATTTGGTTTTGCTGTGAGGCGTAGCAGCATTTAGTCCACTGCAACACACGATTCACACTCGCGAGACATGTGTCACGCACGGAATACATTGTGACAAGAAAATTATGTAATTATGTGACTTAAACGTCCTTCGGTGTAAATCCCAAAAACATCGCTTTGCTGTAACCTGTTTGGCACTAACAAATGTGCATTTTACACCTAACTACTGAAACAGTTTGTATCTTTTACTTTGGTGAAATGGTGACGAACATAGCGTCTTCGATGGCCTCGATACCTTTCGCAAGCCAAGAAAGTTGTATCAGTTTTGTGATTGGGCATGCTCAAAATCAGTTTCTAGCCCAATAGTGTATATTCCAGCCACTGTTAAGTACACGTTTCCACCACCTTCACAGCTTCCATTCCCTTACCGAGTGCTGAAAATGCAATGTTCAACTGCCTTTGTGCGTCAGTTTAGCCCGTATTAATGATGCTACTCTCCATTGTTACTTTAACAGCAGAGAACCATCAAGGCAAATGCTTTCTAGGAGTCTCAAAAAATACGCATAGTTTCTCTAAATAAGACATAACTTCTTGTCTAATCAACTGGAGTTTTTAAGGACCACATGTTCCAATAATCAATGGCAAAAGCAACTTACTGAAGTGCGTGCGTCGCACGTTTTCCACAACTTCACTGTTATACAATCTTGGACAAAACTACTTGAGAAAACTGGCCTGTTCGCGCCCAAAAATCGTTCACGAAAACCTCTGGCTCAACAGTATTACTATAGTAGCTTCCCCCTCCCCCTCCCCCTATTCAATGTTGAATTTAGGAAGCCGCAATTCTTAAGGTGGCTCAAAACAGTTTCCAACACTTTGCAAGACGTAGATTTTAATGGGTCATTATTACCACTCTTTATCAGTTGATACTATAATCATGGTATTAAAAAACTGCCCAATCATTTGTGAATACGGTGGTATTATTTTTTTGACACTATAGGTTACCATAACACTATGACCTGCTAAAAACACCCTTAATTTCAGCTTTTAGCACTTATATTTCAAAAACGGCACGGTGAAATTTTTTCTTATTATAGAATTCTGATAAAGTGGATGAGATGCAACTTTTCGCAAAGTTTAAATAAATTCCGTACATGGAGTTCAGAGCCACCTTAAATGTTCGAAAATTTAAGGTTGCTCTGAACCCCATTTACAGAATTTGTTTAAACTTTGCCAAAAGTTGCATCTCATCCTGCTTATCAAAGTTCTATAACATTGATGATGGGTTAAAATCAGCCGAGTCTCACAGGATCTTCCTTTAATGAAACCATGTTGCCACTCAGTTAAGAATGGTGAGACTTGATCAGAGAAAGCAGAGTGAACAATACGTTCTAAGCACTTGGCTGGGATTGGCAATAACGAGATAGATCTGTAGTTGGTAATGAGCTCCTTGCTATCTCCCTTTTGTATTGGGGTAATATTAGCTGATTTCCATAAAGTGGGCATTTTCCCGTTTCTCAGAGATAAGTTAAACAAAATAATGGGCAAGTGGAACAGAAAGCTCTTTTGCACAAGTGCGTAAAATACGGGCAGGTAGGTTGTCCACACCAGGTGCCTTATTTATGTTGATCTTGCTTAGAAATCTTTCAAGCTCTGGAGTTGGTGTTGTAACTTCAAATAACAAGTTCGGATATCTAACTAAAAATATGGCAAGGCCTAATCAATTTAAAATATACAAAATATGGTAAAACTAATTAATAAATATTTAACAAAAGTATGATGTAAAATGGGAGAAAATGCTAATGTTAATGCCAATTAAGTCTCCATTAAGTATATGCCCGTCAAAAAAGATAGCTCTTAAGATGAGCTTTAAAACTATTTACACATGTGATAGAGCGAAGCTCACTAGGTAGAGAGTTCCACAATGATGGCACTGTGACGGCAAATGCCCGATCTCCTAGTGTAGCCCTTAGATTTCACTGACAGCATAGCTAGGAGAAGAGTATTAGAACCTTTGAGATTACAGCAAGACATTTGCTATAGGCACAAACAACAGAAAGTTCAGCAGAGCACAATTAGAAGTCAATAAAAGCATTTATTACCCTCAACTAGAATTGACCTCTAATGAGGAAAGCAGGTTGTACAAAGCACTAATGAGGTATAATTTGGCTTATAATGACTTTTTTTCAAGAATCTGTTTAGAATGCTTTATTTTGACCTAAGAAACCAAGAGGAAGACGTTAAGGACAGCGTTGTTTCATTAACATTCAGATATGAACTCAGTGGAATGAATGCAACCAACGATACTTCGAACGCTTTAGTTTTTCATGAAAAGGAGATCGAGCTTTACACTTCTAGCAGAAAATTGCGTATCAAACCTTAAGATAGTAAAATCGGTAATTAAATATGTTTTAATGATGTGCAAAATAATGTTACATATTATATACAATTAATGATTCAATAAGTCACTCACAGAGTAAGTTTAAGCGATAGCCAATTAGAAAGGCTTTCAAGAGCTTTCAAGACCAAAAATCAGCAAATGCGGTAAGACACCAACTCAGTGATCTCAGGCGGAAGATTGATGCCATTGTCCAGCCCGTTTACACAAGTCAGAAGATAAAAGGACAACTCAAACCGAAAGAACAAAAACCTCCAATTGTTAATCAACAAAACGTTTATTATTATAAGTGTGGTCCGTGCGATGCAGACTGTCGGGTTCATGAGTCGACACCTACATCAACGTGTGGAGGAGCATAAGCGATCAACAATCGGCAACCACGTAAAGGACGAGCATGGGAAGGATCCGGAGACCATCGAAAGAAATTTCAAGATTTTAGAGAAGTTTCAGAGTAGACTAGACTGTTTGATTTTTGAAATGCTTTTTATTCGTGAACTTAAACCAAAACTGAACAAACAGAGTGACTCAATCCGCACAAAAGTATTTACCTAATTAATTCACTTTCAATACACGCACTTTTGATCATATTTGCATGGAAAAGGCGCATTATAAATTTTTAATTATTATTATTATTACTATTATTACTGTCTCTTTCGCCTTAGCGTTCTTACCATTATTGCCACGATTTTCTCATATTGTTTCTATGTAAATATTTAGAGTTTTAGTCAGTACCTCATTAGCATTTTTACAACTGATTATTATATAAGCGCGTCTTAAACAAATTTTATCCTTCAACTTGAGAATGACCATTGATCGGTCGAAATGTCGTTGCTTTTTAACGTTAGCTTTTATAGTGAAATCCGTTTCTAAAAATTTGTTGATTCGAATTTCAAGAGCTTACAACAATAATTCACCAATAACAATTAGATTAGCTCATAATGAACCTACCTGGCCCCATCAATTAATGCTGACTAAATCTCAAATCAATTTACTGAAAAGATCTGTGAATCAAGGAGTTGGTTCAGATATTAAAATTTCCAAAACACAAATACGAAAAGCTGTTCAAGAAGGTAGTAATTTATGGGGATCTATGTTATCTTTAGGAACGAAAATGATACCAATACCAAGCAAAGTAGCAGGTAAGACAGCTCCATATCTCGCAACCAGAGCTTTAACTGCTTTGGGTAGCCTTGGTATTGATAAATTATTCAGAAAAGGTCAAACAGGCAGCGCTTTATTGATTCCAGATTCAAAAATTCAACAATTAATGACCGTTGCATATATGTTTACAATTAAACAAAAACAAGATATTTTAAACTCTCTTCAAACTGGAGGCGCTTTATATTTAAGGCCAACACAAAGACAAATTGGATCCGGAGTCCTTTCGATGCTTGCAGGCATAGAGATCCCAATGGCGGTTGGTTTGGTTTCAAAAATGTTTGGGAAAGGAATGCATGTGCCACAGAGAAGAGGACAAGGATTACATGTTCTCAAAAAGTGATGATGACGATGCCGTATATTCCGCCTCTCTTCATTGGTAATTGGCCTCAAAATGCTGTTGGGATGACGTTAGAAAAAAAATCCGTACAATAAAGCAGGTGAAATAGCTGCTTTTCATGATATTTGTTACGGCATGGGCAAAAACAAAGGTGATTGTGACAGAACTATGGTAAAATCACTGGACATGATTCCTTATGGTGAAATGCCGAAATGGAATCAAATAGCTCGATTTTTATTTGATAAAAAAATAGTAACTCAGGCTTGGTATTTAAAAAACGGATAAAGCTGTCAAGCAAAGAAGAAAACTGGCAACAGCATTTAGCAGATGAACTGCATAAACCAATAAAGCATAACTTTACTTCACGGCATGTTATTGTAAATGTGATTGATGAAATATGGACTGAGGATCTTATTGAAATGCAGCAGTTCAGTAAATGGAACAAAGGCTATTGATGTCTTCTCGTGGTTTTGGATATTTTCAGTAAATATGGTTGGATTGTACCATTGAAAAATAAACAAGGTGAGACTGTCAGGAAGAAAACCAGAATATTTATGGCTTATAAAGGATCAGAGGTCTCTAACAAAAATGTGAAGGAACTTTGGGAAAAACATAACACTGTATTCAAGAGAAAATGAGGAAAACGCTAGATAGAAAGATGGAACCGTACAATCAAAAACAAAATGTGGAAACAATTCACTGTGTGCCAAAACGTGTTGAGCAATACAATAACACAAAACACTTGAGCATAAAAGTGATGCCTATTGAAGCATTGCAGGAAAAAGAATGAAGGATCTGTTTATTGTAATTTATATGGCGACATGGAGTTATTATCATCTAGACCAAAATTAAAGGTTGGTGATAAGGTTCGAGTATCGAGGTACAAAAGAAAGACTTTCAATAAAGGATACACTCCAAATTCGACTGAAGAGGTGTTTACAATTGATAAAACCGAATACTCAATGATGAAGAGATACAAGGGAGTTTTTATGAACCTGAATTGTTAAACGCTAAACAAGATCTATTCAGAATTGATAAAGTAATCCAGAAAGATTATAAGAAAAAACAAGCTCTTGTTAAATGGAAGGAATACAGTGATGATGCCAATAGTTGGATACCTCTAAAAGATGTTAAAAATATATAAGAGCGTTTATTTAGAAATAAAAGTTATTATGTAAACATAGTAGTATGTCTGAAAGTCAAAGTCTCGGTTCACAAGATTCATCTCAATCTTCAATATCGTCTTTTATATTAGAAGATAGTTACACAGATTCAGATAACACATGGATACCAAGTCAAGAATCATGGTCAATTTCACAATCATCCATTTCTGATTTCTCTTATTCAAGTCAGGATTTAAAATTAAAATAATTTAGATTAAAAATAAAACATAGATTAATATTATGAAGAAAAAATAAACTACAAAGAACGTGATCCAAGTTTCTATCTTGATGAAAATGGAAAACCTTGTATAGCTAAATGTTTGTTATGGCATGGACTTATATTGAGGATCATAAAACAACGTTTTCCGTGTCACAAACGTGTGTTTTCAAAGGATGGAAAAAATGTGATTGTATAAATATATATATAAATAAAAATCTTGTTATAGTATATATGAGTTTGGTGAGCAAATTATATTCTAACTCTGAATTAAATCTTTGTATTAACTGTCATTTTAGTCAACAACGAAATATCTGGTTTCAAGCAAAAAAGACAGCAAAATTACTTGGATATATTGATACAGACCAGGTGATAAGAAAAAATGTTGATTATGAAGATGTGAAAACCTACCCTGTCTCTCAGATGGGTCAGGTCAGATGTACAAAATTAATTAATGAGTCTCCCTTTTTATTCACTTATTTTTGTTTTAAAATTGGAAACAGTTAAAAAATTGAAACTTTGGGTTACAAGCATTGTTCTCCCAAAAACAAGAAAATACATGTATGGCCAGTTCAAATTATTCAATAATCCAGATAACCATATGTTTAAAATAGAGAATGAGACAGGCTTGTATTACAAAGGTGTTTCTTACATGAGACGTTTTTATCCTGATTCAATCATCATTGTGGGCCTTGGTGAAAATCAAGATACAACTTACAAATGCATTGACTCATGGAAAAAAGGCAATACCAAAGGCCAACACGACATTATTATATAAAACTTTCACAGATTTTATAGCGGCCTTTGTATTGAATTTAAATTGCCAACCAATAATTACAAAATTAGTAAATCTAAACTCAGAATGAAAAAATGGTATAAAAGTAATGGATATCAGTTCAAAATTAGTAATGATTAGGATAAAATTATACGTCTAATTAATACCGGTAATTATTTTCAAGATCTACAAATACCTTGCAGAAGGTCTTTGAGTAAAAAATACTTTTTAAATCAAAATTCATATAGAAATCACATTATTTGGTTTCATAATTTGGAAGACCCATTTTATAAATCAGAATGATATTGTTTAATAATTATGTCGATTCTTTTGTGATTGTGTAATTGTAACTTAACAAATATCACAAAAATATATTTTTCCTTCAATCAATGAAGTTCGATTTTTGTCGGCTCTTGATGATTGAATAAAATGATCAGGAAGATCTTCATTTATAAATTCAAAAGTATATTGTTTTCCATCTTTTTTACTAAACCCTGTTTTCTAATTATTTATTTTCTTACAAATCATTTGAATGATTCCTACATTAATCCCTTATTTTTGTTGAGCCACATACATAGATCTGAAATACAATTCTTTTTTTGTTTCCAAGTTTATTGATTCAACACATTGATGATTTGCGTGATTTTTTGCTGATCTCTTGTTATTTTCACTTGATACACAATTTCCAAATTATTGTTAATATAAATTATTTTTTTTCTATCAGAATCAAAAACCATATTTTCAGGGATTATTTCTTGGGTTGTACTTTCAACAACAAATCTATGTACAAAGTATTTTGTTGTTGTTGTTTTGATCCTTGTTTTCAAACATGAATTCGTAAATAACCATCATTATTACTTTTTTTATCTCTAGGAATTTTATCAATTTTTATCGGTAATTATCAAATCAAAGATTCAACCAAATAGCTGTGTGGATCCGGGCAAAAAAAAATAAAACTAATAATATAGAGATGAATCGCAATCAACTTATCCGTGAATTATTAAAAGACTTGAGTAACAAGGAATTAAAGATATTGGTTGAGTACAGAAAATTGTCAAAACCATATTTAATTCCACCACCTCCTTAGTTTAGAGAGAAACCAATTCCTGCACAAAGAACAAATTCTGTAAAACAGATAGTGAGAGAATATGAAGATAACATTATTTCTTTGCCGACTCAATTCAGAGATGGTTTAAAATCAATTCCTGTGCCAAGAACCAAAAAACCAATACCAATACCAGCACCAAGAACAAAAATGGAGCAAACAAATAAAGCTCGAAAAGGATACACTAAATCATTTGAAATCACATTGAAGAATGACAAAGACCCATTAGTTCAATTACAAAACACAAGAAAAGTTATTGAAAACCATTTCAAATCCATACTTAGTGATACAAAAGGATTCAAATTTGTTTGAATCATTAAAAGTAGCATTCATAAAAAAGATGATGAACAAATACATAAAACTGCTTGTTTCAACAGCAAACGAAAAACAATAATTCATGAAAATGAAATAAATGAAGAATTTCAAATGCTCAAACAAGAGATATTAAACGGTATTGCAGTTTGGATTTCTGAAGGAAGTGGCTGGACTATTGAATCTGTTGAAAATCATTATACAAATGTTGTTAAATATCAACCAATGAACGGATCATCTTACATTCAACTACCATTTGAACTAAGAAATACTGCTAAAGAACTGTTAAATCTTAAAACTGAAGATAATGAATGTTTCAGGTGGTCTCATATCAGGCATCTATACCCTCAAGAAAAATATCCCCAGGAAATAAAAAAATCAGACAAAGCATTAATTAATACCTTGGATTATTCAGGTATTGAATTTGTGGTGTCTGTTAAACAGTATATTATGATTGAAAAGCAGAATAATATCAACATCAATGTATTTGGTTACGAAAATAAACAGCTTTTTTCCAATTTATATCTCGAATAGTAGTTTGGTGATAATATGAACCTTTTATTAGTAACTAAAGATAGAAACAAACAGTATGTTCTAATAAAAGACTTTAACAAATTCATGTACCAACAAAGAAAACACAAAGAGAGTAAGCATTTTTGTATGTATTGTCTTCAATGTTTCAGTTCTGATGTGGTTTTAAGAGTGAGTCCATGAGTGCACCAGGCAAGTCTGCTACATGCCATCCCGCCGATTTCAATGAAACTTAGCCAGTTTAAAAGGTCTACCCCTAAACTGAATAAGGAAAACTGGTTCCTAGTTTGGATCTTTTAGGGGGGAGATAGACCACCCCCCTGATCTTACTTGACTTTTCACCGTGGGAAGTGCTTCAATATGAGGGGAAAGGCTCTCAGTGCAACTGTATTTAACCTATTGCTATGATGGTATACATATTGGTACATCTTAAGTAAATGCAAGGAACAAGTGTCAGTCAATTTGATTGACAGCTTGTCAATCAGTGGATGTGAATATGTGACCACATTTCTAGCCATGCAAATCTTGGTTGATTTTGAGGTCAAATATCTCCCCTTGCCAGAAAGGTATGACATTAATTTTAATGTCTCCCTGTCATTGAACGTTTCGTTTCTAAAAAGCATTGAAAAACATTTTGGGCACTGCTGTTTGTTCGCTTCAGGTGCCATTTGAAAACTGCACGTAGAACAAGCTTATTTCAATTTTATCCGTTTTATAATTCAGAATATTAGTGGCTGATAAACCATCATTTTCTAGCTAGTTAAACAAAAATATTTAATGAGAAGGATAAGAAATGCTAAACAAAATTCGTCTTTTATAGAAGAAAATGAAGACTTCTCATTTATCAGAGATGCATGTCACCAAAATTGGTAAAAAATCGATAACAAAATTCCTGTGTCTCTGACTAGGCATTTGCTATTTGAAGACTTTCGGGCAAAATCAGCTTTTTCCTTCATTCAAGTGTTTATTGTCATAAGATCGTGCGGTTTTTAATGGCCCACATGGAATTTAATGACCCACTTGGAAACACGAGAACATTAGATTGCAGCAACGTTGCAGATGTTTACTTGTGCAAGCTCTGAAAAGACAGAAAGTGAGTTGAAACTCTACTTTTAACTAAAAAGGAAATACGGTTTCAGTAAAGTTGTCAAGTTTAAGCCAGATAATTCCAGAAAAAAGCCCAAAATCGTGGTTCCCACTTACCATCGGGCCAGCTTGCCACCATCGATCATTTCCACGCAGAAGAAGTATTTGTAGCGTGATCTGATAGCCTTTAATAAGAGTTCCAGCAAATCATTCATCCCTCTGCCAAGCAAGGTTTTCATAATGTCTTTCAAATCTCTATAAGTATATATTTGTCTGGTGTTTGACCGGCAAACATTGGAAGTGTTCACATTATTTTCACGCTTTGTGGTTGGTGATAATGCAGCGGGTACACAGATTACTGGTAAACGGGTGTGGACAAAACGTGGGATAGGCCATGGTGTGGGTCATTGATGCGTTACCAGACTGTATTAGAACAAGTGACTTTACAGAGTTCAAAAGGAACATTCAGGGAATGACTTTTGTCTAGACACATTTTTTTGTAGATTCTAGTTTCTTCAATGTATGTAATTTATTTTGTATGGTATTTTAGTATATTTTTATTATATTTTCTCGAAGATATTAGCTACTAATATTGATAGTATTACAAGCTACTCTAAAATTCGAGAGGAAATAAAGTCTATGTATGTATGTATGTATTGATGGCATTCCAAACATCACGCGCCGATCTCAATGATTGTAATCAGTCCGGGTGATTCAGCCTTGTTGCGACATCAAGGTATTGCCATATAAGACTGTGAACATCCAAAAATAACTCATTTCAACCACGCGCTTGAGTTCTGAAGAGTTGTGCGAGTCGCAATGGCTCAGCTGTCTTGTTCATTTGCGACCTACTGTGGAAATGAATGTGATTTTTCTTCACGCTGGCCAGGACGGCAACAACTAATACCCCTGAATTCGTGTTCAGATAACATAAAACAGCACTTGAGAGACGTCAAAATATCTCAAGCATGTGTTGCATCCGAGAAAGAGCTCATTCTTGCTCGTGTTGGTTTGTTCGGTGTTTCTGACGGTCGCAATTTCACAATATGCCCGAAACATCGTGCAGAACTTGGGGTGAGATTCAGACCTTCAAGAAAGTGCCAGTATCCCCTTCATGGTAATTGGAAGCGGAAGGTTCAGAGGGGAATTAATTTGAAGATGGCTAAAGATATTAAAGCAAAGTGGAACACTGTCGTTCCAGTTGGTGCAGGTAATTGTATATTTTTTACATTTGGCATATAGAAGTGGCATGCATATAACAACATGTAAAACACTGTAAACTAACATTGTTATAAACCTTGGACTATAATGAGACATTTTTGCTTTTGTGCTGTACATGCCTTGTGCTAAAGGGATTGGAACAGGCGTGGATAATATGTTCACCTGAACAACTAGTTCTTCAGTGAAAGGGTAGGGAGAGGGGCATGGGGTGGGATCCCCACCTTGACGCAGGGATCCAGTGGGTCCTCTGACATTCAAGTTGTGCAAGAGGAGGAGTCTGTGGATCAGACTCCAGGGCCATTGGTAGAGCAGGCACCACTAGAGTGTGAATCACCCGAAAAGGAACTGTCGTCACCATGTTTGCATGTGCAATTTCAACTTGAAATTCCAAGCGAGGTGAGGCTAGATGTGTCTTCAGAATAAGTTTTTGTCAACAAAAGTTCTGAAGCCAAAAGAAAATATTCCGAATATGTTCAGTGAGTAAATCGTTCTCTTTCTTTGCGCTTCACTTTTCTGCATAATTCGACGGGGAGCTTTGCTCTGTAGGTAGCTAAATAACAGGGTAATCAAGCCTTGTATCGGGCGTGGATTCAGGTGCGTGATGTTTTGTGTTACTGAACAAGCTTTTTGTTTTACGATAGCAAAGCGATCTGGATATCTTCTCTTCATCGTCCCAAGGGTCGTTGGCAGAGGAAGAGACGTCTCGAGAGTGGCAGCCCACGCCATGGGTTGAGCATCAGCTGCAGCATCTCAATAGCTACCTGCTAAAATCAACTGCTGGTAGGGTCAGTCCAGTCAGGTCCCAATGAAAGTCCGATATTATGACCATTTCATTGTCGATGCAGCGCTACTACTGGAAAAAGGCTGAGCAAGCTGTTGATACTGTGCTTAATGCTATTGCCCCAGAGAATTCATCGTGGCTGCTTCAGCAGGTTTTCACAAAGTACCAGAGCGGACGGGCTGTCTCTGCTGCTTCCGAGGAGGACAGTCTGGTATCTAGACTCGTGACCCTTCACAATGAAACTAGCCACTGGTACACCCAGCAGCAGATTCTCTCCCTCTTCGCCTGCGACTACACGAAGACAGAACTACTGCAGCTAGTGCCAGGACTAACCAAGTTCAGAATTGATGAGGCGAGAAAACATGTTTTTCAGACTAAGCCTGGTCACCCCATAGAGCCAGCAACCATTACCAGCACGAGGTTGGATCCCTCCAAGGTTGACCATTTTCTGGACTTCATTAGCAGTCCTTCACAATGAAACTAGCCACTGGTACACCCAGCAGCAGATTCTCTCCCTCTTCGCCTGCGACTACACGAAGACAGAACTACTGCAGCTAGTGCCAGGACTAACCAAGTTCAGAATTGATGAGGCGAGAAAACATGTTTTTTAGACTAAGCCTGGTCACCCCATAGAGCCAGCAACCATTGCCAGAACGAGGTTGTATCCCTCCAAGGTTGATCATTTTCTGGACTTCATTAGCAGTCCTTCGTTTCTCCAAGATGTGGCATATGGAATGAAAACGCTAAAGCTGTCAAGCGGAGAGAAAATTGAAATCCCAAATGTAGTGAGAACAGTCATCTCGACTCGCCTCATCCAGCTATATCTGACCTATTGTGTAGAAACCAGCTTTAAGCCACTTGGGAGATCAACGCTCTTTAATATCCTTTAGGTATGGATGGATTCAAAGCCCTGTCTTATTCTGTAGCTCGTTTTATGCAATTGTTGCTGTGTGCTATAGGTTTAGTGAGAGGGTAAACGTAACCTGCAGGGTTTTTATGTAGGGTAAGCGACTGTTACTCAAGCACTAAATAATTGGCCAATAAAGTTTTACACTTTAGGTGTGCGCCGTTTCTCAGAAGAAGTCCTTGGCAGGTGTGGACAGCATGCAAACGGATGGCATAAATGCAGTTGCCTCCCTGGAGAGAATAACTAGTGTAATTGGCAAAAACGGTAAGAGGGATGCTCAGATAGAGTTACCGTATTTCCTTGAATAGGCGACACAAAGATACCCGACGCAAAGTATGTGTGTGTGGGGGGGGAGGAGGGGAGGGGGGGCGACGTGTGTGTGTGGGGGAGGTGTTGTATCACGTCTCAAGGTGGCAAACGTTATCTGTCAACCGACCACAAGCTTCACATATCAAATGAAACGCCCTGCGCGGATCATTGCAGCGTGTAGGCACTGAGCAGTAATGAAGCCGAGTTCTGTGGAACCTGTTCCCACCAGCATAACATTGGCTGTGACCGCTGCGATGACTTCAGGGATGCCATCGTGGATATTCAAGTCGCATATTCTGAGCTACAGTTAAACAGGTACTAATTTTAGATTCTTATTAGTTCATGTGACTTAGCTTGGAGGTACATTTTATTTTGTCAACAGTATGACAGTGCTTTTACGAGTTTGCGTTAGTCATTGAATCCATCTTGTGACCCTCAACACTAACTCGTTTGACTGATATTCCTGTTTTCTTACTTTTCCATAGTGACAATGAAAAACAGGAAGAACTTCAGTATGATCTACAGGCGGCAATCCCAAAACTAGACGAGTGGAAGGCGCATATTGTATGGTCCGTCCACCAAGATGCTGCGAAGGCTGCTGTTGTCGATAACCTTTCGAAAACCGAAGTGTTGCTCATAATGGACTGGGCAACGAAGTTCTTGCCGACAAGCTATAGAGAGACCCAACGCGATTGGTTTGGTAAAAAGGGATAGCCTTGGCACATTACTGTT
>OX419336.1:17709925-17734925 GCA_948470475.1 Galaxea fascicularis | reverse complement strand
GGAGTGCGATACTGTGAAGAAGCTATAACCTATATCCGGAGAGAAGAAAGAGACGATAGCAGAAAAGAGAAGATACAGAGTTCAGAGTTTATTATGAAGTCGCCCGTGCGAGTTTGTGTGCTCAGAGAAGCCAGTGAGTGGACAGAATCCAGTGTATCAAGAAAGTCAAGCATTGTTGTCAAAGTTAATTAAGAAAGTCAAGAATTGTTGTCTCTAGATGGTGGAGTTGGAGTTCAAAGTGAATGAAAGACAGTAAGCCTGTTTTATGAACTGCTTAACGTAATCTTTAACCTAACTAGCTAACTGTAACAGTGTATAACTTAATAAACGATAGTTGAAAGGGTAACTGCTCGTTGTCACACTTTTGTTGCGTGCCTTATATCGTGCTCGGGAGCTCTTTTCACTTATGTCTTGTTCGCGGACATCTCTTGGTTATTCCTGCACATAACATTATTATGTGAGCAAATCTTTAAAACAGCAAATGCCAAGTCAGAAACACTGCAATTGTGCTATCGCTATTTTAACAACTTCTTTGACCTGCACCTCTGATGAACGTAATATCTCCATTTTCTTCTCAAAATCTCAAACGTTTTTAGCATTTCTTACCCTTCTTAATTGATATTCTTGGATAAAGAGTTAGGATATGTTGGTTTGTTTGCTTTAGAGGCCACTACTACCCTCAATCGGATGAAATCGGATGAAATTGAAATAAGCTTGTTCTACGTGCAGTTTTCAAATGGCACCTGAAGCGAATAAAGAGCAGTGCCCAAAATTTTTTTCAATGCTTTTTAGAAACGAAACGTTCAATGACAGGGAGACATTAAAATTAATGTCATACCTTTCTGGCAAGGGGAGATATTTGACCTCAAAATCAACCAAGATTTGCATGGCTAGAAATGTGGTCACATATTCACATCCACTGATTGACAAGCTGTCAATCAAATTGACTGACACTTGTTCCTTGCATTTACTTAAGATGTACCAATATGTATACCATCATAGCAATAGGTTAAATACAGTTGCACTGAGAGCCTTTCCCCTCATATTGAAGCACTTCCCACGGTGAAAAGTCAAGTAAGATCAGGGGGGTGGTCTATCTCCCCCCTAAAAGATCCAAACTAGGAACCAGTTTTCCTTATTCAGTTTAGGGGTAGACCTTTTAAACTGGCTAAGTTTCATTGAAATCGGCGGGATGGCATGTAGCAGACTTGCCTGGTGCACTCATGGACTCACTCTTAAATAATCATAAAAATAACTGCATTATAATTAATGGCAAACAAGCTATTTAAATGCCAAACAAAGGTGAAACTATTGAATCGAAAATTATCATAAGCAGTTACAAGTATCTTTTGTGATATATGCAGATTCTGAGGCTATAACCGAAAAAATATCTTGTTGCTTGCCAAATGAAAATAAATCTTATACAGAATCTTCTCAAAAACACATTGATTGTGGGTTTGGTTACAAAGTTGTTTGCTGCTATGATGATATATATACAAAACCAGTTCAGATTTATAGAGGAGAAAACGCAGTTAAAAATTTGATAGAACTGCTTGGTGAAATCAATTGGTGTAAAAATACAATAAAAAACAACTTTAACAAACCACTTGTGATGACCGATGAAAATGAACTCATCTCTTGATAAGCTTGTAAGCAATCTGCCAGATGATCGTTGAAATATACAAAAATTGAAATTAACGAAAATTACATTCTTATGAAACAAAAAGGAATATGTCCTTTTGATTACGTGTATTCATTTAATAAATTTAAAGACAAAAAACTGCCTTCAAAAGAAGATTTTTACAGGATTTTGAATGATGAGCATGAGGATAACACACAAGTGATACGAACATGCACAAAATGTTTGGAAAACTTTGAATATGAAAACAATGGGTGATTACCATGATTTATATCTTAAATCAGACATTCTTCTCCTTGCAGTTGTATTTGAGAATATCAGAAAAACACACTTACAATATTACAAACTTGATCCTTGTCACTATTGTACTTCGCCAGGCTTAAGTTGGGATGCTATGCTTAAAATGACAAACATTAAATTAGAGCAGAGTTTATGTCAGACATTGATATGTTTAAATTTATAGAAAAAGGATTAAGAGGTGATATTTCATACATTTCAAACAGATATTCAAAAGCAAACAATAACTACATGGTTTAAAACTACAACAAAAATGAACCATCGAAGCATATAATATACCACAAAATGAAAACTATCAGAAGTGATAAACATGAAATTGGAAGTTATAATCTAAACAAAGTATCACTAAGTTGTTTTGATGACCAGAGATATATTCTTGATGATGGAATAAGTAGTTTAGTATATGGTCATTACAGAATTAACTAAACAAGGTTTCTGGGAATTGTTAAGTTGGCTAAGTACCAGACACTGGTTAGATGACCTTGGGAAAACAAACGCAAAATATGAGTGGACAAGACCTTGGGAAAACGAACGCAAAATGGTTGGGGTGTATTGAGAGTATTTTTCATACGGAAAATGCGCTCGTACCTCCAAGTCCTATACTACTAGCACCTGCACAGCTAAGACAATCTTTCCCATGTTCAATGTTGAGTGAACTGTGCCATTCCAACTGTGTATCGCTTTTCAGCTATGAAAGTAAAAACAAAGAACTCCATCCTGTTCATCGTGGAGTGACGCCAACATCACCTCTGTCATCACAAGCTTGTCAATTGCTGAAAGAATTTCAACTCCGTTATGGAATAGGACTGTTGTACTGCAAGATCTCATATCTTGACTACCTTGTGAAGTAAGTAATAAAAAAGACAAAACATCTAAACAGCGTACCTTTTCTAAAACTGAACAAATGTTTCCAAAATATTATTTACAAGATCACTAAAAAATATTACGCAATTTGGACAGTTCTTTCTTACCATTCAGGATAATAAATTTTCAGGGATAAACTACACATCTGAGCACTATAGAAAACTTGTCATCCCTTCAATATTCAAGTTATGTGAAAAAGCACATTGCTTTTGTCCGTAGCTTCTCTTGGGTTATGGATTTATTTTTGGGCGGTGGAATATTTCCATACACTTGGCAATCAACTGCTGTGGATCGGAAAGGAAGAATCTCATTAAAATGAAGTAACTAGTGTTTTTGTTCTCTTGTAGGTACCTTGAGAATGACGTTTGGTATTTATGTCATGTGGCTGACTGTCTACACGATCTCATGAGGCATGTAACCTACCCAGAAATTTTTGTTGAGAGTGAGGTAAGGAAATAGTTTTTACAGGGAAAATTATTAAACAAAGGCCTGTCTAGTGTTATTACCCAAGTTTCACTACATCTACTCTCTCTAGAGTAGGAAACTCTCTGTGCGAACAAGTTCTCACCAAAAGAGTTCTGTCAAAGTTCCTGATAGATATATTGTTTAGTGGGTTTTTATGGCAAGTTTTAAAGTTTGATTATTTTTTGTGATACTCCTCATACAGTGCTGTTTTCAGGCATCCTTAAACCTGTCAAAAGAGATGCCAAAGCAGCAGGAGAGTGTGCTGGGGAAATTGTTGCAGTTACTACTCCCTGGCTCCTGGCTTTTGTTACTTATTGAGGCTTTAGCTTGCTATACCTCTGTTAAGGTGTCAAAAGTTCACTAAATATGCGATTTTCTTTTTCCTTGTTTTATAGTTCAAAATGCTGCTGTCTATACTGTCAAATTTGCTGGCTAAAACAAAGTATGCCTTGATGAGAATTAGAAAAGTCTTTCCTGAAAACAGTCCGAACGATGGTGTACCAGCACTGGTTGCACTGTTCAGGTTATCTTTGGAGTCAAGCAGACATTTGTGTACAGAATTCCCCTTGGTTTTCTCCACACTCCACCAGGCTCTCGTATTTGCCTCTAACCTACCTATAGAGCCCCTCAACAATATCCTAGCGTCATATTTGAAGGTACATTAGATTTGACTATGTCACATGCACTTGTCTATGATAAGATTCATCCATCAACAACGTGAACCCAAAATGTTATTTACACAAGTTAAAATACAGCAAATTCTCTCTCATTCACTGGAAATGAAACCTGCAGCATACTCTTCTTTTTATTGTGAAAACTTGTGTTATGGTCGAGCTCAGATGGACCATAAAATTTTGTTTTAGCACGCAAACATCATTGTAATATGTCCATTCGTACGACATCCAACACGTTAAAGGTAGTGAAACTCAGTAGCCAATCATAAAATTAACTTTGTGAACACAAATTTGCTAGAACTGTTACAGCGTTGTAATTAACTCTTGGTTGCAACCACGATCAGCTGGCCTATAGCTAGAAAAATTTTCCAACAAGGCACTATTTTAAAAAATGTGCTAGAATCGAATTTTACCTTTTTTTCTTTGTTGTGACTGCTTGCTACTAAATCTTTGAAATACACGGGCGAAAAAAGGCGAGTGCCTTCAGTTCGCCCCATACTGGCTACGGGCCAGATCAGTCACTTCTACAGTGATCAAGCTAAATCTATATGTTTCCCAAAGGGATGCATGTATGTATTTTGTATGAATATTGTAATGGACATAGAGAACATCAATCCATTATTTGCGAGTGATTTATTTTTAAAATGAGTTGAGTGGATTTTTTGCCCTCCTTGCAGACTGAGATGGACAGTCGATATGAGCGCCTCAAGGTCATTGCAATAGATCAGCTGGGTCAGGATTGTTTATCACCTCGACTCATGATAAAGTTGATCCTGGAAATTCGCCTAGAGGTCAAAGATTACGACACATTTTACAATGTAGCCTTCTCCAGGTTAGATTTGTGAACCTCGATTAGAGGTGTAAAAATAGGTTTGTGATTCCTCCCAATTTTTAGTCACAAATGGCAAAAATTCAGTCGCAAATGCGACTGCATTGGTTGCAATTTCCAGCCCTTATTTAATACAATAGTCAGTTATGTTTTCAGCTTGTTCAACGTAGCCAAAGACTCCTTACCGTCGTGTGATCAAACCTCTCTCTTTCAGTTACTTTGATGTGAGGGAGCTTGCAGCATTCCAGTTTTATTCCTTGCTGATGTCAGACGTTGAACAGCTTTGTGCAAATCCTCCCCAAGCATGCAGGTGTGGTGATGTTGACCCCAACATGCTATGCTTGGCATTTCGATTGTCGAAACTGGACAAAGATTGGGCGAAGTTCATCCCCTTCAGGTAAACCGGCAATTTCCTGGGATTGGTAAAGAAAATGGTGTTTCGAGTTCTGTGACCACTGTGGCTTTGCTGATATAAATACAACGGTGACATTGTCTGTCACGAAGCCAAGAGCAGATTTCCTGTTTCCACTTAAAACACTTCATTTGTTTGTAGTATAACTTCAAAGAAGATTCTTCAGGTCATACTATCTCGAGCCTTACATACAACAGTCGATTGTATCATACTGATGTCTAAAACACTATTTTTATCAGTAAGAACATTCTAGATGCTGATGAGATATCCTTAAAATAACTGAACAGAATGTTCTGGAATAAGGAGAAGTTTCTAGCACAGCTTATGAAATAGTGATGCGGCAGTTCATTGTTCTTTCGACCAGTGACCACTATTCTCAATTTTGCATCTTACATTCTCCATCTCTAAAATCTCGCTATCATGAGACTAAAATCGGGGACTATTCGAGATTTTCGGAAGAAAACTTTATTACGGATATTTCTCAAACTGACTGGGCCGGTTTGATCTCTAATCGTTCTGTTGACAAACGCTTTTCTTCGTTTTACAACAAATTGAATAAAGTTGTTAATAAGCATGCTCCTCTCAAAACTGTCTCAAAATGCAAAGCTAAACAACTACCTAAACCGTGGATATCTAGAGGTTTACGTAAATCAATAAAAATAAAGGACGATCTCCTGTACCCTGGTGACACAGTTACATACAGGAACAAAATTTTAAGCCTTTTTCGCCAGAGTTAAAGGCTTTACTACCAATCCTGTTTTAGTAGCAACCTAAATAATATGAAAAAAACTTGGGAGGGGATTAACACTTTAATGAATAAGCATAGAAAGATTAAGCTCGTGTCGTCGCTCCAGCTTCCAGACAATCAACACAAAACCAATCAGAAATAGCTAATGCATTGAACCATCATTTCTGGATATTCTAAACAAAATTCAAAATAACGTTGATAAAAGATTGTATTCTTGTGGTATTTTCATTAATTTAAAAAAAAGGCCTTTGACATAGCCCATTGCAGAAACGTGAGGGGACTGGGATAGAGTGTGGTTGTTTTAAGTTTGTTTGAAAAACTAAGATATTCAAATGAAAGATCAACTAACTTTGAGTCTTAAGCAAGAATAGAAGTATTATTTAGTGGAGGAAAATGGCAAATATCACCTAAAATAGAGAGTTTGTATGGATTGGGTAGACAGGCCAAAAAATTGTAAGGGTTTGTGTGGAATTTTGCAACTTTTGCAAGACGCTCATTTGGACAATTTTCAGCTGAAAACTCTCAAACTTGACTGGGTAGCTTTTCATTCAGTAACATTTCAGTTGAAATGTTTAGATTTTCAATCTAATCAATATAAGAAACGCGTCCCAGTCCTCTCACGTTTCTGCAATGGGCCTATGGTTGATCATTCGATCTTGTTACATGAATTGCACAATTGGGGAAGTAGAGGAATAGTTAATGACTGGTTCTGGTCATAGTTGTCCGTCAGGAAAGAAAGAACAGTGTGCGGTGTCCCTCAAGGTTCTGTGCTTGGGCCGTTTCTTGTCTTAATATATGTCAACGACATGCATTGCTCCTCTAAAAAGTTTGATATTTACCTATTTGCTGATGATACTAACTTACTATATGCAGGAAAAGATCTTAACAAACTTGAACTTGTCGTCAATGAAGAAATGTTTAAGTTTTTGAATGGCTGAGCAAATTAACTCTAAGCCGTTGTCTAGGCAGTACTCCATTTTATTGTAATTAGACCTTTTTTACATTTTATTTTGCTCTCCTTTTTCACACCTCTTTTTGTATCATACTTTTATAAGGTTTCTTGCACCCCTTTCTGTATATATTCGGTCCGCACGCTTACATTTCTTCATTCGTTAAAGGCCATAGACTGATAGCCAAAAGCTTATGTTTTAAACCTTTTTACCAGAGAACGTTCTTATATTTTAAAATTATATCTTGACGCATCTAAAGCTAACTTCGTTATTTTTCATCCTTATCAACATAAGCAAGACCGTGAAGTAAATCTTAAAATACTTGACAATAAATCGGAGCAGTTAGTGTCCCTTGAACATAAGACATATGAGAAATACCTAGAAGTTCTAATTGACGGTAGTCTCTCCTGGAAGCACCATATTATATACATTTCCACGAAAATAGGTAAAGGTATCGGTGTTATTCCTAGGTTTACGCACTTGGCACCACGCACTACTCTTTTAAACATTTACCACTCGCTCATTGTACCATATATTTCCTATGGTCTTGTTGCTTGTGGCCAAGCCGCAAATACACATCTAAACAAAGTCGTCATGTTACAAAAGCGGGTTTATTGTCTGATGTATTTTTCCGATTATACATTTCACAGTGCTCCTCTTTTTGCTTGTTCGGGAATTGCACAGATAAAAATGCGTGGTTGCATGGATGCGTGGTAACTAAGCTGGATGACTTTAAGCCACATCCCACAACATTCATAATTCAATCTACCAATAAAGTTTGTCTTATAGATGAATTGTTGTTAATGTTTTTTGAAATCGCTTTTTTTTATCCAGCACTATTTTAGGCCAGTTTTTCACACTCAGACTTGACCATTTACCATTCAGTAAACATTGACTTTAGGATTATATCTTGAGAGGCTGCAGTTTGTCTTATGCAGCTTCTCGTTATGGTTAAAAAGTCACTTACCATCTTATGATCTCCTAACACTTGTAATCACTTAAATAAAGCCTCTGGTAATTAACCAAGGTAACTTACTGCCTGGAAGTTGCTTGGTGTGCATAATATATACATCATTTGCATTTCAGTCGTCAAATATGGCGACAGCCATTTCAGGACTTAACACTGCAGTGGCTGGATGCCATTGGTCGTTGGTTTCAAACCCTTGTTCCTCAGCTGACCCGCAGTGATGGATGGAGGGCGGTGGAAAGGACGTTCTTTGTATCCCAGAAAAGGTTGAGAAACTATGCAAAGAGTCAAGGAAGACATTTACCACCAAGGCCCATGGGAACTAAGTCAGCTTCTCTCGGGTCGTTGACACATTCACAAAATTCTGCATTCAACTCAGTTGGTCCATCTACCAGTGGCCTGACCAAGGTTTGTTGCTTGTATCATGGATGTGCTCTGTGTATACGACAAAGCAATTGAACTGAAGTATGGAACAGTAGAAAGGCTAAGAAATTTTAAACAAAGTAATCATAATTTAAATTGCATTATGGAGGTTGAAGAAACATACCAAATTGAAATTGGAAAACTCTTAAAAGCGGTATGACATCTCACTTGTAGTTTTAGTTTATTAGCAATATCTAAACACGGAATATGAAAGTTGTCTTTGCAGGCCCAACAAGGTTATTTTCGATTTTATAAAACACTGATACCTTAAAATGGTAATTAGGATTACATATAATCTGTGTGTAGAAGTTAGGGTGACGAATAAAATTTTCAGAATAAGTGGTGAACGTTAGTTAACAGCTACAAGATTGGGCTTTCCTCTTCTGTTGTATAGTTTACCTCCATGATTGATGGATGCCTTATGATGTGAAATTCTTTGACAACGTTCATCTGACTGCCTTTCATGAAATTGGTGTCATTTCTACTATAAAGAAAACGTTCTTATTGGTGACATGGATTGTAACTATACTATTATTAACTGTATGCAGATGATTGAAGAGTGCGGAATGGTAGCTGGCATTACAAACCTGATGGATTTTATTTTTTGTTCAGACTATGGAAAGAAAGGCCTGTCACAGAAAAGGCAAGGAACCGCAGCAGTCCCGAAAAGACACCTTAGCCTCAGCTCCCATGACAAAAAATAGAGGTCCAAAACCCAACCGTAATTTTATGATACACAGCAGCAGCAGTTCAGATGAAGACACATCAGACGAAGGAACCTCAAGTCCAAAGAAAGCGAGCCACAAACAACAGGTGGTTGTCGAAATCCATGAACCAAGAACGAGGGCTGGTCCTCGCATTGACAGTACCAAAGCAGGTTCATCAGAAGCTAACGGTATTGGACCATCAGTTTGGTCAGTGGGAAGCCAGCAAACTTTAGAGATTACTGGCAATTTAAGAAACGCAGTGGAACAAAATGCCATTTTGACATCTAATGCATCCTTAGACAAAAACTGTGTCCCTCAGCTTCCTGCTAGTGGAAGTCATTCCGAGGATGCCTGTGTAGAAAAGGCAAATAAAACAGAACAACAGAGCTCTACATCAGCTTCGAGTGAAAACGTGAATGCCAAACACGAGCGAGGAAATGAGAAGGAGGGTTTTATGGAAAACGTTTTCAGGTCAGATTGTTCACGCAATTCCAGTAGTCCCAGGACTCCATTTGAGAATGATTCCACCGCTGATGGTGGTTCAGATGGGTCAAATTCGTTGCTTTATTCATATCCGCAAGAACCACAGGAAGATCACATCAAAGTAGAATCAAAGGCGAGGCCTGCCCCTGCGTCAGGTGTGGTTAGTGGTGCTCAACCAACTGAAGATGGTGGCATAAGCAGTGATGCAAAAGGTAGCCTATCAAAAGACATCTTTGTTAAACGTGACAAAAGGAAAGAGCCTGCCAGTTCCTTTGTTGTGGTAGATTCGGGGTCAAACAATCTAAAAGCCCTCCAGCAAAGTCCAAGTGCTCCAGTTATCATACCGGCTGTCAGATCAAAGAAATGTATCTCACAGCTACTTGAAACCCCAGGTTGCTCAATTGGCTCTGCTCTCTCAGATTGTAGCAGTTTTGTAACTGCCCCTGGGTCTTTCATGTCCGGAAACAGTGTACAAACATTTCACACTGCAAGTTCTCACCATTCCACAAGCATGAAGAACAGTGGCGATCTGTCAGATACTCTTCGCGTGCCACAGGCTGGCCAGTTGGCAACTACAGGTGACAATGACGATCAAACAGACAGCCAGCAATCCACTGATAATACGTCCAAGGTTTTGCCTATTTCTAGCTCATTTGTGGATGTAGTCTGTGCTGTGAATCGACTTGCATCATTTGTCTGCCACCTGTGTCAGATTCTCTGTCCAGATGAAAGCCAGCGCAGAGACGAAAATGTAGATGATGAGTTAAAGAGTGAGTCCCTGGGAATAAAGAGGAGACTTTGCAATAGACTTTTTCAGGTATCACTGAGATGAATGCTTCTTCCTTTACTTTAGGGCGGGCAGTTTACACGAGTACCTATTGATGTTTACTTGATTCTGGGTGAAATTTGTCCTTCCCGGTTTTAAGTACCGGAACGAAATTAACATAACCATCCCCACCCTTGTACTTCAGTGTTTTGCAATTTTATCTAGACACCAGTTTGGTGTGTGAAAGCTATAGCTTGTGAACAGGTTTAGTTGAAGCTCATGTGATTTGAATTCCTTTTGCGTTACTCAGTATTTAACACCCACCCAAGTGCCATCCTTTCCAACCTTAGTGTTAGTAGTATAACAATTGGGGGCACCAGAGCATTTTACCAAAATAGTGGCATTTCTTTATATTTTGCTCTAGTACCCCCCCCCCTAGCTGTAGTACTTGTGTTTTTGCTCTGGTACCCCCACATGTCTTTTTGCACTGGTACCTCCAACCTTATTTGACCAGTTTCAGCCACTCCAGGTAGCAGGGATCAAGATGGGATTCCACGAGCATTTTACCAAAATATTGGCATTTCTTAATATTTTGCTCTAGTACCCTCAACGTGTTTTTTTGCGCTGGTTCCCCCAACCATATTTGACCGATTCTTATTGGTTTGAACCAGTCCAGGTGGCAGGGATCAAGATGGGATTCCACTGTTTAGTTAATTCTGTAATGACCATATGATAAAAAAATCTTCTTTTCTAAAACACAAGGTCCTCTCAATGAAGGGGGATCATTTGGATCATCAAAAAATTGAATAGAAACAAGCGCTCCTCGACAGCCATAAATTTGAAGGAATGTCTTATGATTTACATTCATTCCATCTGAGTAATGAATAATATTAATTTTACAACTCCTTGCTGGTAAGTGTTTATGATGCTCAATATTTTTTATCCAATGTTTGGATATCTCCTTTTTGTCATTCGGAGTTATTTTGTTCCAAGGGGTACAAAAAACAAATTTTTCTGATAAATGATAATCAGGAGTCTTGATCTTCTCATATTTTTTAAAACAATGGCAACTCATGTATGTATATTATATTATTTTCTCTGAGCCCTGTTTAGGAATTCCAATAATACCGAAGATAAAGGAGGTTTTTTCTTTTTCTGCAGGTCAGGATTCTTATTCCATTCATAGTCATTGTTTTTCTTCCACTTCGTAGGTTTTCTTTTAGTTTCATATTACGTTGCTAAGATTTATTAATCCGTTCTTTCTCAGCCAATGTTTTCACATTTTTCTTGCTTTTTTGTACATTTTTTACAAGCATTAATGGCATGGTACCCCATAATTGTTTGTTTTTCAGTTCTAAGGTAAGTGGAACCCTTTTCTCCATTGCTCTTGCTAATTTTATGAATTGCGTAGAAGTTAGTTTTTTTAATTATAGATTTTATAATGGCCATATTCTAGACTACTTATTCCATCATTAAGAATGTATCTCATCTTCAAAACAACTTGCTGATACTTTGTTTAGATTATAACTTCCAATTTCATGTTTATCACTTATGATTGTTTTCATTTTGTGGTATATTTGCTTGTCATTTAATAATACATCTTCATAGTTTTCACGTTTGATGTCCTTTTTGATAACAACCTTTTTGAATCTTTTAACGGTTTTGTTATTTACCTGATTATCCTTCACATATGAATACATCTTACTTTGAAGACCTACAAAGCTTCTAATTGGAATGCCTGTGGCCTCATCTTTCATTTTTCCAATAACTTTCACTTTTATCAAAATAAAGATTATTTTCAGAATAATCACTGTCATCAAATTTTTCTTTGTCATTCCAAAAGTCTTTGTACGCATCTTCTGTCTCAATTTCATAACACAATGAATCAGTATCAGTATACAGCAACTTTGCTGTAGTCCCATATTTTTGTTTTATGTAATTATAATGAAAATCATACATCAGAGTTTTGCTTAAATCAAGAATACATATTCCTATATAAGCCGGCCTATTAAGAGTAAGTTTTGAACTGCTACAAGATTCTTCTTATAAATTTTGCCGCTAATATAAGATGGTTTGGAAGTAAGCTACAGTAATTTCTCTTTATCAGTGACAAGTCTCACATTGACACACTTTCTGATATTTTCCATTGTTTTGCCAAAAAGACTGTTATTCATTAGCTTGAAGAAGTCTTTTTCAGAGCTGTTTTTGGCTTTAGTTCTTCTCAGTGTGTTATAGTCAATATACTGCTTTATCCAAGGCGATTGATCAAATTCGAGGATCCTATGCACTTTTTTAAGCTTCCAAGATCAAGATACAATTCAAGGTTTCTGTATTGTAATACGCAATTTTGTTTGTCAAACAATGTTGGATTAAGCTTTTGAACCAATCCTGTTGATATATTGAATTTTTCTCGTATTTGATTACAATAAGGGGATAACATATCTTTTGTCACCTTTAATTTTTCTGCACCACATGGGTAATCATTGTGTAAATTATGAAGATCAACTTCTAAAATAAAACTTTTTTTGCTATTTTCATTGTAAGATGCTGTTTATTTCTTTTTTCAGCCATTTAAAATTGCCTGTAGGAAGATTCTTATGCATAGCCCAGCCATACAAATTATTAGTATCAAGGTCATGATGTTAAAGAGAGACAAATAAGACTATTATTTAATCGGACCTGTTAATTTTATCACAGAGGTGTCGTC
Organism: Galaxea fascicularis; assembly: GCA_948470475.1. Lineage (NCBI taxonomy): Eukaryota > Metazoa > Cnidaria > Anthozoa > Scleractinia > Euphylliidae > Galaxea > Galaxea fascicularis. The sequence goes on along the minus strand of OX419336.1, from coordinate 17,721,994 downwards.
CCCACTGGGAAAATCAGACTTGTTTTCTCTATGTGTCGTCACTTCTGGGAGCATCGTTATAAAAGCAGACAAATATTTGTTCAACCCAGTCATTTGTTGTTTTCTCATCGTTTCGTAAGTTAGTTTTCGTCCGTATTCTATCGAGTTTTTATAAGTTTAAATTCGTTTCGTTTCTTTTGTAAAGACAGCTTTATTATACACTGTAGTTTAGGATTTACGACAAGTTTATGTAAAAGCGAATAATAAGATAAGAAATCGTCAGAACGCATGATGTTTCACGGGTTCATTTTCATTGTAATTGTTCATGTACTTATTGTTTGCTCTACCAAAACGATTGGCTATGTAAGAAATCCTGCCTCTTGTACCTTTTTCTATAAATTGAAACATATCAATATCTGACATAAGCTCTAATTTTGTTTGTCATCTTAAGCATAGCATCCCAACTTTTAGTACTGTAAACAGGTTTTTCTGAAGTTTTCAAATGTCTGATTTAAGATATAGGTCATGACAATTACCCATTGTTTTCGTACTGAATGTTTTCCAAACATTTTGTGCATGCTTGTATTGCTTGTCAGTTATATGCTCATCATTCAAAATACTATAAAAATCTTATTTCCATGGTAGCTTTTCATTATTAAAAGTCCATGTAATCATAGGGATAAATGCCTCTCTGTTTCATTAATTCGAATTGTTCATTTTTCAACATCTCACCAGTATAATTATTTGAATGCTTCATTCAGTAAATTTGCAGCAAGGTTATCAAGATCGGAACTCATGAACTGAAAACTATCGAGGAAAACCAAATGCTTCCCAAGCATAAAAGCCATGTATTTCTCCATGTTATTAAGGATTCCATTTGTTTCCAGTTCTTTGTCTTCACCTTTCTTATTTCTGTATGCATGATTTTTAGCTTACTGATTGCAGTTTTGCATATAAGGTTGTCTGTTGTTATGATGATAAATATAGTAAACAAGTTCAAATATACAGAGGGGAAAATACTGTTTACAAATTTATGGTGTAAAAAAGTAATGAAAAATAACTTCAACAAACCACTGAAAATGACTGATGAAGATGAACTATGTTTTAAGAAAGCTGATAAATGGCATATTTGTGGTAAAAAATATACAGAAAAAGATGTACAAGTGAAGAGTGATCATCGCAGTAAATTTTCCAATTTAAGCAACTGGAAAGAAGAAGCCTGAAAAAATCAGGGCTTCAACGGGATTCGAACCCGTGACCTCCGCGATATCGGTGCGATGCTCTACCAACTGAGCTATGAAGCCAGACATTGGGAGCGAGGTCAATTGTTGAGTTCATATTTTCCCGCACAGTGAAGTGATGTGAAGTATATATATATGAAATAATTCATATTTGTACTGCGGTTGTAGATACAAGTGAAGAGTGATCATCGCAGTAAATTTTCCAATTTAAGCAACTGGAAAGAAGAAGCCTGAAAAAATCAGGGCTTCAACGGGATTCGAACCCGTGACCTCCGCGATACCGGTGCGATGCTCTACCAACTGAGCTATGAAGCCACACATTGGGAGCGAGGTCAATTGTTGAGTTCATATTTTCCCGCACAGTGAAGTGATGTGAAGTATATATATATATATGAAATAATTCATATTTGTACTGCGGTTGTAGATACAAGTGAAGAGTGATCATCGCAGTAAATTTTCCAATTTAAGCAACTGGAAAGAAGAAGCCTGAAAAAATCAGGGCTTCAACGGGATTCAGAAAAAGATGTGAGAGTTAGAGATCATTGTCATATTACTGGCAAATACAGAGGATCTGCTCATCAGGATTGCAATTTGCAACTCAGAATAAAACCAGATGAAATAAAGATTCCAGTCATCTTTTGCAATCCCTGTGGGTACGACATTCACTTCATAATGCAGCAAATTGGTGAAATATGTTTTTGGTAAGTTTCAGTATATGATTTATTGTTTTGTTGGCATCCTTGTACTTTTTCTGTGATTGCTTTGAAATCTCCATACAGTGTATATTACAAATGGTACAGGCAACTGCTTATGATAAATTCTGAATTCAATAGTTTTGCCTTTGTTTGGCATTTAATTTTCTTTGTGATCATTCTTTGAAGGCAATGCATACAGAAGTGCTATCACTCTCTCTCTCTCGCTGTTTTGTTTGTTTGTACATAAATATGTTATTCTTTTATAAGAAAATAATGTTTGTTTTCATCTTCTGTAATCAATAAAAGGTTCATATGATCTTCAAACTGTTCTTTTTATATATACATTGTAGATTGGATACAGCAGTTTATTTTCATATCTGAAGACGTTTATTTTAATATTATTCTGCTTTTCAATTTGTTATAGTGTTTAACAGTAACAGGAAATTCAATACTAGAGTAATTAATCCAAGGTATTAACTGATGTTCTATCTGATTTTTTGATTTTGTGGGGCTCTGTGTCTAGTGGGTTTAAACACCTGATGTGGCACCATCTGAAACACTCATTATCTTTTTTTTGCAGATTTATTAATCCTTTGGTGGGATTTCTGAGTTCTAATAGTAGTTTTATACAAGATGACCCATTAATCGGTTCATATTTTACAACATTTGTATAATGATTATGAACAGATCCAATAGTCCAACCTGAAGCCTCTGATATCCAAACGGCAATTCCGTTTAATATTTCATGTTTAGCCCTATGTAAGCCCCATTCTATTTCATTTTCATTAATTATTGTTTTTGGTTTGCTGTTGAAATAAGCTGTTTTATAAATTTTTTTTATCATCTTTTTGTTTTGTAAATGTTATTGTCAGGGTTTCAACAATTAATTGCCATAAAGAGAAATTGCCATGAACAGAGATTCCCATAAGTAAAAACAGGCAGTATCATAAAGTAACATGCAACTCATCCCAAGGATCTGGTAACCGATAAAAGCCTATTACATGATTTCTATAAGCTGGTTCTGTTTTGAAAGATCTCTTGTTCCGGCAATATTTACACGGTATCTGAACATTTTTAAAGTAATCGTTTACAATACATATAATCTTATCATAGTGATTAGAAATGATAAACTTAAAACCGTTATTTTCATAGATATTCTTCATTTCTAACTGAGATAAGGAGATCTCATAATCCTCTATATAATTAATTTTTATATCTGGCTGTCCTCTCTTATATCCTTTCTTCCAAGAGTCTATTCTCTTCTGTGATGAGTCCTGGTTTTCTCCTGGAGAAGCTGTTAAGAAAGCATTACTATGGAATCCCCTAATGTAACCAACTTTGTAATGAAGATCCGTTTCATTTTCTATTTTATTTGGTTATTTGGACTATCAAAGAGTTTAAACTGACCGTATTTACAGATAGAGGGAAGAACCATGCTTGTAAGCCATGTAGGGAATCTTTTGGCTGTTTCTAATTTGGATGAGAAAATGAGAGAATAAAATCCTGATTCATTGATGAAAAAAGATGGACGGCCTTTTTTTTGAATAACCTGTACAGTGTACAGGAAAATATTTTTTCTCTTCAGAATCAACATTATATCTTACTGCTTGATCTGTATCTTGATAAGCAAGCAGTGTAGCTATCTCTTATATAGCCTGCTACAGTAAAGTTTCATTCAGAGTTAGTACATACTTTGCTTACGAAACTCATATGTACTTACATGTATAATATGTAATTTTTTATTTTTGAATCATCGTTTTTTCTCAAACGCTCTTATATATTTTTGACATCTTTCAGAGGTATCCAACTATTGAAATCTTCACTATATCCCTTCCATTTGACAAGAGCTTATTTTTTCTTATAATCTCTCCGAATGACTTTATTAGTAGTATAGCAGTTGGCGGTTCCAAGACACTGTTCAGATCTGGTTTCCAATGCAGAATCTCAAATCAGGAAATTCAATATAGCATTAACCTTACAGGATCCTGAGAACATTAATTGGAAAGAATGAATAATTCATTCTTTCCAATTAATTTTCAAAATTAGAATTCAGTCACTTGATTAGTTGCTGTTAATTATCTTGCAAGGGATCTGTTTAATTATTTCATTGCGTGATATTTTTTCTTTTATCTCTTGTTTAGTCATGTAAAGTGGTTCTGTACATTTTCAAGCGATTTAATTTAGACTGACATATGCAACAAAAATTGGAAAATCAAAATCGTAATTCAGTCACTTGATTACATACTGTTAATCAGTGTCTTATATATACCAGCACAGGTTTTGTGCAAATTGGAAAATCAAAATCGTAATTCAGTCGCTTGACCAAGGCCACCCAATAAATTTTTTCACCAATTGGCCAATAATGTTCGAGTGATGAAACAACAGAATAGCCGCAATTTGAATTTTGTTGTGCTTTGATAGTGGGTAAATTTGTCATACATGATTAATTTTGTCAAAATACATTGTTCCGACGTGATATTCTCAAATTTTCCTGAGTGGCCTTGGTTGAAGTAGTTGCACTGTAATCAGTGTCTTACATGTTAAAAGAAATCTTTGGAAATCACTATTGCATGACATTCCCAGAAATACCGGTTCGTATTTTTTCTCAGAAACATTGTTTAGTTAATTCTGGGATGTCCGTAAGCGTGACTTGTTATTCCATTCTCGTGAATGTATCGTTTGTCATCAAAGCAAGACAATGACACTTTATTGAGCTCATAGCTGCCAAGTTGGTGGTTAGTGCTTGTGATAATTTCAATTTAATTTTAATTTTTCAATTTATTTTATTTAAGCTCGGTAACGTAAGGAGTGGTTGCCCAATCTCCCGAGCCAGAGGCTCATGTATTAAACGTCCGAGCATTCCAGATCGAATTGGAATTTAGAAGTGTTGGTTTTTTAGCAGAGGGGAAAACCGGAGTACCCGGAGAAAAAACTCTCCGAGCAGAGAAGAGAACCAACAACAAACTCAGGGGTGGATGTTGCGCATGGGGTGTTGCATGGTCGGCCTGAGGTGTGATCTTGTACGCCGGTACACACCTGTAGTTTTGCTGTTCCTGACTAAATATGACCTTGGTGCTTTTGCTGTTCTCACAACAGTGCCTGGTTCCCAGGTCTTGGTTTGATGATCAAGGATTTTTGCCTTCAGGTTATAATAGTGCCCATGCTGTTCTTGTTGTCGTTGTAACTGTTCCTTAACTTGTGCTGAATCATCTGTAAGGTTTGCACAGTGAGACATTGGTAACAGTGTTCTGAACTTCCTCCTTGTTAGCAGCTCTGCTGGTGATCTCAGGTGGTGGTTGAGGGGTGTTGCTCTGTATGATAAGGTTTGCACAGTGAGACATTGGTAACAGTGTTCTGAACTTCCTCCTTGTTAGCAGCTCTGCTGGTGATCTCAGGTGGTGGTTGAGGGGTGTTGCTCTGTATGATAATAGACCTAGGTAAGGGTCTCCACCTTTCTCATCACATTTCTCAAGTATGTTCTTAACAGTCTGTACCATGCGTTCCGAGGATCCATTGGCTTGCGGATAAAGTGGGGAACTGGTGATGTGCTCTATTCCATAAGAGGTGGTGAAATCTGCGAACTCTTTTGCACTGTATTGTGGACCATTGTCAGTTACTAACTGGCTGGGGATGCCGTACTCTGTGAATATGCTCTTGAGATGGGTGATAACGGCCGCTGGGGTCATGCTTGAAAGCTTTTGGATAACTGGAAATTTGCTATACTGGTCTGAGACCAGGAGGTACTGGTAGCCCTTGAAGTTGAACAGATCAGAGTTTAACCTTTGCCAAGGGTAACTTGGTGGTTCTGACTGGAGAATTGGTGTTGGTGTCTTTGGCAAGGATTACACTCTTGTATGAGACTGATGACATCGTTTGTGATGCTAGGCCAGAAAACACAGGTTCTGGCTCGAAGCAGGCATTTCTCCTGACCCAGATGCCCTTGATGAATGATTTTTAACATCCCCTAACTATTAACCCATCTTCAATGGTTAACTCGTCTCGAAAATTCTAGAAATCATGCAATGCTTCTGGGCATTTTTCTCTTTTATCTGGCCATCCTTTGCAAACCATCTCCTTCAGCTTGCTCATGGTGAAATCATGGGCGGTCTCTTCCCGAATCTGCCGGAGTCCTGCTGGCAACGCAGGAAGCGACTTCGTGACATGGTGTATGTCAAGCTGTGGTAGCTGGTTGTTGCCAGATGTCAGTTGTGGTGAGATTCTTGACAAGACATCTGCAATAGGTACTTCAGCACCTGTTACATATTTAACTGTAACATCATACTTGAGAGCTCTCAGGGCAAATCGTTGTAGTCTTGCTGGAGAACTAGATAGCCTCTTCTTGAAAATTGCCTTTAAGGGCTTATGATCAGTGTGGACAGTACATTGCTTGCTGTAAATGAAGTAATTGAATCTCTCAAATCCCCACACTATCGCCAATGCTTCGCGTTCAATGTTGCTATACCTCTGTTCCGTTTTGGTGAGAGCCTTTGAAGTATAACACACAGGTTGACCTTGTTGAAGGAGTACAGCTGCAACACCTTTTAGTGATGCATTTGTTTGGACAACTGTCTTGGCGTTGGGGTCGAAGTCTCTGAGTACACTGAGGGTGGACACTTTATCTTTAACGTGCACGCTCCATGCGGTTGCCTAGATTCTTGTCAGGTTCCTCTTCTGTAGAGCCAAAGGTGAAGGTATCATCTGCAATGCCTGTGATACCGGTGAGGCCTTCAAGTGCTGTCTTGAAAGACAACTAGACCAAAGGGCAGCCTGGTGAAATGAAATCTACCAAAGGGGGTAGAATATGTGGTGAGGTAGGAACTTGATTCATTGAGTGGGATGTGCCAAAACCCTTTCGTAGCATCAACAAGTGTAAACAGTTTGGCATTGAGTTGAGTCACCACTTCATCGATTGTTTTGCTGTAGTGTTGTTCCCTCTTGACCCACTTGTTTAAGTCCCAGCGATCAAGGCATACTCTAAGCTTGGTAATCTCTCCTTTTCATTTGTTGACTCTGACAGGACTATCCTGTTTACCCAATCTGTAGGTATGTCAACTGGCATGATGACACCAAGTTCCAGCATACTGTCGATTTCCTGCTAAGTGGACTGTACCGGGCGTTGTGGATGAATGACGGGTTCTGAATCAGGTTCAAGGGTTATGTGGTATGGCTTCATTCTGAACTTGCGTAGCCCTTTGAAACGGTCCTGGTAGTCACTAAGGAGTTTAGCCTGCAAACAGGCTCTCGATATGGGTTATTCCGAGATTTGCTTTCTAATGGCGCGCGGTCAAAAGCTAAGGAATTAGGGCGGGCGAGAGAGAGGAGAGCCTGCAATGGTCCTTGTACGATTTGAGTATTTACGTTCAGATTCTGAACGTAACTTGCTGATTGGCCAATTCGAGGGTGACACATGTCAAACAAGTGAGTAGAGACTTCAGTAGACGCGGATAATAATACGGATTCTCGGTTCAACTTTGAATTTATGATCATTAAAGCAAATTAATCTGAAGAAAGAGCAAGACCTGGCATTGAGAGTCTCGTTAATGAAAAGTATGTACTAACCGTGTTGACTACAAGCATTGGAAAGAGCTTTGTGTTTCAAGTTTTCGCTGTGGTGAAATCGCTGGACTCCTCGAGAACACAACTGCAGATCAGGTGGAAGAAGCGAATTCTCTGAGGATTGAAAGCAGTGGAACTGGAAAGCTCAGATGTGTTTGGAAACCCCCCTCGGTTGCCTGATTTTTTACTTGCCTTGGCCGAAGTGGTGTGCCCTTGACCCACGAATGCAGGCGTTCCATAGCGGCAAATGCACTTCATTTTTCTTCACAACCAGTTTGTTCGAGAGCGCTGCGAGCTCCTCAACGTCTCTACATTTCAAAATACATGTAGTGTCAAACAGTCTTAACTGGTGCGATAAGTGCGCATAGCTTCGTGTACAATAAAAGCATTTGCCGCTGCTTTCCCTCTCTTAAGCGCCAGATTCTTTACTGTAGGCAAATTGTAGCTTGATCTTCAGGTGTTGTAATCGTCACATCCCCATTCGCCGACAAAACTAAGACTTTCACGTTTGCGGTGTTGTCTGGAAGGTCGTCGATACTGAGATGTGCCAGGAGATTCGAATCGGATAATTGTGCTCCACTCTGACAAGGTTGATCGTTTTCCTTGCCAAGGAAGATGCAAAAACTACATTTTAAAATCCTTCTCTGGTACAAGGCTTAAAAACGTTCACAAAAGACCCTAGAGAGCCTTATTTTGTCCTCAACGAACACTTGCAAATTCTGCAAAATTCGTCAACCGATTTGACGCTTTGTAGTTTCCTTCCAGTTTTGCATCGATATGTTTCTTTGGAGTTTCTGGATTCGAGTTCATAACATAACAACTTACGCGTAAACAAGCGCACGTGTCGCAGAAAAGTTTTTTGACAGCCGCCTTGACCCAAAAGGTCATTTCCGGTTCGTTCTGATTGATTCATCTCACGTTGACAGTTTGACAGATCAGTCAAGAGGAAAAGGGGGCAGAACTCAAATCTTACAAAGACCATTGCAGGCTCTCCCTTCTCTTGCCCGCCCCAATCCCCGAGCTTTGACCGCGCGCCATTCAAGAGCAAGTCGATGCGACCATCTCTTGGAATACCCAAATGGAGAGCCTGTTTGCAGGCTGCTAAGGAGTTCCTCTTTGGTGAGTGGGGTGTGAGATTTGACACTCTGCTGACTGTCGTGTGACGGCTTTGTCTGGTCTTGTACATTTGATCCCTGTGTAAGTTTGCAGTAAAATTTCATAAGTTCTAAGTCACTGCAAGTTTTGCATCCTGGCATTGCTGGGCCTGTGACTTCAGTAACTTCAAATGGTACTGCCTTTACATCACCGTTGAGGTGTAGATACAACTGACAGGAGCCAAGACTCTTTATATGGTATCCTCCATAAGCTGTGATTTTGCACTGCAGTGGACTAAGTTGTTTCTTGAGGGGCTCTCCAGCTATTTTTTCAAAGTCCTGCTTGGACATTACATTCATCTCTGCACCAGTACCTATCTTACACTTTATTGGGGTGGTGTGCCTGTGGTATGGCTTGGGAGTTAGCTGCATTTCAACTATGGGTTTGTTATCATGTCCTTGCAAATGAACATTATCAATCCCTCACTTGCACAGCTATTTGTGTCCTGACATTGTTCTAAAGTCAGAGTCCCTAAGAGAACTCATCAGGGTGTGGTTCCTGTGTGGTGCTACTTTCCTCTTGGAGTGTGTTTAAAGTGGATGATTTTGTTTTGAAACACGTGTTGGTAATGCCCAATTTTGTGGCATTCATGGCATTTTGAACTAATGGCCGGCACCTCTGTGGATTATCATGTGGTTTGCCACCGCACCTCCCATATTCAGACCCTGATCAATGGACCGGTTTGTACTTCTTTCCTTTGTGGCTTCCTTGCCCCCAATACAACGTACTTTTAGTGGTGAAACAGAGAATTAACCCTGCAGTGTAAATTAAAGTGCTAGAGAAACCCATGAAAAACCCACTGGGCGTTAGCCCTAGTAAAGTGTATCAGGGAACCACACGAGGCAAAGAAAAAATTCTTATGACCTCGGTGGGAATCGAACCCACGACCTCCGGATTAGATTTACCATTGCTCTGCCGACTAAGCTACGAGGTCGGACAGAGAAAGTTGGGGACGATTAAGGTGGTGAATCGTGGCGAAGAGAAAGTAAGGGTACATATATATGTTGTGCCGCGTAGCACTATAAACACAAGTGGTGAAACAGAGAATTAACTCTGCAGTGTAAATTAAAGTGCTAGAAAAATCTAATCCGGAGGTCGTGGGTTCGATTCCCACCGAGGTCATAAGAATTTTTTCTTTGCCTCGTGTGGTTCCCTGATACCCTTTACTAGGGCTAACGCCCAGTGGGTTTTTCATGGGTTTCTCTAGCACTTTAATTTACACTGCAGAGTTAATTCTCTGTTTCACCACATGTGTTTATAGTGCTACGCGGCACAACATATATATGTACCCCAACTTACTTTTAGGCTTGTTTGTGCCTTTGCTCAACTCTCTTCTACCCAGGGAATTGACTTGGATGGGGTTTGTCGTGGCCTGTAATTGACGTTTAGTAGCTTTCTCTGTACATGTGATTTCATGAGCCTTCTGAAATGTGAGTTTGTTTCCTTCAGCTATACATTTCTTCCACACAATGTCTGAATCCACTCTGAATGCGAGTGCATCGCGCATCAGTTCATCGTGTAAATCGGCTGGATAACCGCTTTTCTGGATAAGGAGTTTTGCTTCTGTCAGGAAATTGTCTAAGGGATGGCTGTTTTGTGACAGGCTTTGGAGATAACAGCGGTTTAACATGTAATTTGACTGAGGTTTCACGTGTTCCTCGACTTGCTTCCAATATTCTTCTAAACTTTTCTGTTGTTCTTCAGTCAAATTCCACATGTAACCCTTGGGGCAAACTTGTTGTTTGAATATTGTTTAAATAATAAAAAAAATTCCATGTGTTGTATAGATCCAGCCCATAATCTCCCGTCCACAGGATCAGATATTTGCATTTCTGATTGTTGGACCTGGTTTTCAGTGGGCCATCGAAAAGTAACTTGTACTTTTGTGTTAAGCGTTTGAGTCTTTGAGCCAAATCGGGACCCGGAGTCCAGTCGATTTTCAGCGGTTTGAAACCAATTAAATCGCTCATTCTCCTTTGCCTGCGGCCAATTCATCAATAAATTAGTCAAAGATCACTTACAGTTCCTTTCTTGGGCGTCTTTCGCCCTTGTAGTCGCAAATCCTGCTTCTGAGAACCATGTCTTACTTTGTGGTTTATTAAACGTCTTCCAACATGGCGGTTACAGAGGTTCAGACTAAGTTGCATAACAAAGAGCACGTGACGTGGTAAACGCGTGAAACTGTGACAGTCTTCATATTTCTGAACCCTCTGCTTGACAGTCTTGCGAGGAGTTGGAATTGGTCTTCTTTGTGTGAACGTCCTTGTGGTGGAAAGCATATTGTTCTTGAGGAACACAAGCTTTTCAAGATCCTGAATTGATTACTTGTATTAATTGCATAGGTGTCCTGATTGGTTACAGGGCTGGCGTGTTTGATATTTAATTTTTGTTCATTTATTTTTATCAGATAAAAAATATTTCTTCAAGCCAATTTAAAATTTGCAATATACATTAATGATGCAACTAGAGATGTCTTTATAGAACACGCTGATCCATTGCCGGAGATTTGGTCCAAAGTTGAAAGATTCAAGGTATTTTTGGATAAAGTCCCATTCAATTGAATCAAAAGCTTTTTCAGAATCTAGGAAAAGGTATTTTTTTTATTTTAGTGAAGTCCATTGTGTCTGTATTAGTCTGATACTTTGATACCCTTTACATAGCCGGACCGGAAAATATTCTCAATATGGTACTTCCTATGATACATTGACTTTCTTTTTATTCTATATCTATTCTTATAAAAATTTACAAATACATCAGCGATAGTGTAATCATGTATTTGAACACAACTATTACAAACAATTTTTCCATTATCAGGAATTAATTTTTGTGAATCACAAAAAGGCAAGTGATCTTTCTCATTTTCTTAAATTCATTATGAATAACTGAATTACAACTCATTTCTATATATAATAAGTACAGACTTTATTTTTGTTGCTTTCAAAACAGAAACCAATTTGGAAAAATAATTGACAGGCTCTTGATATGGATCAGTTGTAAAATACTGATAAAGAGGTAAAAAGCATTGGAAATCTAATGCTCGGAGACAAAAACAGACCACTAGGAGCGTGATATAGGCATTTTGTGAACTGATATTATATACCTCTCGTAGGAAAATATGATATTTGGGAGAGATAATTTGATACTTTTGGAGGGATTCTTTAAAAAGCGCTGGTACATGTATAAGAGACAAAAGATAAAAAAAAGGGTATGAAGTCAAGCCAAAATATGTTGAAAAACGTCGCGGTTTCTAATGCAAAATACATGTACCACAAAATGAATATGTTCGCTAGAACCCTAAAAATATGCTGTAATAGCGTGATTAAGAACAAAAAAAATCGCTTCAGACCCCTATGAGGATACGAAATCAAAACCAAATAGGTTGAAAAATGGTCTGGTACCCTTAAGTACTATACTACTTATCTTTAGTTGAATGGCTTTGGATA
>OX419336.1:17692425-17697425 GCA_948470475.1 Galaxea fascicularis | reverse complement strand
AACGAACAGTTCCGTTTTGTGTTTATGCTTATGTCTGGTAAAAACCCGTTTTTCAGTCTGAGAAGATTGGCCAAATTCTCGCTCTTAAAGAGAGGAAGTCCCCGATTGTTAACAATCAACGCGTCGTTTACAAATTTAAAGGTGCTCGCACACTAGGGGTCATTTTGCAGCTACATGACCCTGGAACATGCAGCAGTTTTAAAATCATATTCCATACATATAACGCGGCATAGAGCGGGAATCTATAGCGGGGACACGAAGCACCTACCAAATCACAACATGTTCACACAGAACAAACTGCACCATAAGCATGTCCCTGGGACATCTATCCATTTTACTCACACACTATGGGACGTTTTACATGCATTTGTACCGGGGACATGCAGCGGGTACAAAATCATAACCAACACAGACAATTGAGCACAGTAGCGGGTACACGTCGCAGGGACTTGTAGCAGCGGTAAATTACTGTTTCCTTCACATGAGGAGGGCTGTAGCGGGCGTCTGTATTGGAAGCGTGCTGCAGGGACAACATCAAATTGCGCACATACATTCGCAAATGCAGCCATTACATGTCCCGGGGACATGAAGCCGCAGTCAAATCCTGTTTCATACATACGACGGAGCTCACAGCAGGGACAAAACGTATTTACGCACACACAGTCGCAACTGCAGTTATTGCGTGTCCCAGGGACATGTACCCACAAGGTGTCGCATTGTCTGAGTTCTTCGTGCCACACGATTTCACACCTATGTTTTGTCACTGCAACATGTCCCGCCAAAGTTATATAATATAATGTAATTTAAATTTATATAGCGCAGACCTCTATGTGGATATATTCAGTCGCGCTTCACAATATTGTTAAGGTAAAATATGTTAAAAATAACTAAAAATATAAGAAACTATTAAAACTACGAACTTATGCGCTCAAAGGCAATAATTGCCTAGTTAAAACTAGTTAAAAAATAAGACATGAATACAAATCTATTTAAAAGCTAAATTAAAAAATAAGTTTTGACAGCAGTCTTGAAAGTGTCCAATGTCTTTATGTTACGAATTGTCGAAGGTAATGCATTCCAAAGATAAGGAGCAGCTGATTGAAATGCACGATCGCCAAGGGTTGGACGGGTCTTGGTGCTAGGTAACTCGAGTAACAAAGACTCGTTTGACCTAAGAGAGTACCTGGATTGCTTTTTGATGCTAATTAAACCAATCAAATAATTGGGAGCTAGCCCATATTAACACTTAAATGTCAAAAGTAGAATCTTAAACTTTATAGCGGAGCTCCAGCGACCCGAAGGGACGCAAAGCGGAGCCCCATACCTATAGAAACCCGTCAACTGCTTTTCTCATGGTAATCTTGGCTAGCGGTATTGCTCGTGGGCGCGACCGACGACGACGACGACGTCGCACAATAATTAATAATGTCCTAATAATAATAATAATAATAATAATAATCCAACATGGCGGCCATACTCCAGCTGACCATCTAGTTTACAGCAGACATCTTTGATATTAGACATCCATGTTATGGTCAATTGACACCTGTCAAAACAACGTATCCGCTGACCAGTATCACGTGACCATATTGCGGGCTCAAGTTATGAGCTGTCTAGGTCAGCTGTTTTTTTAAGTTGACCGCTGATCAGGTACTAGTTTTCAATTGGATCGCAGGCTCAAGCCAGGCCAAAACGAGGCTTAATTTTTCGTCCTGTAAGCAATATTCGCCGCCTACCTTGACTAGTTCTCAGTTCTGTTTTTGTTTAACCCGACGAGAATCAGCCTTTGGATGTTAAGAGCAGCAAATTGGATTGCCTGGCTTTGCTATTTTATAGTTTACGGATCTTCGAGCGAAATGATCGTGTGGTTTCGCAGGGTTTTTATCATGCAGGCGCTGTCTTTGATTGCTGACTTTTGCTGTGTAATAATGAACTGGACGGTTTTGCCGCTAAAAATCCTTAATATAAGAAGCTTCCTTGGTGGACACGGGAAGTAACACAAAGTGACAGTGAAAAACTTCAAGGCCCGCTAAGGATTTGTATCTGCTTAGCAAATGAATACTTTTGTGTGAAATGATCATCGTTCTTTGTTTTCTTACCTTTTGTTGTTTTCATGCTGTTTCGACTAAAAAATGCTCGTCTTTTTTCAAAATGCATATTTTCGATCCAATATTTCATTTTGGATCTTAAAACTCTTCGCTTTCCCTGCTGTCGCTCATTTTTTGGGCAAAGAATTGGTTGAAGAAAAGCCAAGCGAAGTCCGGACAGTTTATATGCTCGGCTTCGCTTTGTTGACATTATTGGAAACTTGCAAAGAGTAATCGACAACTCATTGCCAAACGTAAACACGATTTTTAACAGCTGCAGCATTGGAAATGCCAGCGATATGTTGTCCCTCAAAAGCAATTCTCGTTGTTAGTTAAAAAATCGCAGATTTTCAAGGCTATTGCAGTAAAAACTCCTTTGTTCAATGTTTACAGCTGAAAAATGTTTTTCAGAAATCCTGAGTCAGATGTTATCATTAACAGTGATGTCAAAAGTAACCCACGACTTGTGGTCAAGGTTTGTTGTTTGCAATATTTGTAATTGATCGAAGTCAAGAATAAAACCATTCTCAACATCAGTAGATAATTGCAGTTGATCACCTGAGTTGATTCATGGCTAAAATACTATGCTCGATCAGTCTGTCACAGTCACTTTTCTCAAGGAAAAGTAAAGTCGATTTCGCTCAACGTTTTTCGATGTTATTGTAAAAAGGACATCGACGGCACTTTCTATCGTCTTTACTGTAATAGATCACAAGAATAATGTTCACCATAAAATGTTCAAAACAAGGCGAGCAAAGTACTTTTGTTCTTTTATGGGCGGTGTCGAAGAGAGCTCACTTTGAGGTTTTATCGCACTTTTGCTGTAAAATATATTTTTTGATAGATTAAAATGTCATCGATACATGTCGGTTGTGAAGTTAGTTAAATAGTGGGACACTAGAACTGTTAACTGATTTTTACCACTTTTAAACTGTGATGAAGAAAAGTTTGTTGATCATTTTTGCTCATCATAGTCATATAGTTCCTGTGGCACAAAGGCCGATGATATTTCGAAAATCTACGTTTGCACTTGATTGAGTGGTGGCTTTGGCTCTGCAGCAAAACAGTAAAATAATATATATATGTAATCTGGAGTCATGGCTCAAGTCTTCTGGCATTGCCATATTAGTTTATCTGTAAATGCTAACATTAAGGAAATAACTGTAGAGCTCCGCTTTTAGGCTTGCCTAAATATATATATTACGGTAACTAATCGGGAGCCAATGAAGGTGGAAGAGCAGTGGTGTAACATGACAGAATCTTGCTGTTCCAGTGACCAATCGAGCTGCGGCATTCTGTATCCGTTGGAGTTTCATGATATGTGAATTCGGGATGCCATATAGTAGACTGTTACAATAATCTATTCTACTGGTTATAAAAGCATGAACTAATGATTCGGTGACTAGACGACTTAAATATTTTCTAATTCTACGTATGTTGTAAAGATAATAGAAAGCAGATGAGCAAGTTCTGTTAATATGACTTAGCATACTCATTTTCGAATCAAACCAGGTTCCTAAGTTTCGAACTTCACATGATGGAGCAATTTGGGAGTTACCAACCAATAAGATACTGATGTTACTGACTTTCTGAAGTTGTTGTCGCGTTCCAATCAGAAGACATTCTGTCTTATCCGAGTTCAGTTTTAACTTATCTGTATGCATCCACCGACTAATATCAGCAATACATGACTCCATGGCAGTTAAGGCAGCGATTTCCTCCATATCATTTCCTGGTCTAAACGCGATGTACAGTTGTGTGTCATCTGCGTAACAATGGGGATTAGGAAGATGTGTTTCGACGATCTTAAAAAGCTTGCTGGCATAGAGAGAAAATAATAATGGCCCGAGACAGCTGCCTTGTGGGACTCCAAATTTAAGATTGAAGATATTCGATAGAAATCCGTCTATAGAGATACGCTGGGTTCTGTTGGAGAGGTAGGATTCAAACCAGTTAAGTGCAGAACCTGAAATTCCAAAATCAAATTGGAGGCGATCTAAGAGAATTCGATGGTCAACAGTATCGAAGGCGGCGTTTAAATCAAGAAGCACAAGCAGCGTGACACACTGATCTTCCATGTTCATCAAAATGTCATTCTTGACTTTAAGTAAGGCGGTTTCTGTACTATGGTGCTGTCGATAGGCTGATTGCAATGAAGGAAAAAGATCATGCTCATTTAAGTGGACTGTATCTGATCGGCTGCCACTCTTTCAACCAATTTTGAAATAAAGGAAAGATTGCTGATTGGTCGAAAAATTTTAAAGTTGTAACAACCGAATCTTTCCAAATATCAGGGAAAAATCCGGATTCAAGCGACAAGTTTATCATGGTTGACAATATCGGAAGTAGCTCATCAAGGCAATCTTTCATTATGTTAGTAGGAATAGGATCAAGTAAACAAGATTTTGTCGGCGCTCTAAGCACAAGTTTCCTTAAATAGTCCATGTCTACACGGCGAAAAGCAGTAAAGGACGAAGAACAATGAGAAGAATGGTGGTTAATACTGCTGCACGAATTCTCATCAAGGTTAGCACGAAGATCCAATATTTTCTTGACAAAGAACGACCCCATGTCATTAGCCAAGGCTAACTTGTCACTGTGCGGTGGAAAAGGCGTTTTCTGATGACTGATTTAACAGTTTCTTTGTAGCAGCAAAAAGCTTGCGTTGATCACCAGAAATGTTGCTGATAAAATCTGTGTAGAATTCGCAACGAGACTTATTCATAAGAAAGACAGCTTTATTCCGAAGAAGTTTGAATGTTCTCCGGTCAGATTCAGACTTTGTAGAGGTCCAATTACGTTCGGCTATCCTCCGGTAGCGTTTCGCAGATCTGATCTCATCAGACAGCCATGGAGCTTGAGTTCTTTGAATCATGGTTCTCTTCCGCCAAGGAGCGTGTTTGTTAATGATGG
>OX419336.1:17674925-17682425 GCA_948470475.1 Galaxea fascicularis | reverse complement strand
CGTCATGACCAAATTTTCTCGGATCGATGGGTTACCATATTTTCTTATCAATGGTGCTCCGCGCGTGCGCGCCTTCAGCGCGCGCGGAGCTCCGCTATAAAGTACAGTAGAATGCCATTAATTCGAGCAGTTTCCAAGTCAGTTACTGTTGATATAGTTTGAATCTGCAATTTCCCTGGTTTTGAACGATTATGTGCAGGTTGCCAAAGTTTGCGCTCATTTGAGGACAGCGCTCTTTGATAACATTTGTCAGAGGAATAATATTTTTGTATTTTGTTACTGGCCCCTCTGATAATTTAGCATTGATAATGCTACCACAAGAGGAATAAACATTGATGTACAAACAAGTGTTAGTGACTGAGCTGCACAGGCGCAATGCCCATTTTTAAAGTTCATTTACCCTTGTGCACCTCACTGAAAATATTGCATTTGCAAAACAGGGGTTGAAAACATGAAAATTCTCTTAGCAACAATACTAAATTGGCAGCTAAGTCAGTCCCCACTTAAAAATTTTAACTTTCTGACTAGTAACTGCAAACAAACGGTTGTCTGACAAAATGTAATGTGACCCACAAAGTGTCACGCCATCAATATGTTAGTTTGACCAACGAGTGCTACTACTTAATTTTCTTTTGATTTCACCAAACTATTAAGGTAATCCTCGAAAATCGTTTGACCAAGCCTATCCCCATATTACGATTTAGTTATTGGGGTATAAACAGAAATGCAAAGTCATTCAAGTTTTCAAGTGCAATCTAATTACACACCCAAACTATCGCATTGACAAGAAATGCAAAAAAAAAACTTTAATGGAACGATCCACAAAATAATCATTTGGTCTGAATTAAATCTAAGGTTAGTAGAACTTGATGAGCACTTTACATTTATGATAGATTATTATTCCTAAAAACTAGCAATGTCAAAAAGTGTGAGGCTGTAATACTAATATTTTCAAAATGAAGTTCGAAAAACCAACGGAGCTTTGCCTGGCTAGGGTGAATTGGGAGTGCATCATGAAACTTTGCCAGATTTTGCAAAACGGTAGTATACTAGCAGAGGTATTTTCCATATCACGAAGGAATAAAGGGATTAGGGGTAACTGTAACAAATTTCCATTTGAGGTAAAACAAGAACTGTTTCTTTTTACTCAAACCATTCATCTCGTATGACAACAAAAATCATGGGTTTGAAACGACAACTGTACCCATCAAACGGAAGGATTAGGTAATAACAGTGTTGTACTCAAGTTAACGACGAAATAAAGCAAATGAAAAGGGTGGGATATTCTTGTTGAACAACTCCGTGGAACAGAGAATGGTAACAACACTATTTATTCATCAAAACAAAATGAAGCGAACAAAAAGCTAAAATAGAAACTCAACGAATCAAAGATGAGTTGCACGTACCAAGCCAGTGATATTTATTTAGCTTTGCATTAACTACGATCTGAAGCAGCACCTTGGACAACTCAAAAATGGATCGAAACTGTGCTCGTCAAATACTCGTCAGACAAACCGTCATCTTGAACATGGACACCTCAACAGGATAAGAGTTCCACCGACCGCAAAACTATAATAATCGATGTCACACAAGATTTTTTGTCTTAACCTTGACTTGCTTTTCGCCGTGGTATGTTTGATTTGGCTTGCTGACGACCTCTTTATGAAAGCTTTATCGTTTAGCAGAAAACCGCGTGATTGCAAATATTAGCATATCCACGAGTAAAAACGAGGTTTTCCAGAGAGTTCTACACAGGTTTGGCAATGCATCTCATATTATCACTGCAATGAAACATAGCCACGCGGAACGTGCATGAGCTGTATTGACATGGTTTGTCACTGGGTCACGGTGAACGAGTGGTGTAACCCTAAAGAAGATACGATCAGGGCGACAAATTATAACGGGTAACATTATAACCTTAGGCTAATTATTCGTATCTCGTTCTGAGGTTACCCCAGTCACCCAGTGACAAACCATACACAAAATAGCTCATGCACGACTCTGTTACGATTAAGTACACTTGATTTCCTTAATGCAAATCCAAACACTCTGTAGTGATTCCCAGTAAATTTTAAAACATATCCAGACATAGTATCTCGTTATTAATGTTTGTATTTGATCTGCCGCCAGATGGGTGTCAGGATAAGCAATTTGGCGATTTTAAGAGGCGTCCTTCCATGGCTTTCAGAACATGTGGTGAGGGTTGTGAATGATCCTGACTCCTTACTAACTACGCATGAGTATTTTGAAAGCAGTGTCGAATGTGAGGTTTCATATTCACTGTCGTATTGTGAGAATGGACCCAGCCTGGATGGCGTCACCAACGGCACTGCAGGTAATTCATATAAGAAACCCCTTAGGAAGATTCAGAGCTGTGCACGATCTCGATCGTTCTGAAAATTGTGTTACCGGATACGGTCACGGGACTAGAGAGACATAGCACACTGTAACCTTCTCGTGCGGCTTGTTTCCACCCCATGGTTAGTCAAGATGTGATCGCATTTGTTTTACTTGTTGTGGCAGTAAAGCATTCGTTTAAGGCGCTGATTCAGAATCTAGGGTTGCGTTCAGCACATCCTAAAATGCTCAGCCACATTTCAAATATATGACTGCCTTTTGTTCGCAGGTCATCCATCGTTGTTTCTAATTGCCAAACTCGGAAAAAGTACGAAATAATGAACAGAAATACTCTCTTGTTGTTATTGTTCACCAGTTAATTTGCTTCCGCATGAAACTTACTGGAAGTTTGAATTCGCAAGTTAGCGATTTGGTGTTTGACTCAATCAAAGGGCTCCTTTGAGCCAATTCGTGACTGCAATAGATGGGTAAAATTAGTCTTGAAAGCAGAATAAAAGAACGGGCAAAAACCTGAACTGGGATGTATTTCTACTGTTTTTGCCATTCAGAGTGGCACTTACAATAGTAAATATTGTGTAAAAGTCACCTTCTTCGCAGTAAAAGTTACAACATCTCAGTTTACTGGATTTCAACTGATCGACCACCGAAACGTAAAAATTCCCATAAATTATAACAATCAAGTTTCCATTTTAGTCCACGAAAATTGTGCATGGTAAAACAACTTGTTGCTTGCTGCACAAAAATATCTCTGTGCTATAAGTGAGGGAAGTTGAAGTTAATTGTTTAAAAAAGACGAACCTATAAATTGAACGCGAATTAACATTATTCTGAATCCATCTTCGAATAATTATTCTCGAATCTCGCTGCCCAGACGAAAGAAAAGCAAGCGTAATTATGGTATCCTAGACTATTGCCGATTTGCACTCACGGTAAACATAATTTTCTTGCCAGCGTGAAAGCCACGCTCATGACTTCCGGCAACGCCGATGTTTTTGTGCCGTCAGTCGTAGGATTAAAATCTCATTTGCGCAAATCTGAAATGTTTAGTGTGACATTACGTGATATTTTTATGGTGGTGCGTTTCTTTTTCACTGATTTTGTCTGTAAACAGCTGAAGCGGCCAGATGTGAAGCTCCTCAATCCAGAACAAATGAACTTTATGACCAAGGAATATTAAACGGGGACTTAGAGCACTTTCGTAGACTGGAGACAGCTCAAGTCAAACTTGTAAGCTACAGAGTAAGTGCGCATGTGTTCTGGGTACCTTTAACAGTATTTGCATCAAGTTTGGAAGTTGCTACTTCACTTGGCACGTTGTCGATTTTCTTTTTCATTAAACTATGGCTGATTTCCTTTTTGTTCACCTTACAGATAAAGGGAGCATTCGGCTCCCAAAACTAATCGAATTACCAATCGTGACTTTGTCAAAGTTCTTAATGAACACATAGCTAAGTGTTTTACCCAAAGGGCGTTAAGTCGCTGCGTGAAACATCTAAATTTTAGACTAAATGAAATGGGTCTTTTTTTTGTAGCAGTTCACTAAGAGAGACCATTTTTATCGCAATATTAAAAACGATTGACAACACTTTTATTTGTTTCAGATAAACACGTTTTTCAAACAGGTTTTAAGCTATTTACTGAACCTCAATCTCCCACGATACGACATCAGAAAACGTCTGAAACCGGCCATGGATTTCTTGTCACGCGAGTTGCGAAGAATTCACGTTTTATTGTATCCTGAATGCTTCAACAAACTTCTGACGAACGTCTGGGCTGCAGTGACAGAGGTACGAGAATCGTCGAACAGGAGGATAAATTTATGATTAAATTTTTTTGTAAAGAGTTCTTTGGGTTACAAAGCTGCATCTCATACTGGTTACTTCGCCCTATTGTGAAACACAAGGAGCCCGATCTTGCTTTCTCACCTGACACGGTTCCTTACATCAGTTGGTGTTTCATTAGAATTTTGGTGCGCGTTCCAAATTTCCGATCATAATTACCTTTTATTCAGCTCTTCATAATATTTCTTTTACATACTCCTGAAATATACAAAGAACAGAAAATTTTAAATTAAGTAAAATGTTCGAGCTAGGAAGCCAAATAAACCGTCACGTTTTCTAGTTAGCTCCCCGCGAAATAATTCATTGAGAAATCTTATGTTGTTTCTAAACCTAGCTAAAGAGAAATTTTTAAATGAAGTAAAATAAAACTTTTCACGTTTTTGTAATTAATTGAAAACCCTTCCTCACTAAATTACGCTGAAATTTTGCCAACCCTCAACCACCATTTGCACGGTCCTTTCTTCGTTATCTTAAACGGTCAACTTAGAAAACAACTATGCTCAGAACAAGAGAAACTACAACACTCACTAACTCACTGCTTCTAAAGCGGCGGCGTGACATGCTGATGTAATGTGTTCAACGGATTGAAGATCCCTCTCGCACAAGCAGATCCAGGGCGAGTGTTCAGTAAAGGCCAACTAGTTGAAATACAAATAGTGCGCGCGGATTTAACGTAAATTTCCCGGAATGGAAGAACTGAGGAGGTGCTCCACTTATTCCATTCCATCCTAGATCCGTCTTCAAAGCAAAAACTGGTACCTGAGTGAAATTGTAAAATGAAAAGAGGTTTCTTTCGAACACATCGGGCTCTTGGTCTTTACTTCTTCTTTGTGTATTTTGCTCGTAGAAAGAGTGAAACATGTCCCGATTTAACAATGCTTATTGCTTTTTTCTCAATTTTTTAGAACTTCGAAGAAGAGTCGCAACGTTTGTTTAGACGGCAGTCATCAGCCTCAGAACACAGCAAACTCCTCCTACAAGCTGTGGCGGTAACATGTCTGTTTGAATGTCAAAACTTAGAGCGTCTTGAAGTAGGAAATTGTTATGGAGTTTCGCAAATCTTCTCTGATGAACGCGGCAGATTGTCATCTTAATCCCTCTGACGTATCAAATGTATCTTTTTCCTCCGCTCTTCGAAACATCTTTTTTTTTCTCAAACTTTTCTCTAAGGTAACTGATGTCTTTGTAGAAATTGTTTTTAATTTCCTTATTTGTATTTTTTCAGTATTTAATACAGTTTTTCCACGCTGAGGGAATTGGATTACCGTGTGATACATTAGCTGCGCCCTTGGTAAGTTACTACTATAGCCCAGAGAAGAGCTTGAGAATCCTTGTCGTAAAATGTCTAGTCGAAGCCACTTTCTCTATGTTTCGGGAGAGCTGTCCAATATCAAGCTAAAATCTCCTAGTGCACGTCTAAGTGGCAAGTTAGTGGAGCGGACCAATCAGGATTCGTTTCACGTTGGCGTTATGACGGCGGTTTCCATCTTCTTTTGCTTTCCCCCCCACCCCCACCCCCGACCAGAGGTAATCGCGAACGATGACTAACCATTTGTATTAAGGTGTTGCCATGGGCAAAGGAGCAAGCTATTGGGTAATTAAAGAAAGCGGCAATAGGGGCGAGACTGATTTGATGGCTCAAAATACTTTCTGTTGTCCTCCTTTAAGGATCCCACAGTGAAACACATGCAGTTATATACCAGTCCGACAGACAAGCTCATTTCCATGTACCATTCCTTATATGAACAGGTGAGAAACAACAATCAGGCCTCACAATAAATGTAATTAGTGGAATCGGTCGTAATTTTTCAGTGTAATTCTTTAGCAAAACTGCTGACATGGACAAGGGTGAGGTTTGGAATAAGATCGACAAATGCACCTTCAAACGTTTTCTGTGATATTCTAGTTTAGCAGTCTTTTTTGCGCTTTTACTCAGGTACTAATTATGCTGCAGCAATACCGAGCAGATGAGCGGACGTCATCGGCCAGCGTCAGTTCGCATCAGGCTAGTGCCAATGCCCCCGCAGACTTTGTGATCCAAGCTTTGTGCAGAGACTTGCACAAAACCCGAAAGTGTTTCACAGGGGCTCAGCTGGTTGACTGGGTAAAAGACTATGTTCAGCATGTTGAGCATGCTCTGGAGAATCTCGGTGTATGCATTGGTAACACAGAGACTGAAACTGGACAGGAGCTAGGTAAGCTGGCCTGTCTGGTCTGTGCTTTTGTGGCTTTTTGTCTTTGATGATAGCTCAGCTAACGTCTGGTACTTCTGTCAGTACTGTCCATTGGCTAACACTTGTCACCTTTAGCTAACACAGGACCGTTCATTGATTCATGTTGGGTAAAGGTACATATGCTCCAACCTAACAGCAACCTTGAGTGATGGGTACCATTCAATGTGAGTGTGCGGCGTGGCTAAGAGAAAAAAAAAGGCACACTGCACACAAGATGTTGACGACGACATAACACTTTCTACAGCTTAGTTGTTTCACAATTTAGTCGCTGCTTTTAGTCACGGCTCGTGTGTTCTTTCTAGCTGGATCTGTAGATGTTGAGGCTCACTTGTCTCGCTTTTGTCGCGTTGCAGGCCAGTATCTCCTGGATCACGGGGTGATTATCTGTGTATCACCTCCACCACTTTTCAATCAGCAAACGACACCTGAGAAGAGAAGCGAAGTTGACGAAACAGTGGGTACAGACAGCATGCCAAAGGAGAGAGGGAAGGTGTTTGTCCGTGATGTATCGCCGCCAGATACAAGGATCAATAATATGACACTTTCCACTCGCCACGCTCGAGGTAAGCCCTCTTATTCTTGGTCCTTTGCACAGTTTTTCTTGCTCGACCTTAAGCCCCAGCAAAACGATCAAACATTTTCCGTCCAACGTCGTTTTTGATACACACACCATGGGGTAGCTAAACGAGCAAACAATGTTTGAGCAAACATCGAGCAAAATGAGCCCACATAATGCCTTCTGCGTGTTACCACTGAAATTATGACATGCACGTCTGCAGGTTCGCTTTCTGAGTGGTTGCCTTTTCGCGCTCTCGCTCGCGCTTGCTTTGTTTGAAGTAGTGGTTAAACGGTCAAACATTTGTGTGTGAATAAATGTTTGATGAAAATGTTTGATCTACATCAAGCATTGGAAGCCTTTCAAATGCAATGTTGAGAGAGGCGGCTGAACGGCCAAACACGCTCATTCAACACGATGTTGGATGAAAATGTTTGATCGTTTAGCTAGGGCTTTACGTTTCTTTAGAACGCCAGCTGTAAATATCGATCATATTCGTGATCAGTCATTA
>OX419336.1:17657425-17669925 GCA_948470475.1 Galaxea fascicularis | reverse complement strand
CTATAAATCTGTAGATCAGCAGGGCTTAGAACAGTGGGATTCCATTGAGTAATTCTATGACTGTGTGTATCATAAACAAAGTCAAGCACATCGTTGAAAACCATGCTGAGCACTGGGACAGGCAAACTGAATCTCGGCATAATATCACTAACTACAAGGGTAGGCCAATCTTCTGAGCAGGATACATAGTCCTTTCATGCCACTTACAACACAGCGTGTGAAGCTGTCCGGTATTTTGAAGGCTTCAGCAAGAATTGGTAGGTCTCTTTTCTTAACTCTGAACTCAGCTAAACATTCGGAGTCATTCATGTCTTCAAGATCCAACCTGCCATAATTTTTATACGTTAAGTCTGGGTTTTTCGGCGAAAACTCGTCGTTAAGTAAGAGTAAAGGGGGTAGTTTCTAAAGAAACTGTGGTGCTGCGTCGGTGGGGTTGTAACTCGTTGAAAGACATTTTGCGAGCTTAATTCGAGTTTTCTCTTTATTTGTACATGGGACTTCTGTACTTCTGTCGTCCACAGCGAGCGCGCGCTTAACTCTCGAATTTTCCCGCCGTCAACAACGTCCTCGACCCAGTCCTCCAACAGTTGTACTAGTCGTCGTTGTCCCATTCGTCGTCGGTGCTTAAGGTCCCTAATGAGCGGATCAGAACGACTAGGAACGAAACTCGGGGAAAAAAGCAGTGATTTTATTATGAAGAAATTGGACAACAAAGTTGAAAAACAAAGAAAACAACCCATGCAAACCATACCTGAAGGATCAATAGATGACATCATCAATCGTCTAATTTCAGAATGAGGTAAAATAATATAATCTAATTATATAAATGGCTTTTAGATCAACGAATTGTTACAACGAAATAAATTAGTACGTTATTAGTTCGATGATGTCCTCAGAATACCACAGAATAATCAACATCAGATCAAAAACGAATACAAGTTTACGATTAATGACAGAAGTGCTTTTTACGATTGGTACAATGCATTTTTTCAAGTTCAGTTTCAACTCCAGATGTTAGCTGATTGAACTCATTATGATGCTTACCGGATAACAATAATCAACGGATGACATAGTCTAATCTGGCATTTGATGATTAAAACGGCTGGTAAAATTGTACTTGATACTGACAATCTGCATAACGTTACCTCTGTCAAGAATCGTTTGGAATACTCTGATGATTTTTCAAGACGTGTTGCTAAAAAATAGTCTTTATTATTTAGACACAAATGCTACAACAGCCAATAATAACGCTGGCTACGAAGCACGGAGGCTATTTACGCGTCAAAATGCAGCAGGAGAGTAGTATGGTAAGTGGGAGAACCAGAACATATTTCAGAATTTCGTTTTACTCATTCTAAAAAATGTTCTCGTACACTCATCTAATTAAAAACCAATGCTTCAACCTGGAAAATAATTGTTCACGCTTTTCATAAAATAAATATCATTCAATTTTCATTACATTCAAACTGCACTTATTTATTTTATTTCAAACTAAAACAATTATTTACGCAGATTTTTATTAGATGATCCCCATTTACTATACTACTATAGATATTTTCAATTTCAATTTTTTTAGCTCCATCTTTTTATATTATTTCATTTTGTTCTATTTTATAATGACCATAAGCACTTTTTGGTTTTTTATATATTACTTAGATAATTTGTAAGTCTTTCATTGGTATCCAACTATTGAAATCATCATTGCATCCTTTCCATTTCACCAAAGCTTGTTTCTTCTTATAATCTCTACGAATGACTTTATCAATTCTAAATACATCTTGTTTTGCTTCCAATAATTCGGGTTCATAATAAAATGATCCTTTTATTTCCTCATTGTTGAGATCCTTTATTTTGTAAGTGATTGGGTTAGTGTACAAGATTTTATCTATTATGAATATTTCTTCTGTCCAATTTGGTGTGTAACCGGTCCGTGCGTCATTCGTCCATTTCATTTTCAATTTAGAACGAAGATGAAATTTTGCTGTTCGTTTTTTCTTTATTTATCAATTCGTGTCGGGTTTTTGAAACAAAATTACAATATTGTAGAATAACACTGATATTTTAAATAGTAAATTTAAAGTATTGCTTTATTTAACACTATTTTGCCATTTCTTAGATTTCATATGAATGAAAAATAGAATATCGTTACAGGAAATCAATCGGCTTTTAGAAACAAAAATTGAAAAATCGATTCTATTTTCAATTTTGTTTTTAAAGGAAAATCGAAAATTCATTGAGCAAAATCAAAAATTGAAAGTTGATTTCAATTTTCAATTTTGTATTTCGACTACAAAATTGAAAATTGATCGCGCGGAATGAGAACAAAAGCTGAAGCAGTGGGGGTAGGCTAAGTTGCTATTTTGCTTATACCTTTTGTGACTGTTCCACCCTGTCCTGGGGCACCTGATTGACGTGTCAAGGAGGGAGGGGAGGGAGCGTACTCTAGTTGCCACGGTGATCAGTTCAAATTGCTGTGGCCCGGGTACTAGGAACGTTGGTACTCGCCAATTTTAAATTAAACATGGAAGCCAGAAATGTGGACTTTGTCAGAGATTTGTTTCTTCACCGAGGAAAAACTCGTGCAGAAATCAGTAAGATATTAAAACAGATGTATCCTGGTGAAAAGGGATTCAGTGAACGAACAGTTAGGAGGTTCTGTTTAAATAACAATATTGTTCGTAATCGTATCACCACTGATGAACTCGAAGGTCATGTTCGAGCTGCAGTTAAACAGGTGAGCTCAGGTGTTATAAACTTTGTCGTTATTGATATGGATCATTTGCAATATTTTCCTTATTAAACTGAAAAAGATTTCGATTCACAATTATTTCATTATTGCAGGTTGGACCAAATTGGGGCCGTAAAATGATAAAAGGATTCTTGAAAAGCAAGGGAATTGATGCTGAAGATAGACGTGTTGGGAAAGCGTTATCTGTAGTCTCTCCTCTGTATCATGCGGCAAGATGTGCTAATTAAAAACAACTCTGTAATCTATGATCATATATACAGGTGAGCATATGCAAAGTCCACCATTGTCATGTTGGATGGAACAAAACGAGTAAAAACTTTATTTCATTCTATACTACTCTTCCCAGTAGACCGCGACACCCACGAATTTTTTTGCCACCTTCAGAGTAACGTTTCTGATGCCGCGAGTTTGTTTCAAACCAATCACGTGGTACATTAGAAAGCACCACGTGATTAACTTTTTGACAGCGTCATCTGTGTGCAGTGTGCCTTGTGGAAAGAAGATATGAATTATTCTGTGTCAAAAAAGGAAGGATTCTAGTTTCGGGACGGGCGATAGATGCCGACTTTCGACGATTGGTGATTGATCACATGATACCAAATGGTGGTGACATACTCACAGGATACTTTCCAGGATCAGTGAGTTCTGTCGCTGATCATTTCAAGCTTAGTAGGTCTTGTGTTGCAAAATTGTGGAACGGCGCTTGCGAACGAGCTACTATTGATCCTCAGTGGAAGGGAGGAAATAATCCAACTCATCTCTACTCTCAAGATTTGGACCTACTGGAAGCTTTAAAATCGGCAAAGCCATCTATGCCTTACAACAAAATTCTTGAAGCTATAAACACCAACTGTACCATCCCTTCCGGAACATCAACTTCTGCAATCGGTCGAGCAGTTCAAAACAGACTTTCTGGTGGGCCATGGACATGGAAGCGAATGTCGACCTTTAAGTACGAAACGTTTACGCCCGAAAATGTAAACTATTGCCAAGATTTTCTTAGCTATATCAGCAGCGTTGACCTTACAAGCTGAAGTTTTTTGATGAGGCAGGGTTTGTCCTTCCCGGTGTTGGAAAAGCTAATTATGGACATTCCGCCGCAAATCATCCTTGTGTTGAAATTGGTAGGCATTTGGGCGCCCCAAATGTGACTTTAAACTTGTTAACAGGGCTAGAAGGAGTCCTTTATGCAAATAAAGAAGATGGTGCCACAGACACTTTAGCGTTTTTTAATTTTTTTGGTGAAGCAAGCCTAAACTCTATGCCAAACGGTCAGCCTATCTTACAATACGGCGACCATGTGATTTTAGACAACTGTGCAACCCACCATTTTGAAGGAGGCTATGCCCTAGCGGAATTGTTAGACAATATAGGTGTTGAAGTCGTTTATCTTCCCACCTATAGCCCAGAATTAAATCCTATTGAACTGGCTTTTACTAAACTAAAGAAGGTAGCTCAAAAAGACGAAATCCGGGAAGTATTTGCAAGAAATGTTCATGAGGGAGTATATGAATGTTTAGAAGAGATAACTGTAAATGATTGTGCTGGCTTTTTTAAACACGTAGGTTATATTAGTTATTAGTCTATATGAATGATATAACTGCTGATAGACTTCAAATCTACTCAAAGACAAATAAACGAAGAACTTCTGATTTTTTTTGTAAAGAAAAACATGTTTATGGGCAGCCGCATGTGAAATAAAAATAGCAATCAAAAGCGTGTTTTGTTCAAGCAACCAGCCTTTACAGTTCTGTCGCGAGTGTAGTTCAATCTGTTTCAAAACCCACTCAAGAAAACATAATTTGAAGACGTTTCAGTGTTCTGCAACACTGGGTACAAACCATTCTTTATTTCAGTGAATCTGTGCTAAGTAATTTAAGGATGTTATTGCACTGTTTTGGCGATAAACCATTTCAATGACAAGGCTGAGAAAAATAGCAGGTGTACCTAGTAGATTTATTCAGTTCTTGTTCAAGCAACCAGCCTATAGGGGACGACAGTTTTGTTAAGGGAATAGTTCAATCTGACTCAAAAGCACATTTTGAAGGAGTGTTACTAGCTATTCTTGGGAACGGAACACAAATCACGCTGTTTTCAGTGCAAACTCGACTTTAATCTGAGAGCACTGCGGCGACGGTTTGTGATAAACCATTTAATGACAAGGAAATTCAGGATAGTGTATAAATAGCTCCTAGAACTGAAGATAAATACTTTTGGCGATCAGTTTTAATATGATTTCAATATTTCCTGAGTGAGAGAATTAGGGATATGTCGTGAAAAATTTATCGTGTCGAATGCATCTAAAAAAACTGCTCCGAATTTGTCTTGATCGTATTTTATCTTCAGCTGATAAATAGCGGCCATGATGACAATGGCAGACAAAAGCTTTCTAGCTCTTGAAGATAAACACGCTGTGAATGAACATCACGTGATACGAAAAAGTCATGACGCCGCACAGAAAAAATATACTCACGTGGTGCATTTCAATGTACCACGTGATTGGTTTGAAACAAACTCGCGGTTTCAAAAACGTTACTGTGAAGGCGGCAAAAAAATTCGTGGCTGTCGCGGTCTACTGGGAAGAGTAGTATCTTTATCGCTCATTAACAGACCTGCAGTTTTAGAGTATGGCATGTGGGACCAGATAAGAGTCGATCATGGAAATGAATTCTTCCTCCTACTTTATGTCAAAGAGAAAATGGCTAATTACAGAACTAACACAGGAAGAGCGCCATTTATTCAAACAATGTCAAAAGAGGTAAGCCTGCACATAGCCTTGGAGACAAGATTGGAAGATTTTAACAAAGAAAAGCGAAATTAAAATTATTGGCTATAAAATCATGTTCCCAGAGCGACTTGTTCCTGATGCACCTGACACAGCTCTGGTAAAGAGAATGTAAATGGTATTCCATTAGTTTTGCAGTTTTATTGCTGAAGTTAATTTGAATTCTCTTGCTCTCTTACAACAGAATCATCCAGCTGAAAGGAAATGGGTGGAGTTCAATGCTCGTGTGAATTATTCCATTAAACGAGTATTAAATAACATGGTTAATGACGATCTGATAGACATGGATGATGATCTGGTCAAGTTTTCAGCGTCCACCTCTACAACCCAGGTGGCTGCGGTTGGAATAAAACAAGTGTTTGACAGCTGGAACCAACACCCAATACCTGGTAAAATTTATTAACCTTTCAGTGTTTGCAAATCAGTTTTTATGCAAGTAACTAGTAATGCCAACAGTACAAAAGTACCATTCGAATATGTTGAATTCACTGACCAATTAGTACAATTGTATGTTTAGGGAAGGGTGTTCCAGATGACTTGATGACAAACAACAACAAGGCATTTCCTCTTCCTCAGCGAGGTATCCTTCCAACTGCAGCAGATGCTGTAGCTGCTTATGAAAATCAAGGAGGCCTTCTTACCTATCCCGAGCCATATGGAGTTGATCTCCTTGCCAACCATCCAGGCCTTGAACAGCAAAGACTGATGCAGTTACTATCAAGATTTTCAAGCTTTGATACTATATTTCACCATTTGGTATTTCAGGTTATTTCAGGAGGGGCTGCAGTATTTTATGGATCTCACAATTTCACTCAATACTTTCGCTTAACTATTACCTATGATTCTGCCTGTCTATTTCAAAGTAATAGGAAGGGAAAGGCCCTCCTTGAAGCTGCATGATGAATGCTAGGTTGGTATAAATTACCCCAGAATCATTTTCAGGCTACATGTTTTGGAAATATGCTGATCTTTATTTAAAACCATTTTAAAATAATTAAGAAATGTCTATGAGTCACTTTATGTGACAGTAAGCATTAAATGACTGCTGACACCCACTGGCAAGCAAATACTGTGACAACACATGAGCATCAAAATATGGGAGGTTTATGTTGCAAGAAATATCAACAACAACAACGTCAAGGACAACCTTTATGAACTGTTACATCTTGTCGCATGCCTTTTAAGTTGTACCGGTACTCCTTTGATTATCACGAGAAACACAACTACCACAAATCTATACTACTTGCTGTCAAACATCAACTATATTTAAAGATGATCAACATGACTGAGGTTGAATTTCTTATTCAGCTAGATTATCACCTTCAGATCTTGCGATTAGAACCTTTCTCATTCCAGTCAAGAAGTCATCCAGTCCCTTAAACTGGAATGTAAATGCATAGCCGCTTGGCTCATTACAGTGTGGGCACCTCTTGGTAAGGCCATTCACACCATCATACCATATATTCACACACTCGTCACAACCCAAGAGGCTGCTGCAACATTTGGTTGCAATTATTGGTGGTTTCATTGGAGTGTCGTGGCATATCTTACATTGGAATGCCTCTTTAACAAGCTTTGTGATTCCAAGTGGCAAAGGCAATGATTTGTTAACTTCAAGCATTTCAGTTACCATGTATTTCACATCAATAATATCACCCCTCATTTTGTGAAGGTCCTGATCTTTCTCTGCTGTTTTAAACTTCTTTGGGACAAATTCATCATCACTCCCATCTGATACATCAGAGGCCTGATTTATTGCAAACATGGCCTTTAACTTTGATGCCCTCTTTAAAGGCAATCTTGCATCTGCAATATTTGCAACAGCAAATATCTTCCGAGCCCCACATTTCCAGAAGGATACTCCTACAGGTACATAAAGGTATAAAAGGAGCGTTATTTCTTTGATGAGGCATTTTTTACATCAGTAACTCTTGCTCCTCTGAATGTTTGAAATGAGGTTTTCCCCATGCAGTCAACCTCAGAAATGTTGCACCATTACAGCCATTTCTGTATTTTTCCACTTAGGATCCAAAGATAGGGGGAAACTGCTGCCCCCTTTCATACATTTTCTTTCCCTAAACTGTAGTATATTGCATTGCTTAAGTGTACTATATTGTGTTACATAGTGTTACTTTTGTCAAAACATTTCCTTATTTATTTAGTTATAATGTAAAATTGCTCTCCCAAGTAAACGTAAAATGGCTACTCACGAGCATTTGTTTTGTGAACATAGTGTCTTGCTCAGTGAATAAAGATCACTTGCATTAGAGAAATAAAAGGAGGCACTTGATCCACGACGTCCCTATATGAGCTGACATTTTCGGGTTCTATTATTTCGGACTTTGTAATGGACTGGTATCGAACTTCCCAGATTTTACTACATTCGGTATGATGAAACACACTATGGCGACGAATTTGTTTAAAATTCAAAGTATAGGAAAATAAAATATTGCGTTACATAAGTTTTCATGTGCAAAAGAGGCCTTCTACTCCCGAGGGCTATATCAGTTCCCAATACAACATTGGCAGATAGGTGTTAAAGACCATACTTTTTTCATTAATTTTAAAAGATAAACCGCTCGAGGGACTGTCAATAATGATCAATTTTAACGTGGCCTCATTAATTAATCACAGGTGCGTGTCCTACAGGCCAGATAAAATGAAATTCAAGATGATGGCTTTAAGTTTAGTTCATGGCAGACACTACATACTAATTATGAAATGGAATACCAGGCCTACCTCTAGTTCCCTTGGTATCATTGACTTTGTAGCCATTGGAAGTGAAAAGCTCAAGTCTTTCGTCGCCGCAGGTCTCTCGAACTTTGGATGTAATATACGTGACGTTAGCTGTGTCTTCCGTGATGTTTACATATGTTTGTCCTAGTTCGCGAAACGATGTTCCACCTTTGTCGTTTTTGTTTCCTTCTGCGAGAATAACCTTTGCTATCGCTTTGTTCTTTTTAGAATTTCCGGCAAAAAGCGGTGCCCTGTAGTTGCTTGCGAACGGCATAGCTCCAGCTCTAGAGCCAGTGTAGGAAAATCCCGAAAACACCGGACCTTGCTGCGAATGTTGCAATTGGCGACTGGCATCTAATTGCGGCAGATCTGCTTGTAGGCCTTCCCCCATAACTTGCAAAGACGTTCCATCGGTCAAGTGCATAACATTGGTAATGGTAATGGTAATGGTCTCCATCGTTTGGCCAATAGGCCATGTTTCCAAATTCTTCCTTGAGGTATAGAGAATTGGAGTCAACCTGAAAGAAAATCATTCCATGTTAACAAAATATTTCTGGGAATCCCGCCCCAAACAAAACTCAACAGTGCGTTGTTTACTTGCCTGAAATGCCCGAGAGAGTCTTGCAACTGTCATGTCTCCTGCCTGCATTCGTATTCGTAAGTCTTTGCCCTCTCTACTTACATCGAACGACTTAATAGCTGCCATATTAAACTAGAGATCGTGAAAGGAAGACAACAGTTCTGATCTGTAAAAGGCGCGAAAATGCAACGGGATGGTTATAAACTGTAGGGGGAAGGGGAAGGGGTGGAATTCACAATCTCTCTGTCTTGTGCAGTTGTTTTTAACCAAATACCGCAATAACTGCCATAGTTTGTCTGTTAAATTCAAATCCTCTTTACTCACGGGCCCGAGATATCTCAACAAATCATAATTTTAGCAAGTAGAGGACACTCCCTTCCCTTTCTTGCCACGCGACTGATGGCTCTATGGCAGGCTGGCATAGTCACGAAACGTTTACCCCAGTACGGGTAATCAAAAGAGCAACTTAGCCTACCCCGACTCCGCCAGCTTTTGGTCTCGTTTCGCGCGATCAATTTTCAATTTTGTAGTCGAAATACAAAATTGAAATCAGTTTTTGATTTTGCTCAATGAATTTTCGATTTTCCTTTAAAAACAAAATTGAAAATAGAATCGATTTTTCAATTTTTGTTTCTAAAAGCCGATTGATTTCCTGTAACGATATTCTATTTTTCATTCATATGAAATCTAAGAAATGGCAAAATAGTGTTAAATAAAACAATACTTTAAATTTACTATTTAAAATATCAGTGTTATTCTACAATATTGTAATTTTGTTTCAAAAACCCGACACGAATTGATAAATAAAGAAAAAACGAACAGCAAAATTTCATCTTCGTTCTAAATTGAAAATGAAATGGACAATAACGCACGGACCGTAACCTTTATCGAAAGTCTTTCTTTTTGCTTTGATATTCGAACCTTATCATCCACCCTAAATTTTGGTTTATTTGACAATGGCTCTATACCACCTGACAAATTCAAGTAAACAACTCCTTAATTCTTTTTCTTTGATGCCTCTGTGGGTGTCATTTTAATTGAACTATGCTTTGTGTTATTATATTTTTCCAATATTTTTGGCAATATATCCAAATACTGTGTTATGCCTTGAACAGTGAACTGTTTCCACATTTTGTTTTTAATTGTTCTATTCCATCTTTCTACTACTGATGATTTTTCCTCGTTTCTAGTTAACCAATGCCCCCATTGTCGTTCTTTATATGGTATAGCATCAAGAGACTTTACCATCTTTTTATCGGCTTCGTGTTTACATTTTTTATTATTTCCACAAATAGTATAATCAACATGTTGCCTTGCTACAGCATCTGTTTTTTCTGTTGATTGTTGATAGATTTCAAGGATTTCGCCAGTATTTGGATAATATTTTAATTGTTGTTCTAATGGATTACATTGGACGGTATAATTATGACCTGGTAATGTAAAGCCTCGTTTTGGTTTTGGTAATTTTCCAATTGCTTTATGAATGTCTACGCCACTTCCAACTGTTGATTCTATAAATTTAGTTTTAACAATTCCACATTCAGCGCATGTACATTTCATAATTGTACGTCCATTTTTGGTTGTAATATATTGTTCACCATTTGGAACGCATTCAGTTTGTTTTTTCTTTCAAACATTTATTCAGTTTAATATGATTACTTGGGGTGCACAAGGTCAGGGGCCCTTTCATATACAGTATATATATATATATATATATATATATATATATATATATATATATATATATATATATATATTGATTACATATAATTTGATTTCAAAAGATTATCTGATTCTTTGAATTGTTGAACTATTTTTTTTACTTCTGCTTTCATATTATTTTTTAATCAATATTTTTTCTGAAGAAATTTTTTCTTTTAATATTTTAATTTTGCCCATAATTTCTCCTTTTTTAGAATATAACGTTTTTCTATCAAAATTTTTTTTTAGGATTTATTTGCTCTACTCCATAAAGTCGTACTTGTTTGTTTGTTAGACATTCTTGCGCACTTCCTCTTGTTTTTCCTTTCGGAATTTTTTTTCCTCCACAATATACTGTTAATTCTTCTACACCACTTCCAACTGTTGAGTTTGTAAATTTAGTTTTAATTATTCCACATTCAGCGCATGTACAATTCATTATTGAACATCCATTTTTTGTTTTAATATAAGTTTCACTTCCTGGAACACATTCAGTTTGTTTTTTCTGTCTAACACAATACGATTCCATTATATATATTGATTGCATATAATTCAACCTTTTCTATAATAATCAACATTATCCCTAAGTCCTTTAAATGCTTGACCAGCTAAAACTTTACCCAAAGCAGCAAAACTTGGAGCTGGTTTTATAAAATTAGACGCCACGTAAGTATTTTATCAACTGTGGAAGGACCTCTTTTTCTTGCTAAAGCCCCACCTTCTTGATTTTTATAAATTTAGTTTTAGTTATACCACATTCTGCACATTTACATTTCATCATTGAACGTCCATTTTTTGTTTTAATATAAGTTTCACTTTCTGGGACAGTAGTATAATAGTTGGGGGTGCCAGACCATTTTTCCATAATCCAGCACCAACCCAACTTATAACCAGTTTTTGGCAATCTATATATTTTTTAAAATTAATGGAATATTGACCGGCACAGCTGTGCTGTGACGTCATGACTTTGGCTTGTTAATAATCGTACGGTACTGTGTTGATACCAGCCCAACTTATAACCGTTGGGGGTGCCAGACCATTTTTCCATAATCCAGCACCAACCCAACTTATAACCAATTTTTGGCAATCTATATATTTTTTAAAATGCGCGACGTTCTCGAAAAAATTACCAAGCGTAACATTCTCGGAAAAACAGGGAAACCCCCTGTGAAATGAGTCATCACCTGTAGCTATTGTTTGAGATCATGAGACAGTCATATGATTTTTTCTAACCAATCAAAAGCTTCACATTTTCATTTCACAATTGTGAAATTTTTCAGTAAAATTTATTTCATTTGTGAAGTCTAATGTTTAATGTTAAAATGTCCGTAAGCATAACTTGTCACACCATTATCATGAATATACCACTTGTCATCGAAACAGCTAAGTGATACTTTCTTGATTTCATAACTTCCTAATTCATGGTTTTGACTTCTTATGGTTTTCATAGTGTGATACATTTCTTTATTTCCTAATAAAGTCTCTTTATAGTTTTCATGTTTAATGTTCTTCTTAATAATATTCTTCTTAATTCCCTTAGCAGTCTTTCCTCATTTTTGGTTGTCTTTCATATAACTATACATTTTTGATCTCAATCCAACGAATTCAGAAATTGGAATACCAGCAGCTTCATCTTTGAATTTACCAATTACATTTTTATTTGTCTTATCAAAATACGGCGAGTTCCCGGGGTAATCACTGTTATCAGATCTATTTTTATCCCCCCAGAAGTCATTATAAACAGCTTCCGATCTCATAGGTCAAGCTGTCTGTCTGTGAATAATAATTTCGCTTCGCTACCGTATTTTTGTTTAATGTAATTATAGTGGAAGTCATATATCAGTGTCTTACTTAGATCAAGAATACACATACCCACATATGCCGGCCTGTTAAGGGTAAGTGTTTCTTTAATCTTATGCACAGCAACCAGATTTTTAATAGTTTCTTTT
>OX419336.1:17644925-17652425 GCA_948470475.1 Galaxea fascicularis | reverse complement strand
AAAACAAAAGGTCGTTAATTAGTAAGCGTATAAAAGGCTCCTTTTTGCAACACTAGATCACCCCTGATGAAGACACTAGACAGGAGTGTCGAAACGTTGGGTCGTGAATTGTAACTTTTTAAGTTACATTCATCAAACTTCAAACCAGAGTAGCATCAAACCATGTCTGATTGTCCACCTGGTTGCAGTGTGAACTTGAACATACCAGATCTCTTTTATTCATACTATTATATGATATATCATTTTTCTCCATCTATATATTATACTATAATTATTTTCTTAAATAGTTTTAACGCATTCGTTTAAGTATGTCCATAATTCGAATGATCCAAATAAATGAATCATTTGAACTTCAAAAAATTTATTGAGATGAAGCATTTTTTTCGTGTTTTTTACTTCTCAAATGTTAGGCTTTCCCTGCAAGTCCGTAGTTGTGGGACGGATCACAGATATCACAATACCATTCCTTTTTTTTCTCATGTATAATTTCATATATTGTCTCATTTCTTCATCAGTCATTTTCCTTCTTTTCATCATCGTCGGATTGATTGTGTACATGCATTTTGCTTTTCAAATGACACCATTTTCCAGCAAGTGTGTAATTTTTTCCGGTTTTACAAATGTCACAATGCCATTCTTTATTTAACATGTATTTGGTTTTATTATTCTTTTTTTCTTCATCAGCCAATTTTCTTCTTCCCATATATATTAAATGACTATATATTTTCATATAATTATTGATTTCTTTTAAATCTACTTTTTATGTATCTATTGCTGTCTTCCATATGTTTGATGACTTCAAAAATGACATCATCATAACGATTACTCATTAAATATTTACATTTATTTTTCTCAGACATCTCTTTCATATAAAGTTGTTTTTCAGATATTTGGTATGAACCTGTTGGACTCTTGAATTAAATACACAAAGAATTGTGTTTACTTGTTGGATTCATTATCATAAGATCACATTGTCCTGCCATATATTCTTTTTTCCATGATGTTATTCTAATACTTTCAGTCCTTTGATTTTCACCAAGACCTGCAATCATAAGAGCTTCTTTATATTTGTCTCTAATAAATGATACTATTTTACAATGCAAGTCATCTTCACTTTCAATTATTAATTTATTACTTTTTATGTCATAATATCCTTTTTTCCTGATTGATGGTAAAACTTTACTTGTAACCCAATGTTTGAATTCTCTTGCTTTAGGTTGTTTGGAAGAAAGAATCAGTGAGTAAAAACCGGATTCATTTATGAAGAAACATTTGAAGGTCTTTCCAAGGCTCTCAGTAAGACCGGTCATTTTGTCCGGTCTTGAATTTGGCTTTATTTTGAAGTCCATAAATTTTTTATCATCTTTATGTACATGATTTCTGATTGCTTTTTGTGTGTCTGTATATTCCAGTATCAAAGCTATCTCTTTTCCACGGAACCATATTTCATTTTTCTTATCGACATAACAATTGATTTCAACTTTGAGTTCATCATTTTTATAATTAGTCTTTTGAAGTTCCATCTCTTACTATAATATAAATGATATTATTTTATGTAATTTCTAACGCAAAGATTGTGTTTGAACATGGTCAGAAATAATTATATTTTTGGCCATGATATGACAGCGAAACAGTATATACTGATACTTTTTATTAAATATATATGTTAGATAATTATTTAAATCATCTCACGTATCCTTTAAATCACCATGTAGATTAAAGTAGACAGTTCCTTCATTGTTCTTTTTGCTTGCTTCTGTAGGTGTCATCTTTATGCTTGAATGTTTTGTTTACTGTAAGCATGGGTTATTGACCAAGCTTGTTCGGTCAAGATGGCTGGATATTGGCCAAGTTCTTTTTTTGCGTGTTTATGGACCGAGACGAAGTCGAGGTCCATAAACTCGCAAAAAAAGAACGAGGCCAATATCCAGCCATCTTGACCGAACAAGCTTGGTCAATAAAGGATTTATTATATGGGATAAGAGCCGGCTTCAGAGAAATTTTTCTTGCAGGACAAAGCGCGTAATCCCGAGCGGGCAAGATAGCTCCATCTTGCCCGCTCGGGTAGCCAATCACAGCACGGGATTTGGTTCATCTTGCCCGCTCACGGAGCTACCCATATAATAATACTGTGTATTACTATTAATGATGGTAATGGTGTAATATGCCCGTGAGAATGATGATATGCTAGTCGCTTGGCAACGGGCGAAAGGACAACTGAAAAGAAATCAGAGTCCCAGGCAGGAATCGAACCTACAACCTCCGTAACACCGGTCGGATGCTCTAACCACTGAGCTACAGGAACCCCTGGATATGCCAAGCGACTAGCATATCATCATTCTCACGGGCATATTACAAAGTGGTTCCAGGGGTTCCTGTAGCTCAGTGGTTAGAGCATCCGACCGGTGTTACGGAGGTTGTAGGTTCGATTCCTGCCTGGGACTCTGATTTCTTTTCAGTTGTCCTTTCGCCCGTTGCCAAGCGACTAGCATATCATCATTCTCACGGGCATATTACACCATTACCATCATTAATAGTCACTATCATGTCTGATTCACATCTACATTGTCGAGCCCGCAGACCATAGTGGGACACTTTGTATAAGAACCTAGATAAACAGCCTAGCTCATCAGGGGTTCCTGTA
This sequence comes from Galaxea fascicularis, assembly GCA_948470475.1. Lineage (NCBI taxonomy): Eukaryota > Metazoa > Cnidaria > Anthozoa > Scleractinia > Euphylliidae > Galaxea > Galaxea fascicularis. The sequence goes on along the minus strand of OX419336.1, from coordinate 17,649,781 downwards.
GCTCAGTGGTTAGAGCATCCGACCGGTGTTACGGAGGTTGTAGGTTCGATTCCTGCCTGGGACTCTGATTTCTTTTCAGTTGTCCTTTCGCCCGTTGCCAAGCGACTAGCATATCACTGTGTATTACCTTGGACAGTGAACTGCTTCCACATTTTGGACTTGATTATATTGTTCGATTCCATCTTTCAACCACTGAAGATTTCTCCTCATTCTCTGTGGAGTATATTTGTATATGATATTTCTCCAACAAGTCCTTCAAATGTTTGTTATAGAATTCCTTTCCTTTGTCAACCCATAGATATTGTGGTTTTCTACCTTCATTGAATGTTGTTTCAAAGGCACTCGTAACGGATTCACCTTTTTTGTCTTTCAAAGGAACAATCCAACCATATTTACTAAAAACATCAATAACCATCAGAAGATATTTGTAAACCTCTATTCCATTTGCTGAATTTTTGCATATCAACAAGATCAGCAGCCCATATTTCATCACTATGGTTAACAATCACACGCCGTCGAGTAAAGTTACGCTTTATGGGTGTATGTAATTGATCTGCTAGTTTTTCTTGCCAGTTTTCTTTACTCAACGGCTTCTTCCGTTTTTTTGAACACCAAGTCCAAGTTTCTGCTTCGTATTTATTGCATTTCGAGCCAACCAGTGACCCCATTGTCTCTCATTATAAGGAACTTTATGCAGCGCTTGCACCATTTTCCTGTCTGCTTTATTTTTACACTTTTTATCATCTTTGCAAATGGAATAATCAACATCGCTATTGCATCAGTCATTCCAGTCGGTTGTTGATATATTTCCAATATTTCTCCGCTTTTTTGGATCCCATCTGACTTGATTTTCCAGATCGTTATATGGACCGGTGTAATTATGTCCAGGAAGTGTCCAACCTTTTTTTGGTTTCGGAAGTTTTCCGATCGCTTTGTGGATATCAATTGCACCTCCTTTTGGAGCAAGGGCTCCAGACAGATCACCGAGAATACTGTCCAATGTCTGGTCAATATATCTGTCTGCTGTCTGTTTTATCTTTTTCTTTGCGAAATCTGATTTTTGACAGACCAAGTCTTCCCATCTTTGTCAATCCTGATCTGATTTCTGTACTTAAATTACCTCCAGACATGCCCGCCTCAAGGGACGGGCTAATTAGTTTCCCTTATTCTTTTTCACGAATTTGGTTTTAGTAATACCACATTCAGCACATGTTGAGAAAAACATTAGTCGACCGTTTTTCGCTTGTTTATAACCTGAGGGCTCAACACATTCAGTCTGTTTTTTTTGTTTCACACAATAGCTGCGGTTACACTAGCCATTTTGCCCTTGGGTAACTGGCTTTTTCCCACGGGGAAGCATTTTCTTATGTGTAACCGATCTGCCCAAAGGGAAATAGCCTCCGGGAAATTTCCGTGGATACGTCAAAGAGAACAAAGGAATTGCCCATGACAGTTCCAGATGTAAGTCTTATGGTTAACAAGACCCCAGAGCGGCTCAACCAATCACAAGACTGCCGAACGCAAGAAACCACGTGCTGTGATGAACTGTGTAAACGACATGGCTGGCTTTCGCGCAATGATGTGAGTATTGTTCACGTTTCTATTTGTATCGTAGATTATACTTTAATTTGATGGCATTTCCTGTTTCTACAGTAATGATATCGAACAGGATCCAGCTAGTGCTGTTCAGTGTAGAAATGGATATCTGTTTGAGCAGCGTATGACGCAGCGACATGTTGAGCAAGCTGGCCCTTCCGGTGGTGGACAAAACACTGACCCCTAGTCCATGGACTACCCTAATGGACTACCTAGACTACTATTTGTTTTCGAGAAGGACTGAGTTGCTAAATCACATGGGAGTAAGATTGACAATTACTGTGACATTAGACTTGCGATAAATATGATGCCAGGTGTCTCACTTACATTTCGTTTTCAATGCCATTTCGAATTATTTTATAGTGTCCCCCAGTAGTGTGCAGAATATTTGTTTTGAATTAGGCTACGCTTTTTGTGTACAGCGGTTGTTTTATTCAGTATAGTTATTCAAAATGGCGGCTGAAGGCGATGCGGAACGAAAACAAATAAGACTGGTCATCATCCGTGCAATGTAAGTATACAATCACAGCTTCTTATAACATATCAGTCATCTGAAATAGTATTTTTTTTAGGGGTAGTCCATTTTAGGGTAGTCCATTTAGGTAGTCCATTAGGGTAGTCCATGGACTAGGGGTCAGTGTTTTGTCCACCACCGGCCCTTCCTACCTTGTGCAAGAACCGCCAAATGTAAATCAGTATCAGCAGTTTCCTTGTTTTCCCGTTGGAGGCCATTTCCCGTTTCTTCCATCTGGTCGTCCTTGTAGCCCAGCCGAAAGCACCAGCAGTTGCGGGTCTTTACCAACTGAATCCACTGAAGCGAAAAGCAAGCGTTGTAGCTGGTCAAATCCAGAGGTGAAATGCCTGATATCAGCTTACAAACAACATCACAACTTGCTAAAAGCAACGAGAAGCGCTCACGGCAAGAAAAGTGTATGGGAGAGTATCATGGATGAATTTATTCAATTGTGCAGGGAAGCTGGAATCGACACATCGAAAACTTTAGTGCAGATTAAAGAAAAATGGAGAGGCGTATTCGATAAATACAAAAATGTTTGTGACAACAACAACAGGACCGGACGAGACCGCAAGACCTGCGAATTTTACGATGACATCGATGAATTCATGGCCAGCTCAGACAAAGTCAACCCCAAATTTGTGAAGGAAACCAACGTGGCTTCACTGAAGAGAAAAGGCAGTGAAGAAGTGATTGCGTAGCAACAACTGCTGATCCTATTACCGATACGGAACCAGGAGAAGACGACAACACCAAAATCAAACAACCAAATCAAAAGAAAAATCCGTCAGGTCTTCAACGAAAAAAGCGAAAGACGACAAGTATCGATTCCACGGACACAGAAAATGCCATACTCCACATGTTTGAGGCCCAGCAAGAGGCATTTCAAAGATCGGAAGAGAAAGACGAACGAATGCTGCAGGCCATGATGAAGTCTCAAGAAGATGCTCAGAGGAGACACCAGGAATTTACTGTCGCTGTTTTAGCGAAATTAGGGGACATTTTCGCTTCCAAAAAGTAAATTTTACTTGTTAACTACGCGTTTCAGAAAATAGGGAAGTATTTGAATGGTTTGTCAGCATTTGTTGATATTTGAATTTGAACGACTTTTATGCAAATTTTCTTGTTACCGCGTTACAGTGACACGGAATCGGTGTTTTGTTGAAATCACATTTGTTAGTTTATCAAGTTGATTTCTCGCCGCTAACTGAGAGCTTTCGTGATTAACTTTCAACAAAGTTCATTTGAATTCATGTTTCGAATCACGTATTAAAGAATTAGGCCTGTTTCAAAGGTCCTATTAAGCCGGTTTCGATTGTAGTGTGTTTCAGTCGTCTAATTTAATAAGTCGCATTTTGTTAAAAACAAATTAGGGGGAAATGTACGAAATATTTCAAATTGGTGTTTTGCAACGGTGTTCAAAACAGTTATAATTTATGAATTGAGATCGGCACGGCACCAACACGACGTTTGAAACGGGCCTTATTAAATAATTAACATGAAATTGAACGACTCCGTTTTGCAAATTGCAAACCTTTTCTTATTCCGCGAAAGTGCGCGCGAAACACCCCAAAGAGAGTCTGCCGCGAAGGAATGTACAGCTCTTTTAGGACGGGGTGCGATTTCTGTTGATCTAAAAGTTGTTTGACAGTCTCTGTTTTTTCCCAGAGATAAAAGTTAACTTTAACCATGATTTACAGGTATTGCATTCTTTTTCATGTAATGTGGTATCTGACTTTTTAACACGGTTTAAAGCCTGGCAAAAATACACAACTTCACTGGCTTGCGACGTGTTCAATAACAGCTTGTAGCACACCTCTAGCAGCTTGTGTGGGTGCACCAACATCACTGTGATTTTCATCCTCATCACTATCATCGTGGCCTCCATCAAATTCCTCATTTCTCATGATGCAGATGTTGTGTAAAACACAACATGCAACGATTGTGTCCGGAATTCTCTTGTGGTCCTCGTCTAGAAGGAAAGCTCTCCATCTCCCTTTAATCAGGCCAAATGCATGTTCAGAAATTATTCGTGCTTTAGAAAGTTCCTTATTGAACTTTTTCTGATCTTCAGTAAGGGCACCATTATCTTTAAGTACTGGTAGAAGCCAGGTCTTTAGGGGGTAGGCAGAGTCTCCAACCACAAGGGGGCGAATTACGGTACCTCCTAAATCAAGGGTAGGCTCCATGAGAATGTCTTCATCTTCTGCTGCCCGGTAAAAGTCAGTTAAGCGCAACATTCGGGCATCATGCAGGCTTCCAGGGAATCCTGCTGCAACGGATAAAAATAGTCCTGTATAATCCACTACCCCTTGAACAAGGCAGCTATAGAAATGTTTGCGGTTGAAATAATCCTCGTGATTGATGAGTGGTGCTTTGATTGGTATGTGACTTCCGTCAATCGCCGCAACTACATTTGGAACCTTGCTCTTCATGTAAAATCCTTGGCCTTTTTTTATGACATCTGCTCTTGCAGAAGGGAACGTTATGATTTCGTTTTGAAAGTTGCAGAGTTCTTGCACAAATTCGTGGCAGCAGCTAATTACCGTAGGTTTCGCTAGTCCCATCATTAATCCACAGGATCGGTAGCACTCGCCGGTTGCTAAACGCCATAAACTAGCAGCCACTCGCTTGTCCACTGGAATAGCCTCGCGCATCCTAGTGTTTTGACGTTCCATGTTTGGCCCTACAAGCTGGCAGATAAATTCAAAAGTTCCTCGAGACACTCTAAAGTTCTCTTTCCACC
>OX419336.1:17634925-17639925 GCA_948470475.1 Galaxea fascicularis | reverse complement strand
GTCCAGCGCTTGCTTTATGCTGGGCTTATTGGACGAATCGTATTTCGTGACGCTTAGAATTTTTTTCAGGTCGACTTCTGGCCAAGGTGTTAAAAACACTAAATGACCGGCACTCCGACATTTTCCTCTTCATCAGAACGTCGATATGATAGCGCTGAAGAGTATTTCTAGCTCCAGAAGCAGCAGACTTTAATAGCTCGAACTCGTGGAGATTTCCACCAATTTTCAAAGGAAAAGATGTGTGAAAGTTCAACCTGATGCCTGGCAAACGTCAAGCTATCATATCGACGTATTGGACTGCCGGTCATTTAGTGTTTTTAACACCTTGAATTAAAAAATTCTAAGATTCACGAATTACGGTTCGTCCAATAAGCCCAGCATAAAGCAAGCGCTGGACTTGAGATCTAAAAGTCATTTCAGGATCGCTCGACTTTTCCTAATCGACATACGATGGTTTGGGTTAGCCAGGATTCTTTGATTCGACAAGTTTTAGAAATATATCAGACTGCCGGTCATTTGGTGTTTTTAACGCCTTGGCCGGCAGTCGACCTGAAAAAAAATTGTGTCACAAATCACGGTTCGTCCAATAAGCCCAGCATAAAGCAAGTGCTGGACTTGAGATCTAAAAATCATTTCAGGATCGCTTGACTTTTCCTAATCGGCATACGATGGTTTGGATTAGCCAGGATTCTTTGATTTGACAAGTTTTAGAAATATATCGGAATGCCGGTCATTTAGTGTTTTTAACACCTTGGCCGGTTATCGGCCATATACCCACAGCGAAAAACAAAACGATCATTGATCATTGAAGACTGACGAAGTTGGGATTTGTGTGTACCCTTCGAACCACGCTGGTACAGAGGTTTTCCTCCTTTTCTTTCTTATAGTTTGCAAGCCACGCTTCATCCAGTAAGGGTTCATCCGCATAAGGCTCTAGGGAATTAGCTCTTGTTGGCGACTCGTCTAGTTCCAAAACACAATCACTCGCTTCACTTCGATTCGATATTCTTCGTTTCCGCTACTACATCGGTGGCTTTGTGTTTCGGAAGCACTCTTTATAGAGGACATTACTTAGTCGGTTCGTATTCGATGAAAACAACTTCGATAACCTCTTTCGTTTGTAGTAAACACGGGAGACACGGCAACAAGCGTTCCTGAATCTACTCACATGACGTCATTGATGAGCCCGTACCTTCTCGATCAGCGGAAGGGGTGTACCAAACAAAAGTAGGATTTAAAAATTCATAAAAAAATTCAAAAATTCAAATCACAAAATTTTTTCGCAGAAGTTCCTTTTTTAATGTGGACTTTTGAATGACAAAATAAAAAATTTGGTGACATGGGCACTTTAAAATCAAACGTGAACAGCATATCATCATTCTCACGGGCATATTACACCATTACCATCATTAATAATCATTATCATGTCTGATTCACATTTACATTGTCGAGCCCGCAGACCATAGTGGAACACTTTGGATAAGAACCTAGATAAACAACCTAGCTCACCAGGGGTTCCTGTAGCTCAGTGGTTAGAGCATCCGACCGGTGTTACGGAGGTTGTTGGTTCGATTCCTGCCTGGGACTCTGATTTCTTTTCAGCATAGCATATGGCATATCATCATTCTCACGGGCATATTACACCATTACCATTATTAATAATCATTATCATGTCTGATTCACATTTACATTGTCGAGCCCGCAGACCATAGTGGGACACTTTGTATAAGAACCTAGATAAACAATCTAGCTCACCAGGGGTTCCTGTAGCTCAGTGGTTAGAGCATCCGAACGGTGTTACGGAGGTTGTAGGTTCGATTCCTGCCTGGGACTCTGATTTCTTTTCAGTTGTCCTTTCGCCCGTTGCCAAGCGATTAGCATATCATCATTCTCACGGGCATATTACACCATTACCATCATTAATAATCAATAAAAACTGCTTATGTTTCAGATTAAAGTGACAATTGTTTGAAATTGCCTTCATTACCTTTTTTGAAAACGCGAAAATCTGGGTCGGTTGAGGACGCTAAACGGAGAAAAAAAGGGGATGGCCTTAGTACGTACTCTTTCAAGCGTCGTAGCCCTAGCCCTCCCCTCTAAAATGCCCGTGACAGTATTGCGTGACGAACAAACGGCTGCCTGTAATGCAGTGTAGACTGTAAACGCCGACATTGGGTATTATTTTCGTGTACTATGAACCAAGCAATACTGAACAAATGACTAAGCCGTCAAGGAAGATGCAGTTGTGATGAAATGCGCCTAAAATTGATCAAAGGTTGGTATTCCACCATTGAATACTGTCACGGCAGCATTGCGCGTGACACTGCGTGACATGACAGAAACTTACGTTGCGGTGGCCTGGGACCGAGCGGTCCCGGATGACCACGCTAGTTGTACGTTTTTCGGAACGCTTTTCGCTGTGTTAGTTTTTAAGTTGAACGTTCTACGGTTAAAAGGAATCAAGGAACGGATTAAGGACTAAGGTTTATGTCAATAACGGAACAAGGACACAGATGTAAGTTTCAGAATTACTGCTTTACCTTATTGTATTGTAATTTCGTATCGCCCCGAGCTCGCCTTTGTAATGCTAGTTTTCTGTTTCTTCCTTTAGTTTTCTTTACCGCATCGCATCGCATCGCATCGTATCGCATCAGTTAAGCTTATATTGCACTATCACGTTCACATCGCATTATCGTATCACCGAATCAAGACATTGTTCACAAGGAATCGTTTGCAAGGAAAATCAATAGCAGCGATGGACAGCGCGTACATGAATTTCTGTGGATTAAACTAAAGTTGTGTTTACATTGTATGCCTCATCGATTTGTAAGGTCCTGAGGCAGTTCTGCCGCCTCAAATACGTTGACATGTTGCGCGGTGTACATCGGCCGTTACCAACAGCGGGCAGCAGGGATCAAAAAAAGAGCGACGAATGACCAAAGAATCGTACTTCAATGGCCCTTGGACCAGTCTTTTATAGAATATTATAAGGTTAGAACATTTCGAAAGGTTTTTCTCAGTACCTATTTTATTCTGATATGGACACAGACCAAAATTTATGTTTGACCATCAACGTCAAAGTTTACCGCCGAAGGTCAAATATTTGCATTTTTTTACGGACTTTGAAACGCTCTCGCGTCGCTCTTAATCATTTGCCCAAAGAAATTTTCACCGGAATCTATAAATCATCTTTCTACAATTCAACCACCAGAAGCTTACTCGATTTGAAGGTTTCGCACATGCTGAAAATTAATTTTATCCACGAAGTACTTTTACTGTAGTGAAATCAATTGTATGCCTTTGAAATTAAATTATTTCGTATGCAAAGAACAACGCCACATTCCCTGAAATCATTCCAACAGATATTTAGAGATTGAAAAAAAGATTTGAGTGTTTTAAAGGCGGTAGAATGATTTGTTTTCGCACGCTAAGCTCTCAAACCCGTGCAATAATTTAGAGCCGTAAACAAAGGACGAAGTTTTTACTGCAATAGCCTTGAAAGTCTGCGATTTTTTAACTAACAACGAGAATTGCTGTTGAGGGACAACATATTGCTGGCATTTCCAATGCTGCAGCTATTAAAAATCGTTATCACGTTTGGCAATGAGTCGTTGATTACTCTTTGCGAGTTTCCAAAAATGTCAACAAAGCGAAGCCGAGGATATAAACCGTCCGGACTTCGCTTGACTTTTCTTCAACCAATTCTTGCCCAAAAAAATGAGCGACAGCATGGAAAACGAAGAGTTTTAGGATCAAAAATGAAATATTGGATAGAAAATATGCATTTGGAAAAAAGACGAGCATTTTTTAGTCCAAAACGCATGAAAACAACAAAAGGTAAGAAAACCAAGAACGATGCCGGCGAATGTTTCTTCGGCGTTCCTCGTAGAAATTGGAAAACTAAGACAAGTAACAAACATAACGCGTAGTCACAGAGACAAATCACCATATCTCATAATAGAAGAAACAACAGGAGGACTAACCTGCGGACAGTTTAAGCTTAAGTCACTCAACAACAATCACTCCGAACACAGAGCTAAAGCAGAAGCAGTCATTTCAAAAGTATTCATTTGCTAAGAAGATAGAAATCCCTTAGCGGGCCTTGAAGTTTTTCACCGTCACTTTGTGTTACTTCCCATGTCTACCAAGGAAGCTTCTTCAATTAAGGCTTTTTAGCAGCAAAACCGTCCAGTTTAATACACAGCAAAAGTGAGCAATCGAAGACAGCGCCTCCATGATTAAAACCCTGCCAAACCACACGATCTTTTCTCTCGCAGATCCGTAAACTATAAAATAGCAAAGCCAGGCAATCCAATTTGCTGCTCTTAACATCCAAAGGCTGATTCTCATCGGTTTAAACAAAAAAAGAACTGAGAAATAGTCAAGGTAGGCGGCGAATAAAAAATGGTTATACAAGACGGAGATCTGTTGATCCTGACGAAAAATTAAGCCTCGTTTTGGCCTGGTTTGAGCCTGCGGTCCAATTCAAAACCAATACCTGGTCAGCGGCCAACTTAAAAAAAACAGCTGGCCTCGACAGCTCACAACTTGAGCCCGATATACGGTCACGTGACACTGGTCAGCGGATACGTTGTTTTGACAGGTGTCAATTGACCATAACATGGATGTCTTATATCAAAGATGTCCGCTGTAAACTAGGTGGTCAGCTGGAGTATGGCCGCCATGTTGGATTATTATTATTAGGACATTATTAATTATTGTGCGAGGTCGTCGTCGTCGTCGTCGTCGGTCGCGCCCACGAGCAATACCGCTAGCCCAGATTACCATGAGAAAAGCAGTTGACGGGTTTCTATAGGTATGGGGCTCCGCTTGGCGGCCCTTCAGGCCGCCGGAGCTCCGCTAAAAATATCTATCTAAAAGAATTCGAAAACTTGAGAGCAAATGATGAATCAAATATTAAACTATAAAATGGTGTAGTTTCCGTTGTACATCAAAAACGTCGTTTCTATAATTGTTCTTAACAGATTGTAATGATACAG
>OX419336.1:17609925-17627425 GCA_948470475.1 Galaxea fascicularis | reverse complement strand
GTTTGTCGTTAGGTACCTGTTTAGGACCCTATATTGAAACTCTCTCTGTATATTTCAATTGATCACCTGGTAAATTACTAGAAAGTTTGTCTAATGATTGGCTCATGAATTGAAAACTATCAAGAAAAACAAGATGTCTTCCAAGCATAAAAGCCATGTATTTTCCATGTTATTTGGTATACAATATATAATCATTTTATTTTTTCAGCTATTTTACCAATTTCTTGCATTGTGAAATGACTATCAACCTCTAAGATTATGGAATATGACTGGAATTTTTACATATTCTGGATTCATGTGTAATTTGAGATGACATTCTCGGTGGGCACTTCCTCTATATTTTCCTGTAATGTAGCAATGATCTCTAACTCTAATATTTTCTTCAGCATATATTTTATCACAAATATGACATTGATCAGTTGATTGAGATTCTTGTTCCTCATATTGCGTCATAATTAGGGGTTTATTGAAACATTTTTTTAATTATTTTTTTACAACTATCAACTTCTTCAATCATTTGTTCAAGAAATTTATAAATACAATTTTCTCCACGATATATTTGTGCTGGTTTTGAGTATTTATCATCATAACAACACACTAATTTATATCTATAAGAGCATGATGTATGTTTTTGATAAGCTTCAGTATAAGATGTGTTATCATTATTTCATTATCAACTTTGCACAATTTCTGTTAAACTTTCAAACAAAGCAAAGGAATTTGAAGCAATCGTTCCCCAAACTGAATTGTCTTTGTGCACTGAAAAGTAACAAGAAGCCCGTGGGCAGTCAAAGCCACATCACCACGGATCAGGTGACGTCGAGGATCAAATTGTCTGAGTGATGGGGGAACGATGTTAGCCAGACGAGCCATGAGGAAAAAGGCAAACAAAAAGGCACATAACAGAGTCGCTGAGCGCGGATCACCGTTCAACAAAAGAAAGGAGGAAAGTTGATGCATTTTTTTATCAGAAATATGACATTGATCAGTTGATTGAGATTCTTCTTCCTCATATTGCATCATAATTAGGGGTTTATTGAAATATTTTTTCATTATTTTTTTAGAACTATCACCTTCTTCAATCATTTGTTCAAGAAATTTATAAATACAATTTTCTCCACGATATATTTGTGCTGGTTTTGAGTATTTATCATCATAACAACACACTAATTTATATCCATAAGAGCATGATGTATGTTTTTGATAAGCTTCAGTATAAGATGTGTTATCATTATTTCATTATCAACTTTGCACTATTTCAGTTAAACTTTCAAAATCAGCATACATAACAAATGGCACTTGTTGTTGTTTGTAATAATTATTAAAGTGTAAATATGTATTTTTTTCTGGCATTTTAATGCCTTGTGTACCATTGATTATTAAACAATTTTCTTTGTGTTTATTTAAAATCTCTTCACTATTGAAACATTGTAAACAATGCATACAAAAATGTTTTTTCCTTCATATTTTGTTTGATTAAACATGAATCTGTTGAAATCTTTAATTAAAACATAATGTTTATTTTCATCCAATTCTATCAATAGCAAATTCATAACATTTTCAAACTTTTCTTTTGATATATAAATTGGAAATGGTTGTTTATTTTCATATCCAAAAGCATTAATATTTATACTATTTTGTGTTTCAATTTTATTGTATTGTTTAATAGTCACAGGAAATACAATTCCTTCATAATTCAATTGATCTATAGTTTGTCACTTTTTTTATTCTTTGTGGTTTTTTTCTTGTGGATTTAAATGCCTAATATGGCACCAACGAAAACATTCATTATCATTTTCATTTTTCATATTAATCAATCCTTTTTTATGATGTTGTAATTTAACTGGTAATTCAATATATGAGCTACCATTCATAGGTTTGTAAATTGCCAAAATTCCCCTCGCCAACAACACAACAACAGCACAGTCTGTTTTAGGCCAAGAGAGAAGTTTATTACCTAGAATAACAAAAGTGAACCGAACAGTAACAAACTACGAAGCGAAATAGACCTCTCTGCCACCAAAATCGGCCAAAAACAAACTGATATCACAAGAACAGCATGAGGGAAAAAGCAAACAAAAAGGCACATAACAAAGTCGCCGAGCGCGGATCACCGTTCAACAAAAGAAAGGAGGAAAGTTGATGTAAAAGGGAGGGAGAAACTGGCGGCGCTCGACGAGGTGTATGCAATGCGTTGCGAGCAATACCACGTAAAGTGAGGGAAAGGATGAAATCTTTTGTAAACGGGTAATCCGCGCCCGAAAATAAATGTAGCAATTTAACATCACTTAAATAATTTCGAATAGAAGGTGGAGTTAAGGTACGACTCAAGAATTGGACATTAACTCAGCCGGGACTGGCGTCAATTTAAAATAAAAACAAAACAAAAAGAAAGCCTTAAATTGAGTTCGTAAATTACTGTACGTCCCACAACTGTATGCGGATTGCTAAGAATGTTTGAGATCCCGACGAAGCCTCCGAAGTTCTGGAAAGCCTAAAACGAAGAAGGCTGGATCAGAAATGATTGTCAAATTGAAACAGGCAATCTGGGACGGGAACAGCATGTAAATTGGCGTGTTGCGTGTGGGCTAAAAACTGTTTTCGTCCCGCAAGGTCGCACGAGTCCCAGCGGGAAAGAAGGTCTGCGTAGCAGTTTGAGACACCGGGAACGTGAACAGCACGGACTTCGAATTCGTGAATAGTGGCAAGATAACAAAGTTCGCGCAAACACGAGTTCAAGAAAGAGTTCCGACAGCGTCCAGTATTGAGTACAGTCACAGCCACCTCGTTATCACAACGCACTGATAAACGTAAGTCAGACCACCTTGAACCCCATAATTTAAAGGCGACAATGATTGTCAAAAGTTCAAGGCAGTTAATGTCAAGAGTGTGTTGGACAACAAATGACGGAAAAACCGCATGAAAATATTGGTCACCACAGAGTCCGCCTCAGCCCGTCAAACATGCGTCGGTAGTAAACACTTCACCCGGAGAAGACCACTGGGCGGTAGAAATCATTGAGACACTGAAGAAATAGCCTTCTCGATGTACATAGATTACTTTAATGTCAACGATGAAGGAACCATACTACAATAAAATGAGATGCAGAAAATGACAAAACAGTACGACTAAACACAGTATACGAAGCGACAATACTTACAGGAACTCAACAAGGCGATACACTAAGCCGATAAGTCAACAAATCGTTCGTAGCGTGCTAAAACACAAAACATGGCCGACCTAATACAAGTTCCCGGTCAGCGAGTTTACTTAAGAGAAGTCCTGGGACCGGGAAGGACAGCGGTAAACTCTGCAGACACCATTATAAGCCCGGGGAAAACGCCGCCACTGGGCGATATCCTTGCAAAATTCCGCTGTCAAATTGACGTGTTAAAGATTGAAATGAACCTTACGGAGAAGAATGAGAATACGGGCGATAAAGATCCGACTCTGACGTACGCATTTGGAAATAAAGATCAGTTTTCCCACTTAAGACTGAAGAGCAGTCTTAGTGGCTGTCCGTTTTCGAATCCAGTGTTGCTAGCAATCGTTCAATTTCGCAGAGTCTGTCAGGGCTCACGGAAAGAGTGAAGGCGTGTGTGTTCAACTCGACACCTAAACAAGTCATAACTGTAGAGGGCGGGCATGATTTTGCTGAAGATTCTTGTAAACCTAGAGAAGACAATAAATCGCTAAGCGCCTGAAAATCTGTGTGTGCTGTTAAAGCTGGTGATACGCCGATGAAATCGTCCAAATAATTAAACACCAAACGGCGTTGTTGTGATGCGATCCAGGCAACGGCTGAAGTGGAGCGTTGGCACGCCATAACTGCAGAGCGCAATCCCATCGTGAGAACGGTGTCGAAATAAAAATCGTTGTCCTAGAAAAGGATAGTCTTTGGGGTCCACTGGAAATTGGCGGTACGCCTTTCGAAGGTCACGTTTGTACAAATGGCAACCACGACCCAAAGTAACAACAGCATCCACAATGTCATCGATTGTAGGATAACGTAATACAAGCGGTTTCCCTAAATAGGAGTCACTAGGAATGCCATCATTCACGGAACGGCCGCATGGCCAACTCAAATAAACGATAACCCTCCTCTCCTCTGAATCTCTTTTTTCCACGGTATTGAGAGGGGAGACCACGAGGCCCTGCGCGAGCGGCACAGTGTCAAAAGCCCCGGCAATTTTGCCGAGTTTGAGTTCCTTAGACAAACACGCATTAACTTGGTCGGTAAAGTCTAAAGCGCGCCGATGAGTTCGAAGATAAAAAATTGGAAAAATATCAGACATGTAACGAATAGGCCAACAAAATTCAAGAAATTCGCAAATAATTTAATCCGGATAAGCCGAAAGGAGTTAACGCCGCATGGCGATGTTTAATGTAGAAAAGACCGGAACCCGCGCAGTGTGATAATTGGGCTGGCCGGTAAGAGCTACGGTGCGATGTATATCGAGAAAACTTGAAAACGTAAAACTGAGCCTCGACGAAAGACGCGAAGAGCAGAAACACTCTGATCGAAGCTGACACGAACGACCCAAAAGTCTTGAATCATCCACAAAAGGAGAAACAGGAAGTCTTGCACTGTCATGAAATTGTTCAAGTCTCGTACCTAAAATGTCATGATAAAAAACCTCTGAAACGAAAGAATCACTTGCGAAAGCACCTTCATCACGAAAATCGACATGCTGAACGAAGGTGCTCGAGGAAATTAGTTTTTTGACCCCGAATTAAGGGAACTAGGGCACTCCTTCGATCCCTCGGGGTGTAAGGCTTGTGTGCGTCCTTTCACCCAGCAGTCGGCACAAATGTGGCTGAGCCATTTGCGTTCGCCGCGGAGCAAACCGTAGTGATCTTGTTGGAAAGAGCACGTGCTTCTTTGATAATCGCGACAAAACAGAACTGGAATGGTAGCGGAAGAAGAAGCGCTCGCGGACGGCTTTTTCGCCTTAATATGACCATACAAAATACGGCTTTCTAAATGTAGAAACGAATCCTCCCATTTGAGTAATCCTCGTTCGATCTCTAACAAAACCGCGCCGTGGAAACTCAACACAGCCTGCCAGTCGTAAAGCTGGGAAAAATACATTAACGAAACCAGGTGTTTAAGACGTGAGGAACGTTCCACCTCCGATAAATCTGGGGATAAGAGGATCTGGCTATAACCGACAACGAATTCAGCGAGTGTAAGCTCTTCGTATTTGACATCGCGGCGACCGTGAGTAATGCTGAGATAACAATGTGGCCATGACTGAGGATACAGGACGGTGCTTGTTATCTTGGCTTCTTTCCCAGACTTGAGAGACTTACCAGTGTGCACGTGTGACCGCTTGTCCGTCTTACGAAGCGGACTTTGTATCGCGCTGTCTTGATCGTCAGAATCACAACTGGACGCGCTGGAGGCAGCCAAACCAAGCTGGGCAACGTGACGATCAGCTTTCTGAGAGAGATTGGCCATGGCCCATAATTCGGGCAAAGTTACGGCAGAAACAGGCCTGCTTGAGACCTGAGTGACATCATCGCCATCAAAAGGCGTGGGCCGAGACACGCTAGTACCATCTGCCGCCGTTTTCTTCTCGATCAAGGCCCTGAGGTTCTTTTTATCCGCTTTAACTTCATCTAATCCAGCAGTTAAAGTGTTTCCCGCGCCAAGCAACGAATGCAAAGTAGCTTGAAGAAAATAATCAAACTTTATTGAGAAAAACACTACATTAAAATTCTTAAAAAGTAAAAATAACTTAACCTTACAAAAAGAGATAGAAATAAATATCATTCATAATAAAAGTTCAAAATTCTATAAAATTACGAAATCCATGATGCTGAGATATTAAAATCAAACAATCGAATTATACTAATGACGGCTAAACCAGTGTCCATAAAACGCCCTAAATATAAAAGCACATAGACCGCATATTTCAGATATCAGCACTAGCTACATTTATTTTACAGTCTAATGATTGCTCTATTTTGCTGCGAAACGGCGTTCGCGAACCTCTCACGCATGCGTGTACCGATCTTAAGAGTTCAAACGAAATCTGTGTCCTGAGCCAAGTGATTACAACATGATAAGGCTCGGTATCCTTCTGAGCTATCTTGTCTGCAAGATGCTTTAAGAACCGCTGACACTCGTTTCCCATTCCGCCATTGGTTCCAAACACTAAAGGCGTAAACGAACCCATTTCTACATCTAACACCCGCTGCTGGTATTTGCGCTTCTTCTCTTCTTCTTGCTCCTTGAACACTTCCGATGTTGGCTTGCTCTGGTAACACTTGGAGTTGACGTGCGTAACTCTGACATCAAAAAATGCCGTAACTCCTCTTGCCCAGAACCCTCCCGCCTTGATGTCCAACCTCGCCTCAGAACTTGTAACAGCGCTCCTCAAATGAAATTGCTCGTTGTCCAGGGGTTGAAGGCGTGGTTCGATTTCGACATTATTGCAGATCTTGTCAATGAATGTCGTTAACAAGTTCCGTACACCGTCATGTCTCTGCGCTACAAACCCCCCCTTTCTACAAAAGAGGGCGTGACCAACGGTGAATTTATCCCCACATACGCAATGACTTGGTAAATCGACTAAGGGCAGGTCATAACGTAAGCGTAGCGAGTCTCTGAACTCTTGCTTGTTCAGAGCTAAACCCTGGTCTGCGAGAGGTATCGCATTCAGCCAAGAACTTGCGCCTTTGTCCCTCGATTGATTAACCAGTCGCAGCAGGCCTGGGGCGAGGCTTTAATCAATGCTATCCATTTTCTCTTTGGCACTTGCTCTCTTAAGTGATTGTTGATGGCTCTTTAGCTCCTCCGTAGATCTTTCTCCTGGCACCATGATGGAACTCTGTGATATAATAGAATCTACGTGCGCGGTGGTTATTAGTCTCGAGGCAGCAAACTGCTGCGGTGCCTCGGATTTCAGATCAGGAATGCCTAGACCCCCTTGACCCGTTGCTAAGGTAGCAAGTCTGCACACCTCGTTAGGGAGAGGCTCTGATTGACCGAACAAAGTTGGAAGTAGTAAATCCTCAATCACCTCCTGGACTGGGTCGACATAAACTTCAAACGATCCTATCGTGCGCATGAAGTAGGTGAACTTCGACTTGTATCCTTTTGTGAAAGCAATGTACGCCGCATGAGGCTGGCTCTTCGCTATTTCAGAGAGACGTTCGATTTCCTCTTTCCATGCACAAACCTACTTCTCACAATACTGATCTTTGTATTCTTGCGACGCAATAACTGCTTCCAAATGGCGCTGACCTTCAGTCGTTATGTTGACTTCCTCTCCAAACACCCTCTTTGCTTCCTCTGCAAGTTCCCTAGACTTCACAATAAGCCAGCTCTTTGACCCATTCACAAGGTAACCAAACTTCTGTCCTTCCTTACTCAATTGCCTGTACCAGTTGTACAACTGCACAATACTCCCTCCTCCAGCTGAGTCGTCTGCAAGCCACACCTGTTTAACCAATGGGCAGTGGTCCCTCAAATTCTGGATCATTATGGATGTATTAATTGCGTACCATGGCATCGCTAGCGGATCTCCTTGTGTGGTGCCTTCTCGAGAAAGTATTTCACCTCCCCCACAGATAAACAGTCTAGATGGGCTTCTATATGTGTTAATAACATAGAGCGCCATTTCTTTGCACATGGTCTGGATATTGTGTAAAGCCGCTGACCTATTCATTTGGTTAAAGGCGTTACTAGCATCAATTAACAATATTCCATCTGTTCCTTCTTCAACAAACACTTGACTCACTGCATGGATCGCAGCCTCCGCTCCTGCGTTATGACCAGCGCAAACTTGTAGGGGACCTGCCGCTTCTTTTATTTCCTTCTTTAAGAAACCGCTGACCGTTTTCCCCACTATTCTCCTTAGTACCTCTCCAACACCAATTGGTCTGATTCCCGGGTTCTTATCGAGCGGGATAAGCCTGCAGGACGTAAACGCTTCAAGTAAGGATGGGTGGTACGATTTCCTCAGCAGATTTCTTGTAAATACTGCTAACTCTTCTCTCAGTATTTTGCCCTCGGTCTTAAAGTTCTTAGAGCACAGGATTCTCTTGTACAGTTCTGCGTCCATTCCAGATGGTCCGGCTGAGCCCTTGGTTTTACTTGCTGAGTTGTAGATCGATTCTTCGTCTATGAGGTCATAAACATTTGGCGGAATATAATCAATTGGGCCATGTAACAAACTCTCCTCTGCGATATCAGCTGCCTCTGGGTGCTTGTCCTGTAGCCCTTGCAAGACATCTGGCGATAGGTCAAGCAGACCGGACGAGCTCTCGTTATCTAGGAGTTTCATTGCAGCTGTCAATTTTCCTTGCAGAACCAGCTTTGAGAAGGCTTTGGATATGTCTTCAACCTTTCTAGGTTTCTTGGAATTCACAAATTTCCCTTGAAAAAACCTCACTTCTTTAAGCAGCAAACTAAGGTCCCCTTGTTTCCAGAGTGCTAATCGACGCTCTATTGCTTCGCTATGCTCCTTGCTTTTGGAAGTAGCGGATGGTTTTTGCAAAATCAAAGTTGGGAGCACCATGAATGCTTTAAGAGCAACCGAGTTCAAGTCAGAATCTGAATTAAATTGCTTAATCCAGAAGGTTAATTCTTCAATGAAACTTTTCCCCGCGCGGCCCGATGGAACATTGAATATATTCCTCCTGTAGTGGACGATTTCATCGTAAACATCATTGACGGTATTACAGAAAGATGCGTAGCTAATACTGCCCCAAGCTTTGTTCTTTATTTCGGAGGGAAGCACATCATAATCAGGCAGATTTGGCTTGATTTGACTTTTGGTGTTTTGATCCGTGCAAGTAATAGTCTGTCCCTGGGGAACTCTTTGATCAGCAATGTCGGAAGAAATATGCAAATTCGAACCTTCGACCACATTCCCGCTTAATAAATTTTCACCTTCGCATTCGGCGGGTTCGAAACCCTCGGTTTGCAACAACACAGAGGCACCAACCTCCCCTGTCTCGTCTAAAACAGCCGAAGAGTCGCCTCTAGCACTTATTTGTGGGTTTTCATCCGTTATCGCCGCTGCGTGGTCGCGAAGATTCTGAGCTGATAACCCCAAGTTCACGTATCCCACGTCTTCCCATAGATCTTTCAAAATGCGCATATATCCTTTCTTGCGTCCGTTCTGGTAACATGGCGGGTTGCTTGAGCTTTTTAAACTTAAGGCTTTTTCCTTGCATTCTAGTAAATCTTGATTCATCTTATCAGTCCATTTTAACCTTCCTGGTTTTCCAGCGAGCGACCGACCTGCACTGGTCTCGCTACGAGAGCTCTAACAAAACTGAAACCTAATATTGTAAGCAATAAAGAATAGACAAAGGTGTGTTGCGTGACGGGCGGCAATTAAACCCTTTGCCCAAAAGCGCCCAAAGGAAGAACATTAATACAATGGTTATCAACTGATTGTACTCGCTAAGCAGATCCTTCTGATGTCCAAACAGCTATTAGATTTAAAATTTCTTCTTTTTTTCCTAATGTATCTGAGTCCTTCAGTATGAATTATTATTTGAGGTTTGCTATTGAAATATGCTGTTTTTGTTATTAATTCATTACCAGAAAGCTTACTTTTAATGTTTCAACTATTTTCATTCCTGGCATTTCTTCTAATAATCTTCTGATATTGTAATTAATAGCTTTTCTAGTATTTTGTAGTTGAACTAATGGATCACTTATTTTGTATTTTGAATAGTAATTTGATATGATCTTGTATAACCTTTAAGGGCTTTATCCATTATTTGGAAGACACTTTTCCAGAGTAGTTTTTGTGATTCCCGTTTGGGCCTTGATGGTCTAGCGGGAGGAGGAGGAACACTATAATCTTCAATTATAGGTTATTTTTTTTTTGATTTTTAAAATGAGTCACCAACTGTTTAACAGTCCCACTTGGTGGTGTAGTGGGAATGGTCTGGCTTATTTCTTGTTTTTGTTGCAAGATTTGTTGAAGATCCTCAATAGAAAATCCATTTAGGATTTCTTTTATTAAATCTTGTTTGTTCATCATTATATTAATATTATTATTTATTTCATTCTTTAAGCCTGAATTTTTCTTCTTATTCATTTATATTCTATACTAATATTTTAAAAATTATTAAACGCATTTTATATTATTCAATTGTAATTGTAATGTTTTTAGGATGATTTTGATTTTGGCTGGGAATATCCACATCCATTGGTTCGGGCCCATCATTCAAATAATTATCAATTGCTTCTTTTGCTTGGTTGAAATTATTGGTCAATAAATATTCATTCCCCATTTTAACTTATTTCTAACCTTTTCTTGCATAGGTGATAAGTGAATGTATTAATTCGATGAATAATAAATATGGTCTTTTTTTTTTTACAAGTAATCGTTAAATCTGGTGACCCGACTATATAACATTTGCTGTATTTCGCTCGATTATAAAAACATTCCCCAAATGATGATAAAAAAACATGTATCATCCCATTTTAATCTTAGATAATCACTGACTTCTTTATGTAAGTCAATTTCTTTTTTCATATTATTTTTTTAAAGGATGTAAAAACGAACTTTATTAACAATACAGCAACAAACAAATACATCTTTCACAAAGAAAAAATCTTTAAAAAACTACTTCCTACGATTGCAATAGGCAAAAAGCAGTTTTAAATTACAATTACATGTCTTAAAAAGCATTCTTCAAATGATAAGGACACTTTTGATGATTACTTGTGTGTTTCTGGAAATGAGATTCAATAAAAACCTCGAACAATGAGGCGGCCGTGTCATGGTCTGTAACTGCTTTTATATAATCAAATATTATAAAACATGACAGAGAATAAACTACATCTTAGCACAGAAAATAAACCACATCTTACCGATATTTTTTATATCAACTCATCATGACAAATTTTGCATTCCCGTATATCTAAAAACAGGTAAAAAAAATCCATTTTGTTTGATATGTACCCAATGTGGATATTATGAAGAAATTGAATATTGTATCAATTGTTGTGTTTATTTGAAGAGAAAATGAAAAAAATTCAAACTACTTGAAAATTTGAAATTTTTTTCTAATTTGAATTAGATAGATGGCTTGTCAAAATCTAGGTCCTATGAAAAAAAAAGCCGGTTACATAACAAATTCAAAGAAAACAATAGGTACAGAAAAATGACAATCAGATACAACAGATGAGAACATGGATAGTGTAAACAACGACAAACATTACGTAATTGTTACAGCGCAACAGGATCCCCATAAAGGGCCTCTGAATCAACACACATTCCAGACTCCTAACAAAATCCCTAAGAGGGGCCGTTAAACAATATGTAATAACCTCCCAACTAAGAGCCTTTGAACGACTAAGGTCGTGCGAAAATAACAGAATCCCCAAAGGGGGCCCCTGAGCGCCGAAACAGCTACAATTAAAGACTATAATTAACCAAAGCTGTAGAGATTTGTAAAATTCAATGTTAAAAACACCTCAAGAAATTCGCAACAGCTTGCCTTAAGTCCGCTAAAATCATGTATAGTGGATGCGATTCTTAGAATGAAATTCTTGTCTTTTGTTAAGTAGGTCCCTTGAGCCAACAGCGTATCACCTCCAGGAGGATCGCAAATGGATTCACAGTCCAAGTTGAGGACCTACTTAACTGACTCTTTACATTAATTACCCTTGTCCGCCTGTGAATCACATGTTGATCCAGCGTTATCACACAGAAAAACTGGCCCTTAGGGAGTACCACGGAGAATGCCACACATTAAGTGATTTATCAGCCTCGTTGCCAGCGGGGTTGTCCTGATAGTGTAGTGGTCATCACACCCAACTAGCGATCAGGGGGACGTGGGTTCAAATCCCGCTCAGGGCATTTACAGTTTTTCAATTTCCCCAGAAGTTGTCCAGTGTTGGGTTTCCTTTAACTCTCTCACAATTTCTCCTCAACTTGGACTGTGAATCCATTTGCGATCCCCCTGGAGGTGATACGCTGTTGGCTCAAGGGACCTACTTAACTGACTATATATATATATATATATAGTCGACTGTTACGAGTTCGATTGTGTTGATGAGTGAGAAGTGGGTTGTTTGTAGACTAAACAGAACGCAGGGTTGTCGGAACAGCAACAAGGTTATTTATTCCAAATGAAAGTAGTTAACTCCGCACAAGACTTCACAATAAGCTCACACAAGGCTTATAAAATTATACTCGACCTCCGTCACACTTTAATACTCACGGCCTCCGCCAAATGTATAAACGACCTCTGTCAACTTCAATAAACACGGCCTCCGCCAAATGTATAAACGACCTCTGTCAACTTCAATAAACACGGCCTCCGCCAACTACTCTCAGCTCTCAGCTCTCAGACTTACTTCAACAAACACACTTCTCTCTAAGAGAAACTCCAAGGCTACACCGATGGGCTTATATACTTCACAACATAAAATTCTAGAACTTTCCGGCTCGACTAAATAAAGAAACATTACAATGAAAAACTATTTACAGCTACTACGCAAACGGCTTAAAATAGAATTGCAGAATCACGATGATAAAACACTAATTAAATATGCAGAAAATTCTAGACACTTCCAGACAGTAACGCGAGTCACGCAATAATTTTTCGTAACATCGACATTACAAAGCTTTGCCTTTATGTCCAAATTGAGCACTCTACTGGGATGAGTCATTGCTAATGCACTGCGCATCGCTCACTGGTTTTACCAGTTTGAGCACTCTGGCGTGACTAAATGGTACCACAAGTGTGGTATCATTTGGGGTGGCTATATAGCCTTACCTTCATCCCAGCATCAGCACTGCACTGATGAGGCCCAGAAGGCCGAAACAGTACTGTCTGCAGTTAGTTATATATATATATATATATATATATATATATATATATATAGGTTGAATGAAAAATGAAGTCAAAAGCAAACCACTCACAGGTCCATATTTAATGTAGGGAACAAACGTTTCGCCCTTCGGGCTTCTTCAGTGTTCACAGTGCAATCTAAGAAATACTTGGCTCCTGTATGATGATAGTGGAGACCTGGACATTATCGGATCGGTACGATTCACAGGCACGTAGCTGGTAAATTGATAGCTTGAATGAGAAATGCTCCGTCGCCAACGAAAAATGCCACTTGCGAGTAGGATCCAACGAAGGATACACGATGCCTTGACTTCACAGAGTAATAAATAGGTTGAATGAAAAATGAAGTCAAAAGCAAACCACTCACAGGTCCATATTTAATGTAGGGAACAAACGTTTCGCCCTTCGGGCTTCTTCAGTGTTCACAGTGCAATCTAAGAAATACTTATATATATTATAAAACGTTAAAAAGGAAGCGAGGATGGACAACTTCTGACGTTAAAAAAAAATAAAAACTATAATAAAACGTTTCGGTCAAAGACCCTCTTCAGTTATTACAACTTTAGAATAAAAACGGACCTTAAATAGGATAAAAGTGCTAAAGATTACGTAATTACATGTGACAACTAACTGACTAACGAATAAGGTACGAGATTACAAAAAAGAACAACAAGTAGTGGTAATTAATAGACGACAAAAAAAGCAGAATCAGCGGAGCGAAAAATACAGAATAGACGCCATTATGAACAACTAACAAAAGAGGGGTAAAAATTAAGTAATAAAAATCTGGCTACGACTAACACAGCAACTGAAGAAGCAATGCAAGTATTAGAAGCGAATGTCTAAAGATTAGAAAGGTAACCCACCCCGACGTAGAAATCAAGCGTAACGTCAGAAGTTGTCCATCCTCGCTTCTTTTTTAACGTTTTACATTCATTCATGCTGTGAGGTTTGGACTGAGAATCCTACTGATCCTCCTGACGCAGTGACACCTTTGTTGGCTTGAGAGACCTACTAACAGTTATATATATATATAATATAGTTTCATGGTTTATCTAACACTTTTTTATTGTGAAATTTGTGTTTTGTTAAACATTTTTGTTATTTACAAAATTTAAGATTTAAATGAATTATTGTGAACAATTACACAACAAAATTGAATTTAAACAAAATTAATTTTTATGAAAATTTATTTAAAATACATACAAAAAGTATTTATCATCGAAAATATCATATTCAAAAAAATATTAAGTGAATTGGAAATAAACATAAATTATGATATTAGAAAAAAAATTATATTTCATTTTATAGGTAATCACCATGACCAACAAACATATAGAAAAAGAATGATTAGTATAAATTTTTACTTACTGAGATTTGGTTTTCATCCTATTTACAGAATCGAACACAAACAACACTAGTTGGTCCACATATCTCTGAAAGAACATTAACAACTTGTGGTGTTCCACAAGGTTCCGTATTGGGCCCATTATTGTTTTTATTGTATATCAATGATATTTATACCTGTTCCAAAGTGCTCAACTTTTATCTTTTTGCTGATGACACCAATATCTTATATGCGGACAAAAACCTTAAGTCATTAGAGCAAAAAGTGAATGCTGAGCTAAATAAATTGTATGTTTGGCTAAAATCAAACAAATTAAATCTTAATATAAAAAAATCAAATTTCGTTATATTCCGCCCGTATCAAAAGAGATTATCCTTTCAACCTAAAATAAGGATATTTGACAATGGAAAGAATATGAACATTTCCCTAGACTGCAAAAATTATGTTAAGTACCTTGGAATATTAATTGACTCTAATCTTTCTTGGAAGATTCATATCGAGTATATCGCTCTAAAAATTAGTAAAATCGGAGGTTTTATTGCAAAATTAAGACACTTTGTACCTCTCCATACCCTATTAAATATTTATCAGTCTTTAATCTCTCCTTATATCACTTATGGATTATCCGTCTGGGGACAGGCCTGCAAGTCTCACCTAAATAAAATCTTAACATTACAAAAACGTGCATTACGTTTCATGTACTTCGCAAAAAAGAATGAGCATACCATACCGCTTTTTATTAATGCTAAGCTTTTGCCTTTGAACTTTTTGTACTACAAAACTTTATCTGAATTGATGCACGACGTTAGCACCGCCTGTGCCCCTATTAGCATATGTAATCTATTTACGAAAACGTCCAGAGTCCATTCATACAACACACGTTCTTCTACTTCAGATAATTTTTACATAAAAGCTTCAAGACTTGAAATTCAAAAAAACGCCTTTTTAAGAATTGGTGCTAAATTATGGAATGAGATACCAAGCTCTCTGAGAGGACTACCAAAGAAATTATTCAAACTCAGAATTAAAAACAAACTCTTAAATGTTCTTGAAGACGAAGATTCCTACATTGAGGTTGGTAGGATCATCTCTAAAGTAAATTAAAATACCAGTAGTAGTCAAAAAAATTCAATTGAATTAAATTACATGCTTTTCCCATTTTCCTTTTCCTTTTCTTTTTCTTTCTTTTTCGTTTTTTCCTATTTCTCTTAATTGTAATAATAATAGTAATTAAAGTAATAAATAACTTGTAACTATTGATAGACTGGCCCGCCTAGACTAGCATAGCTATTCGCGGGCCAGCCCGACTGTAATATGTATTTTTAATTAATAATAAAAATGATGATGATGATGATTTGGAAATTATTCAATATACAAAATCAATCACTAAAAATAACAAAATGTCAAAATACTTTGAAATAATATAACTCATGGCGGGATCAATGTTATAAAACGATTAAACCTAAGTTACCTTAGTAATAATTTTTTGGTTATATTTTTTTTCAAACTTATCAGAAATATTAGCTGTAGTTTCAATCAAGAAATTATCTATTGTATTCAACTTATTTATAAAGTTATTATGATGGTATTCATTACCTCTTAAATATGCTGTAATATCATTTAATATTTTTTGATGAGTTGTTGATGCTTCATTATATGATTCTATTTTTTATCTATATTCAACATGTCTAGATAAAAAGATAATATTAGACCAGGAGCTGAAATAGCTGCTAATAAAAGAGGATTCAATTTAATTCCTGTTGATACACCTTCTACTAAAACAAGAATATACGAGGCAGTTTTTAAGATTTTCTTTTTTCTACTAAAATATTTTAAACTTTGTCTGTATATCCATTCTTTTTTATGATAATATTCATACAAATCCATTAATTCTTCTTTTCTTTCTTCTTCCCATTCTTTGCCAATATGATTGAAATTAAAAACTGATACTTTTTTAGTTTTATTTGTCATATATATCATTAAGTTACATTGATTAACTTTCGAATTCAATAATTAACATGAAATCATCATTTCCAGATGAATCTGAAGTAATATCATAATCATTGACTTGTAAAAGATAATTAGTCCGAAAATTAGAAGGAGTATAAACTTGAATTCTTCCCCCATTGTGAGTTGAGCTTGGAGAAAAAGCCTGTCTTATTTGAGAACCGTGGGTTCGATTCCTACCTAGGTCATAAGAATTTTTTCTTTGCCTCGTGTGGTTCCCTGATACCCTTTACCAGGGCTAACGCCCAATGGGTTTTTCATGGGTTTCTCTTAGCACTTTAAATTACACTTCAGATTTAATTCTCTGTTCCACCACACGTACATATTCAGTACTTATTTCATTTATATCATTCATTAAATATTTAAATGTATTTTCTATTTTATGTGATGGAGCAACCCCAAAATTATTATCAACATATTGTTTATTAACAGCATCTTTTTCATTTATAGGATCAGGAAGATTGATTATCAAATTATCATCCATATTTAAGGATATGATCATTAAAAGAATAAAAAGTCAGTAAATCCAACGCGGAAATTTTCATTCAAATTTATCTTCTGTTATATTTTCCCGCTAAAAAAAACACCAATATTTTACATCTTTAAGCATTCAAAACAACTGAAGTAACATCGTATTTATAGTCTCTCACTCACCTGTCTTTAAATCGTTTGTCATTGTCGCAGTTGTAAACAGCACAGCGATCTCCGCCCCCCATAGTAAACTACGCTTTTGTTCGCTTCTTTATCCTGTTTATCCGACAACCGAGAACTACAATTTCGCGCGAAGGCACTGCCCCCAAACGGTCCCCGGTATACAATGCGGGCAGAAAACATGGCGGTAACTGCGAAATGGACTATGCTCAAAGTACGGCGGGAAAATTTATGTGTTGTCGAATGCAGCCGCGGCGCGAATACAATCGCTTTGACAACTCTTTAGATACATCCAAAAAGCCGTCCATCAAGCCTTGATATAATTCTTCCCAGAGTGGCCAGTTAAAAATATTTTCACAGTCTAACACATCTTCAGGTGACCTCGTCGAAGTGGCGGAAGGAGAGTCGAGTCGAACGAGGTATCGCACAGCGTTGACGTGGACGTCGTTAATCCACTGACTTGATCTAAAATGTTATGCTTCGGACTAGACATTTTCCATTACTTAGTTGAATTTGACGACAAACCTCCCATTTTGGCGACCATTTCAGCTTTTCACCACAGCTCTTTCACCACACAAATCTTTCACAGTCTAACACATCTTCAGGTGACCTAGTCGCAGTGGCGGAACGAGAGAGTCGAACGAGGTATCGCACAGCGTT
>OX419336.1:17597425-17604925 GCA_948470475.1 Galaxea fascicularis | reverse complement strand
ACTGTGTATAGTTAAATTCAGAACCTCTTACAAAAGCCCGTAATTGAACTAAGACTTTCTCATAAGTTGTATAAGCGAATTTGGACATATCGATTTTATTCTTGTAATCCTTAATTTCGGTGAATGCTTTGAGCACTAAACCAGCGCCAGAAATAGAGCCTAAGACTGCGTGATTAGCAGTTATTCCGCCGGCTATTACGCAGCTTGAAACTAATATTACTGAATTCAGATTTGCTGCCAAGTTCAACCGCTTGAAATATTTGAAAGCTTGTCGATCACAGCAGAACTTTTTGTGATAAGATTTATACAACGCTTTTATCGAAGATAATTTTCCAGGCGTGATGTTATTGTCAATGTGATTAAACTTATATGTTTTAGATTATTGTGTGTAACAAATCATTCTTGGCTGTGATCATATGGCTCTGTAGCACAAGGATTATCAGTATTTATGTCTCACAACTGTAGAAAGACGCTAGAAGCATTTTCTGGAGCGGTTGGTAAATTTGTTATGTATGTAAAATTTCCAATTAATGTTAAATTTTGTAAACTACTTGAACTAGTGAAAACTCCAGCCCATCGAAATATGAGATGGAATGTCTTTCCTATGTAGTTGTTGTCTAGGAAACATATTTCTATATGATGAATTTTTTAATAATAATTTATCGGTAAACCATACCTTGTCGGAATATTAAAACGGAAACCACCAAAATCTGAAAACCCAGTAATTATATTTAGTGATGCATCTAAAATTGCATGCCCATTTAAATCTAAGTCGGTTTGCATTAAAATTTCACTTTCACCAAATGAGAAAACACCACGAATCGGGTTAACCATTACCATTCGGCCATTTTTGACAGCGTAAAGCGTGTCATAAATTTTCGGGTCTACGTTTGCTATGTAACCTTTTACACCATAATGATTATGTGGGTTAATACTCTCGAACCACCAGCGGCGTTCCCATGCACTGAACAAGCAAACTGAACAAGCGTTTTCATGTAGTTTGTTAATGTTCTTGTAGTCTGACTGTTGATTGAAATGGTTGTAGTTTGTGCTGTCACACCAATGTTATGCATCACAAAAGCAAAAAATTCAGCAACCTATCGCGAGTGGACCGAGATCTAAATCAATCCGTGAGCGATAACTATTGCTGACTGCGTCTATAATGTTCACTCGCACACAAGCGACATGTTAACAACAACAAGATTTATTACATAAGCCCGAAGTTTAACAAGCACATGGAAGCTATGATAATGTATTCTAATTATGCAAATTAATCATGACACTTCCCCTTCTTTTAAAACAAGATAAACCTGGAATGAATGATCAACCAATCATCAAGCAAGAATCAAAATAAAATGAACTTTGCTCAAATGTTTGCATTGTTTTCTGTAACAGAACAGTTCAGTTCATAACATAGTCCTCGTATCTTGCTGGCAATCTCACAATGCGGCCACTGGAGGTACACTTTGCTTGTGTCGGCAGAGGCCTGCTTTCATTGGCAACAGGCACGACCGATTCAGCATTACTAACAGGAACCGCGGGTGTGGCAGAGATAGGCGGTATCACCGCTTCATTTTGGGGTGATCCCGTACTCACTACTGGGGGCTCATTTGTCAGCAGCAAATGTCGACGATTGCGACGGTATGCAGTGCCGTCAGGTGTTGAGACTACGTAGGATCTAGGAGCTGTATGCTGTGCAGTAACAGTTGCTGGCTCCCAGGTCTTTCCCATTCGTACACGTACTGTTGCATGTGGCTTGATTTCAGATAACCGCTTTACATTGCGATCGTAGTACATCTTCTGTTTATCCCTATGCATTTTTCGAGCTTGTCATAGGCATTGTGAACCACTTGAGGCTTCAAGAGGGATACAGTAGAAGGCAACTTGGACTTCAACATGCGACTCATCAGCAATTGTGCAGTTGACTCCTTTAGTCCTGAGACTGGAGTGTTCCTGTACTCCAGGAAAGCTATGTACTGGTCATTTCCATCTTCAAATGCTTTCCTAAGCAGCTTCTTGATGGTTTGTATCGCTCTTTCATTCATCTCATTTGACTGTGGGTATCTGGGACTCGAGGTGGTGACTTCAAATCCCCAATCTTTTGCAAACTGATGGAATTCCTTGCTTGAAAAGGGCATGTTATCAGCAACAACTTCATCTGGAATTCCATGCCGGGCGTACATAGATTTCATACCAGTTATAACGGAACCAGCTGTATTGTCTCTTAGGAGACAAAGTTCAGGGTACTTCGAATAATAATCAACAACAAGTAAATACGACTTAGAGTTTAGTTCAAATATGTCTGCACCTAGCTTCTGCCATGGCCTCTGAGGGACTTCATGGGGTAATAAGGGCTCCTTCTGATTCTCTCTTCGGTACTTAAGACATACAGAGCACCTGGAGATAATTTTTTCAATTGCAGTAGACATACCGGGCCAATAAACGACAGCTCTAGTCCTTGACTTGCATTTCTCCATTCCAAGGTGACTCTCATGTATACAGTTTAGAACATCCTCTCTCATCTCTTGAGGGATTATGAGCTTCTCACCAAGGAATAACAGACCTTCAGCTTCATGAATTTCAGCTAGCAAATTCCAGTAGTAGGCAACGGATGCAGGTAATTTGCTTTTGTGGGGTGGCCAACCATTCTTTACAACTTTACTTAACATCTGAAGGATTTCATATCGAGCTGTTGCTGCTTTCATCTGAGCAAGCTTCTCTTTAGTCATAGGAAGACGTTCCACGAGGCTGTGAACGATTACTTCCATGTCATCACTAAATGCTTGCTCCAAGGGTGATTCATCCAAGTAGCTCTTGATAGTGTATCTGCAACATACATGTACTTGCCAGGGACATAAGTGATGTAAACTTCGTACGTCTGAGGTCTGAGAAGCAGCCGTTGGAACCTTGGCTTCTTGTTAACAGACACTAAAGGCTTATGGTCTCACTCCACATCCACTGGCCGCTCATACACATAATGGTTAAATCTCTCGCAGCCAAATACAACTACAAGAAGTTCTTTCTCTATTTGGGCGTAATGCTCCTCCGCTTGGGTGAGGGAACGAGAAGGATAAGCGATCGGGTGTCCATCTTGGAGGACACATGCCCCAATACCAGACTTAGAGACATCCACTTGCAATTTGACTGGCTTGGTGGGGTCATAGAATTTCAGAACAGGCTGACTAGAGAGGATTTGTTTCAGACGCTCCACTGCTTAAGTATGCTCATACGACCAGATCCACATAACATCTCTCTTTAGAAGATTTCGCAAGGGCGCATTGATTTCTGACTGATTAGGAATGAACTGGGAGAAATAATTCACCATCCCTAAGAACCTCTGCAACTTTTCTTTGCTCTGAGGCAAGGGCAACTGTGTGATAGCACGCACTTTCTCAACATCAGGTCTTAGTCCTGATTCAGAAACAATGTTTCCCATGTACTTGACTTCACTAACTTTGTATTGCAGCTTTGCGGAGTTGAACTTAACATTTGCTTGTCGAGCTCTTTCCAGAAGCTTAGGCATAGTTTCATCATGTTCCTCCTCATCTGTAGCTGCAACAGTGATGTCATCAAAATGACCTCCACACCATCAATATCTCCAAACAGGGCTTCATTTTTCTTTTGGAACACCTCTGGTGCTGAACTTATGCCGAATGGCATACGCTTAAACCGATAACAGCCAAAGGGGGTATTGAATGTACAGAGGTGGGAACTTTCTTCATCTAAGCGCACCTGCCAGAAACCATCTTTTTCATCTACAATGGAGAAAACTTTCTTGCCACTGAGGCGACTTGCAATGTCCTCTGCTGTGGGTATCCTGTGGTGCTCTCTCCGAATAGCCTTGTTAAGATCTCTTGGATCCAAGCACAGTCTCAAAGAACCATCACGCTTTTCAACAATGACTAAGCTGTTAACCTATGGGGTGGGTCTGTCAACTTTCTGGACAACATCTTTCTCCTCCAACTCTTGAAGTTTTGCTTTAAGTTTCTCAAGTAGGGAATACAGTATTCTTCGAGGCGGGTGAATGACGGGCTGAACTGAGTCATCCAGCTCGCCTTTCATGCAGCCTAACCCACTGAACACATCAGCAAACGTATCAACAATTTCTTCCTTTGTGCGAGGGGCCTGGGCAACACTTTCTACTCTTTTCACCAGATTCAATGTTGAACATGCCGAAAGTCCCAAAATTGGTGGTGAATTAACAGCAGCAACGAAAAATGGAAGGCTTTCCTTTAATCCTTGAGCTTCACGATCCAGAGTGACTTTCCCTTCGGGTTTTACCTTGAAATCTCCATACGAGGAAAGAACAACACTGGTATCCAATTGAAGGTGACTTGTTCTGGAGCTCGGAGTAATTTGAATTTTACAGACGATCCACCACCAGTTACGGTGGAGAACCAAGCTGAATCAGTAGTCACACCGGTGATTGTTCCGATAAATAATTCTTCGGTTTGGACTTCGCACTGTCGACCAATGGCGCCATCTTGGCTCCGAGTCACAGTGTATACTCGAGAATTCTTCTGTGGGCACATCTTAGCGTAGTGATGTTTCCCTTTGCAGATGTGACAGTGTCTTCCAAACGCTGGACACGATCGCGGGTAGTGCTTTGTTCCACAATTCTTGCAGTTAAATTGCTGCAGCTGGCGCGATCTTTTGCTAGTAGCGGGCGCTGGCTTGGTTGGTTTGTTTCTTGGTTTTACCGCGTGAAAGGGTCATGAGAAGACACACACGGCTTCCACTGTAAGTACCCCGGAGAGCTCCATACAATTCCTTGTACTAAAAGTACAAGGAATTTATATGGCCCGGACTAGACGCTATGGGAGCTGTCGCGTTTGATCCCAACGAGGTGTTGCGGTTGACACCCTTATGTCAGAAAAGTGTCACAATATTAAATGAAGAGCAGGCCAACTCCGGCTTACGAGTGTCATCAACTTTTTTAAAACGAGTAATTAGTTTCCTGTACAATATGAAAGGCCTTTGTCTAATATTTCCGATGAACTCGGCGATTAGATATGTGTCTCGCAAGGCGATCGATCACTCTGACAATGCCTGTTTCGGGAGAAAAGCAAAATTAGTTCGGGAATCTGGAGATTTTGCCGAGAATCGAGAGACTAAGAGAGCTTTGGTGGAACAAGAGATAATTCCGGGACATTGCAGTAAAAACTCGGGACAATGGACACGAATTTCATTTCAATTACTTATCCAAGAAATGTCCTACAGAAAATGTACACTGATAAAATAAATACTCGAATACTTCCTCGATTGCCATTACTATCGCGCGGTTAAAATTTTTCGGAAAAGTCTCAAAACCATCGGAAGGACTTGCGAAATTTTCGGGACGGCTCTGAGTTAGACGTCATACTGCTCAAACAGCGTTTGTTAGAGTTGTCACCCCCGTCTGAGTCGTTGGCAGCATAGGCTTAAGAGTATCTTTAATTTCTTCGCTTAGGAATGTAGAAAGTCAGCTCAATTAAATGCTTCTCGCAGCTTCTGTTTTACAGACTTTATTTTGTTGAAACGTTTGTACGTTTGTGGCCCACAAGAATGTATTAAGCACCAAAACAAAATCGACTTCTTTCTTTGTTTCCTCAGTTTTGATCTTTTCTGCATTTCCTTGATGGAATGTTTTTTTTTAAATTTTGACATCCTTGAAATTAACTTGCTGTTAAACCTTTATCGCAAGACACAGCTCACTTACTCAAAACTGACCCGTGGATAACTGACTAGACTTGATTTCATCTCACAGAAGGCGATCAAATCACCTTTTGTTCTTAACAGCTCTTTTATTTTCGGAAATCTTAAACGTGGCTTTTTTTTTCGGACAAATTTCCAATTTTCTGATATGCCTTATTGATTTTGGTTATTTTTTTTGTGCGACTTCGTAATTTTCTCGTCTTGGATATAATCACAACACATCCTTTAAGGAATGGACTATTAGAAAAGTGATGGCGGGAGGGGAGGGGAGGGGTGGTGGGTCATTTTCAGCTTGTATGATTTTTTTTATGGCCATTGGCTCTACAGGACTTTTTTTTTGGGGGGGGGGGGGGGGTTAAGTCCTCTGCACGATTTTTTTTTGACACTTTTTTTTTGTTAATTTGATTTCCTCTTTTTGCGGGAAGAGGGGAATTTTCCAGTGCCGCAATTTTTAATAATCTTGACACTCCCCACTATCAGAATGCCTCGAACAGGCTTCACTCAAATATTTACACATACTCCTCTGCTTTACTATCCGTATTAAACAAAAATATCCATAGGTTTATCATTTTATTATTATATGTTTATAAGATTGTTTTACTGTTATTCCTGAATTTTACATGACAGCTGTCTTTTCATACAAAGAACAGCCTATTGTGGCCAGATTATCGACATAAAAACACTGGGTTATACTGTACTCTTGGGTGTGCCACCTAAAGTACAGCCTATTGTGGTTAAATTAGCTACATAAAACACTGGGTTATACTGTACTCTTGGGTGTGCCACCTAAAGTACAGCCTATTGTGGTTAGATTAGCTACATAAAACACTGGGTTATACTGTACTCTTGGGTGTGCCACCTAAAGTACAGCCTATCGTGGTTAGATTAAATACATAAAACACTGGGTTATACTGTACTCATGGGTGTGCCACCTAAAGTACAGCCTATCGTTGTTAGATTAAATACATAAAACACTGGGTTATACTGTACTCTTGGGTGTGCCACCTAAAGTACAGCCTATTGTGGTTAGATTAGCGATTAGCTTCATAAAACACTGGGTTATACTGTACTCATGGGTGTGCCACCTAAAGTACAGCCTATTGTGGTTAGATTAAATACATAAAACACTGGGTTATACTGTACTCTTGGGTGTGCCACCTAAAGTACAGCCTATCGTTGTTAGATTAAATACATAAAACACTGGGTTATACTGTACTCTTGGGTGTGCCACTTAAAGTACAGCCTAATGTGGTTAGATTAGCTACATAAAACACTGGGTTATACTGTACTCATGGGTGTGCCACCTAAAGTACAGCCTATTGTGGTTAGATTAGCTACATAAAACACTAGGTTATACTGTACTCTTGGGTGTGCCACCTAAAGTACAGCCTATTGTGGTTAGATTAGCTACATAAAACACTAGGTTATACTGTACTCATGGGTGTGCCACCTAAAGTACAGCCTATCGTGGTTAGATTAGCTACATAAAACACTGGGTTATACTGTACTCATGGGTGTGCCACCTAAAGTACAGCCTATTGTTGTTAGATTAGCTACATAAAACACTGGGTTATACTGTACTCTTGGGTGTGCCACCTAAAGTACAGCCTATCGTGGTTAGATTAAATACATAAAACACTGGGTTATACTGTACTCTTGGGTGTGCCACCTAAAGTACAGCCTATTGTGGTTAGATTAGCGATTAGCTTCATAAAACACTGGGTTATACTGTACTCATGGGTGTGCCACCTAAAGTACAGCCTATTGTGGTTAGATTAGCGATTAGCTACATAAAACACTGGGTCA
>OX419336.1:17582425-17592425 GCA_948470475.1 Galaxea fascicularis | reverse complement strand
TGTTTGGTCTCTAAGAACAAGGTTGATTAAATTTCCATTGTTTGGTCTGAATAAAAATCCAGTTTTGAGAAGATTTTACCATTATTATCGTATAATGCTACTTTGTTATTCTCTGTTCTTCGATTACTGCTTCTATATAATTTATCAAGGTCAGCTTTAGAAATTTCGGTTATTTTGCCATCAATTTTAAGACGCGTTCTTGTCATATCAAGGAAACCTTCATTTGTTATTTTTAATGATCCCGTGATGTCATTATCGATAGATGATACGACAAAATCCGATGCTAGTCTTCCAGCTAAAACATCAGTTTTTCAAAATTAGGAATGTTCAAATGAACGTTATTGAAATCTTGGTCTTCTGCTTTTATCATAACATCATCTCCAAATTCATCTGATATATAGGCTACCGCACACTAGCCGATTTTTTGTCGCAGAGCTGAAAATTTTTTGTCGCGGTTAAATCGGGTTAAAATTTGTCGAGAGGTCAGCTTGCCGCACACTAGCCGATTTTTTGTCTCGACTAACCGCGTTTAGTCTTGGGGTCGAATCGATTTCCGCCAAGTTTGAAAAGAGGCTTGTTCACGTGACTCTCATGACAATTCCTCATTGGTTGAGGTGCGCGCGAGCCGCGACAAATTGTCTTGGTCCACCACACACTAGCCGACAAGGCCCGACAAGACGTTTTGAGATCTAGCACTGTCAGATATCGCCCGACAAGCCCCGATTTTGTCGCAGACTTGTCTGAATTCACCGCACACTAGCCGACAACTGAAGATTTTTTGTCGGCCGACAAAAAATCGGCTAGTGTGCGGTAGCCTATATATAATTTTTCAGTCAAGATTCCTTTATCGGGTAAACATTTTATTATTTTTCTGGCTTCTGGTTCAACACCTGAAACTTCTGATTTATCAACTTTTGTATTTAATGCTGTTTCAAGTTGTTGTTTGTTTGTAACATCTTGATTCTCGGTACCTTCCGCGACTTCCACAAGTTTTTTACTTTGTAAACTATAATAATTTATTACCATCTCCATC
The DNA here is from genome assembly GCA_948470475.1 of Galaxea fascicularis. NCBI lineage: Eukaryota > Metazoa > Cnidaria > Anthozoa > Scleractinia > Euphylliidae > Galaxea > Galaxea fascicularis. Next base: position 17,591,392 of record OX419336.1, on the reverse strand, counting down.
AAGGAAAAACCCAGGACCTGGAGGGCTTTGAGGCCCTTGTTTGCCAAACCCGCCAGTTAGATGTGTGCTATGGGTTCCATGCTCATTAAAAATCCCCGTTATATATTAATAGGTTATACATTTCCATAAAAGTTACGGTTGATCAATTTCATAGGTTTATCAACATATAAAAATGAATAAGTTTTTTGTGGATCTGTCGCACTGGTCTTTTGAAACTCCAAGCTCGCGAGTAATTAAGTTTCTCTCATTGTATGGTGGAAAGTCATAAACACAGAAATGCGAACAATTCAGTCGTAGATCTTTCGGGCATGAATAGTATGATTGTGATAAATATATCAAACCACAGTTTTATGTCTTTCTTGAATAAAATAATCTATTAATGGTTTTTTATTTTTCTCTGTAACGTAGTCGTCAATCACATGGATTTTTTGTGATTGAGGGTTAAGATCTTTCACAGGAACGATTTCATCACTAGAATAATTAATTACATTATAGCCAACCTGATTGCTGATGTCTGTCAATTTTTCAATCAATTTTATTTGTCCTGTTCATAGTACAATAAAGGTTTCATCACGATATGATAGGGCATATTTGTGTTTTCACAACCAGCATTTCCACAAATCAACATTCTGAACGTGTTTTCAGGCATGAATCATATAATCGTTTGAAATCGTTATTTTATTATTTGGATCATAATTTGAAATTTCCTTTTACATTAATAGTTTCGATAAGTTAAGATAAGTTAAGATAAATTTATTTAATATAATAATATATGGATATCGAAACAACAACAACACTTTATTTCACATCCCCATGACAGGGTTTGTAAAACTTATTAAATAATTAGCAACTTAACACATAAAATATTCAATTACAATTTAAACTAAATATTACTACATGGAAGGAAATGCCTAGCAGCTAGATAATCGTAAGGTTTTCGAGCTAGCAGCTAGCGAAAGGTATAAGAAACTCACTATTCCTAAAATTCAAGCTGGAAAGCAGACAGAAGCTGTAAGGGATGTTATTAAAAAAGAACAATATCAAAAGCAAGACGCTTACGAAGGCGTATCTAAAATATTCAGTCCAATTATTGATGTACAAAGTCACAGTATTGATGGCAAACAAGACAAACTTATCAAGCAACTTCAACAGAATCAAAAAGCTATTACTAGCGGTCTTGAAGATATAGCAATGATGAACACACTACCAGAAACAACACAACAAAAATCAACATTACCGCCAGGCTACAAGGTTACAACATTGGGACCGATGAGATCTAACCTTGGCAAAGGTTTCAATGATGAAGAGATTGAAATTAACTTTAAACTTTATGCTCCGTCTGATGTATTGAAAGCTGTTAAAAACAATGAATTGGATTTCGATGAATATCACAAAAACATTGGTAAAATAAAATAAGAAATGGGTAGAGATAGGGGTATTTAGCTAGGTCGAAAAAACAGAGAGATCAAAACAAAGAAGCAATTTATCAATTAACAGAAGATATCAAACTATTGCAAAAATACAAAAATCGCGTAGGAGTCGATCCTGAAGGTTTGAATGCGATTGGTAGCGGAATTCATACACAAAAAAGACAAATGCATATAAAATAAACCCCCAAACTGGTGTATATGGAAATTTGATGATTGATCTTCTAAAATGTTTAGGACAACTCAAATTAACAGCTTACAAGGATAATGAAAAAGTGTATGATAAACCAGTCGACTTTGACACTATTGATCTGCTTACAAAGAGGTTCAACAGTAGACTAGTAGGCTATTGGGATTTATATTATTTATTGGAAAGACAGAGAGGGAGATCTATTTTAGAAACTATTCATAATGCAAAATTTAGTTTCACAGGTCAAAGTATCGACAATTGTTTCATAATAAACTACTTCAGAAGTATATAACATATATATAATGGTCAAATCATATTGTGTGAAACAAAAAAAGCGGACTGAATGTGTAGAGCCATCTGGTTACAAAAAAGCACAAAATGGAAGATTAACGTTTTTTCTGTACTTGTGCAGAATGTGGGATAACAAAAACAAGGTACGTCAAAAAGCAGGGAAACTAAAGGAGCCCACCTAAAGCGGTGGGCGTTTTTTTTCTATCCAGGAACGTTAATTCTAGATTTCAATTCGCAGAATTCTAAATTGACGAAAGCATTTTATAAACGTTGCTCCTCATAGCAGAGGTCCTTTTGATCTTGGAAAAAATCTGCTTAAAAATTATTATGGAATTGGTTTGGACATTAATGAAGCAATTGATAAACCGGGCAAAACTGTGCAAATATTGTACACGTGGTTTGCTCGACGTTGCTGTACAAAGCCCATGCGCAAAAATACTTGTTGGCACCTTCGCTCTCCAAACCAAACGTGCGCAAAACTACGTGTTTACGCGCCAATGCTACCATCAGCAAAATTGTGCACAAATTCTAGTTTGCACGCCTTTGTTATTGTAAACAAATATGCGCTAAAATACTTGCTTGCACACCTTTGCCATCCTAACCAAATGTGGACAAAAATACGTGTTTGTACGCCTACGCTATCCCGAGCAAAATCATGCAAAAATTATTGTTTTCACGTCTCTGCTATTGCCAGCAAATATGCACAAAATGCCAGTTTTCACACCTTTGCTATCCTTAGCAAATAAGGCCAAAGATACTTGTTTGCATGCTTTTGAGTAAACAGTCGGCCAACAAAATTTTTGACCCTCGTTTGATGCCTTCGTAAACATGATCAAAGGTCACAGTTTTGACCAAGTTTACAATAGAAGTAAAGTAATCATTTTGGTATCATATTTACTATCCAGCAAATGCATAGAAAATTAGCATGTTATCTGTACGTTTTCCCACTGTCGTTACGAGCTTTTCCCCAAGTGTAAAAGTGCGGGCGAATTTCGTCTTTGATTTTCAGACAATTTGAGCAAATGTTAGTAAATGTGGCGTTTACCACTTATTTTCTACACATTTTCTTTAAGTTAAAATCCATCTTTTCGTCCAGTGAGACGAAATCTACAGTAGTAAAAGAAATTCTAGGTCCTGAAACAAGAGAGATCGTCGAGGACTACAATTGGTGCCCACGCGTGTAACGTAATGATCGGCGGTAGTCAGAAAAGAGCATGCGCAATATCGATCTTTTAAAGTCCTGGCCCCGGTTGTTCAAACGTTGGATAGCGCTATCCAGCGGATAAATCACTATCCAGCGGATAAGTAATGGGAAAGCTAATTGCACTATCCACTGGATAGTGATTTACCCGGTGGATAGCGCTATCCAGCCTTTGAACAACCGGGGCCTGGTGGATAGCGCTATCCTTTGAACAACAGGGACCAGATTTGGAAATCTTGGGAATTGTTGAACTCGCGAAGTGTTTTGCAAGAAAGTAGGCCCGGTGACCCCCCTTTTTTATTATTTCAATATTTTGGTTTTATGGTGAGGAAACGTCACACAAAAATTAAGAAAATTCTACTATAGGAATTGAACACTACACAGAAATTGACTTTTCTTGCGTTTATAAAAAATCTGTTTGGTAGAAAATCCTTAAAATAATTTTGCACTTTCATATTCAAATGCTAAAAGTTATCGCGTTAAAAAAGTAGGGGGTCACCGTACAAAATTTAAAGTTACAAGTACTAGAAGTTAAAAGGTAGCTCTGAATAGCCTTTGAGTATCGTTGCCATGGTTATAGCTTATGACGAAATGATAGACAATTTCGGTCAACAACTAAATGTGTAATTTTATCATGCAAAAATATTTTAATTATGGCGTGGATTTTCCTTCTTGTTCTTTTGTACCAAAGTTTACTGTATGAGAAAGCTGAAAACTGGTACCAGCCACCTTAAGGACGTTCGCGCTAATTGTTCACGCGCATCCCTACTGCGTACGAAGTCCATGTCGCAAGGTCATGCCACGTCAGCCATAGAGCGCGTGCGCTGAGGAAGAAAGCTAAGCAAGTAAAAGGATGGTAGCTGTTGCGTTCCCTTCGCCTTGAGTTTATTCTCTTAAATGGTCGGTGACGCCTACTTTACTTTCCAGGAACAGATTTTATTGACAATTATCTCCACACTATCCAAAAATGACGAAAAAAATCAATGTGGGTAGTTAAAAAAATTGCAATATTTTTGGGCTTACAGACAATGGCCTTATTGGCAGACGAAGCCCGATTTTTTCAGATTTAGGGTGTTCTTCCAGGCATGTTCTCTCTAAAACGAAACTGGTGATTCCCTATTTTTTTTACATTTCTGACATAACTAACTCATCTTAAAGAAAAAAAATCAATGTTGGAAAACTTTCACGCGAACGTCCTTAAGTGTGCCGTTCATGGCCCCTCAGCGGGGATCTTGTTACAGTATTGTTTAAGGGCCCTGCTTGGCCTTAACAATGATTTTTAGAGGCCCTTAGCGTGGAATTTGTTACCTTTTGAGCTGTTACATAACTTTTGTCCCGTTAATTCGTTTCACTTCGCACAGGTGTTATTTCGTTTGCGTAAATCTTTTTTGCATTTGCTACTTACAAAAGCCGGTACTTTTCATAGGCACAGTCACTGTAAATAGTTTTTGGTTTTTGGTTTTAAATGCGTATCTGAAAGCTGAACAGCCGAAACGTTATTAAACCTAGCTACAGTCGGACCAGTTAGATGTTTACCATTGTTCGCTCCTGGCATTTATTTATCTATATATACTAAAACATACTTTATTACACATAACACGAGAATTTTATTCCATAAAACTCATTTGTAGAGATCTATACGCTTTATTTTCATATGTGAAAAAAGCCTATACAACCAATCAGAATGGCGTACAGCTCTTTCACGTATTCGAAGTATAACCAATCAATGATAACGTAAAGGCCTTTCCGAGGCAACCAGAATCGTTTACAGTAGTACAGGTAGCCTGCGTAGCAAGCCTTTACGTGGGGTTTCCGCGCAAATTTCGATGTTTTGGGGCGAGAGCAAAAAAAGAAAGAGGGGGGAGGGGGAGAGGAGAAAAGGAAACGCTTGCAGACAAACCCCTGGAATTTGAAAACCGCCCACTTGTTCTGTCACGCCTGAGCGCGCTCACAGAGGTTTGAAGCTGTCATCGGCTGTCATAAATTGACCAATAAAATGTTTCGCCTTCGGTAACGGAAGTGACCTTTCGCGGACACTTGCTGAACCAAAACAAACTTGACAAGGTCCTAGATAATTCGGAATCAACACGCGTACGGTGGAGGAATCTCAATGAGTCCGAGCGACCAATGCAGGCTTTGTAGTTACAATTTCAAAGTTAAATTTGGTAATTTAAGCCAAACAAGCTACATTTCAACAGAAAATCTATTCAATCCGTCGCAAAGGAAGGACTGGAAGGGACAAGTTTTAGCACAAATCTGCCAGAAAGTTGGACTTGAGGTGGTTAAATGTGAGAAATATTCAAGTCGAATTCGTAATCCTTGTGCTCGCAAGATTCGAAATCTTGGATCACTCTATACCTCAAGCCATTCCCGGCAACTGATGAGATCCACAAGGGAAGATCGAAACCATGGTCTTGTCTATCATTTAATGGCGTAGCCAAACACAGCCAAAACCACAGGCATAAACAAAACGAGGTATAACCGCAGTTACAGAGCGGAGTGAAACGATGACAAAGACACAGCCGTAATTAGAGCGGATTTGAACGCTCAACTTCACGTGTTGCATAGCTCTCTACGAAGCTACAACACTAAAGAAAGGATAAAGAGACGAATAGTCGCAAAAGAAACACAACGTCTTGCTACAAAACCAAATAACCGGGCCCAGTAATGTACAAACACTGCAAGATAAAGATGATCATGTTACGCGGCTCAAAGTTCCTATCCTTGATAACAAGAGAGAAGCTATTCTTTCACTGAACGCACTGAAACGAGCCAAACCAAAGCTAGACAAAATGCTTCAGATGGCATATAAAGGATCACAGTCGCTAAACAGAAACAACCAGGGTCAAAACAAACAGGCGATAAATGCAGAATTTAAACCTAGAAATGACCTTTGGTATCAAAATACATTACATGCGACATTTAAGCACATGGCTGCTTCAATCACCATCACCATCATGCTATCCTCTAAACCACCGTGTTGCCCCATTTAAAACAAGCAAGAAGCTAAATCGGTCAATAGAACCGAGGTAGAAGCGGCAAACGCGAGAACAGGAGTCGTGTAGGCCTTCTAACCCCATTTCACCTGATACAATACTTTTCCGTGGACAAATTACGAGGATAACACAGTCTTCTTTCATAAGTGCGAAAACTTGAAAAATCAGACTTTTCCCAAATCCTGTGGGGAGTACAGCGAGTAGATCTCCTCTTGAGAAGAGCTGTCTCACGGAGCACCTTTGTTCTTGTCGCAACTCGCGACTAAATCCCCGTTCGGAAAAAATTTAACGCTTTGTCTAAACGTGCTTGGAACTCGTCTTCCCTTTCATTCTGGCAAAATCAGATCTTTGGTGGGCACATGTCAATGATAAGGACCTGGGACCAGAGCCGAGCCAATCACGAGCCCCGTTCGCTGGCGAACGGGGTTTTCAAATTCCAGGGGTTTGTCTGCAAGCGTTTCCTTTTCTCCTCTCCCCCTCCCCCCTCTTTATTTTTTTGCTCCCGCCCCAATTTTCGCGCGGCCAAAACATCGAAATTTGCGCGGAAACCCCACGGAAACGCTTGCTACGCAGGCTATAGTACAGGGGGTCACTTATGCCGATTCAAAAGAATACATTAACGAGAACAATGTGGTGTGAGAGAGAACAATGGGGGATATGGTAATTATCACGTGCACAACACGAGGGCAGGAAGAAGAGTATGACGTCATCATCAGAGGGGTCAAAGTCCAGGATGGCGCAATAGGGTTGGGTAGGTATCAAGGAATGACATCATCACATAGGTATGCGAATTCAAAGAGATTACTCAACTCCATGGCAAAAACACTGGCGCGATGAGGTCTTGAAAAATAAAATTGATTCTAATCGAAAAAACTAGCGGGAATGAATGTGTTTATTCAAAGATCAGATGAAAATGTAAACAAGAATGTTTAGCGTGAATCAACGAATTATACTAAGTTTGTAATTCGAGTGCAGAGTGTATTCTTATCCGAATGATGAAATCAAACAAGAATGTTTTGCGTGCTTGATCAAAATGAATTTGTAAAGTCTACATGGAAGATGAATTTGTCAAACTTCACACGGAGTTTTGTCGGCAGAACCACGCGCTCCGCTCTCCTTGTGAAATCAGAAGTAAACACGGTTTTGATTCGAGTTTTACCTTGGCTTATTGTAGAAAAAACGAAAACTTGAATCAAAGCACCAACGGAGAATAATCTTCGATTACGATGGAAAGATGAAAGCTAATGACAGTTTCAGTTTAGTTCAGTTTATTTATGAAATATTTAATATTACAGAAATTACAGAGACACACAGCGAAATGTGGAAATAAATGAATAGACAGCGGCGCAGAGGGACCTCGACTACAAGAATAGTTCATTAGATGTTATTGTTACATGCAAATTTCAGTCAAACAATTCACTTGAAAAACATGTTATTGTGGTCACTGAGGCGAGAATACAAACATCTTTTCTCAAAGTTGACCGAAATCATTTTTAACGTTACCATTTTATGAAGTTGTATTCTGTTCCCATCCGGGCATCTCGCTTCCTCGAGGTCTTAAAAGCACCCTTTGGACCGACCTTTGAAGTGGTTTGATTCAACTCTCAGTTATAGGTATTAAAACAAGAGTCGGTTTAAATTGTTTGAAACAATCATTTGAAGCGTACGACTAATGATGATGAATTACACGTAAATATGTAAATACATTGTAAATAATACATTGTAAATATGATCATATAACTCCCGTTCTAGTTAGACTACATTGGCTCCCAGACTTGCGCATAACAACCTTAATCCACCTGCTAATGGTACTTCTAGAAACTGGCTTAAAGGGCTTCAAATAACTAATAAACAGTTGCTTAAAATCACCCCGCTTAGATTGTGTGCAAGCCAAGTAAGCCTTTAAGGTAGTGACCACACAAATACGAGGGTCAGCAGGGTATGGTGTAAACTTAATTACCAGTGGTTTAACTCCTGGTTTTGATTGCTTGATAGGTTTTTTTCAATATGAACGTAATCGAGGTTACTGAACTAATCATATCATTAATATTAAGATAATGGATAGTTTGACCTCGTTGGGCTGATACTAAAGATACTAACATAACAGTTTTCAATGTCAAATCCTTCAACAAAACATCCTCTGAGGTAGGTATAGTCTGAAGGAAGCTGAGGACCTTGCCAACATCCCAGGTCTCTGTATAGCGTGGTGCTGTTGGTCTTGATTCAAATATGCCTTTGAGAAACCTTGTAACTGTTGGATGAAAGCCAAATGTTATCCCATTTTCAGGTTTTACAATGCATGACAAAGCTGATCTGGCAGTGTTTATACCACTATACCCTATTCCACCTTCAAACAGTTCAACTAAAAAATCTAATGCTTGGGGTATAGTGGGGGAAACACAATCAATTTGTTGTCTACCACAGAATGAAATCCACCTCTTAATGTAGGATGCGTACTGCTTATGAGTTCCTTGTCGCCAAGATTGTAAGATGATGTCTCCAGCCTTCTTAGAAATCCCTTGCGATTCAAGGGATTCCCTGATAATCTGCACGCCAACAAAACCATCTTTTTGCATAGTGGATGTGTTTCGTGTTCTCTCCCTGGCATGCTGAGTGTGGTTGGATGTTTTGGAAGTGTCCTCGGTATATCTGTTATCAAGTGTAGCAGCTGTGAGTACCATGGCTGAGTTGGCCAGAAGGGAACAATCATAAGGCCCTCTGCTTCCTCCATGACAATCTTCTGAAGGCAACGAGCAATCAAACTAAATGGGGGAAAAGCATAGAAAAATTGTTTCTTCCAACTGATAGATAAAGCATCTACATAAGTTGCATCAGGATCAGGCCTCCAGGGATGCATAACAA
>OX419336.1:17554925-17574925 GCA_948470475.1 Galaxea fascicularis | reverse complement strand
AAGGTGAACCGGCAACTTTGGCGCCATTTTCCATAACATTGACTTCGATATGGTCTGGCGTGCATCTGGGGTTATCCTGGGCTTTCCTTTTTTGTCCAGATGTGTCTTTTCTAGAACCGTTGTCTTTGTCTTTGTCGGGCATTCTGACGAACTCGCTTAAGGGCAAATTATTGCTGATATTGTTTGCCAGAACAAATACTACATCTGTTCGCTCTGAAAGGCGGCAGTACACTGAGTTCGCGCAGGCGCAATGCTATCTCACGTGAGCCCTCAGTGCGGTGACGGAATAGAATTGTAAAAACTATTTTATAATTAGTATAGGGTTTAAAATTGTAAAGCGCTATGAATAATTAGTATTAATAGCGTTATATAAATGAATTATATTATTATTATTATTATTATTATTATTATTATTATTGCACGGATTTGAAAATTAAACACATAAGAGGAAAGTCGCCAGTTTTGATCTGAGCTGCTCTTAATAGCTCAGAGTTGCTCTGAGTTAGCGCAAAGGAGCTCTCAAACTACTCATAGTGGTTCTGAAAAATGCAGTGAATTTCAAATGAATAAAAGTCAACCGCATTTCTTTCAAACACTTTATTGCATTACCCAGGCCATAGCCGAACGTGGGACCTCAACCACAGTTTGCAGTCTGTGTTGCTCTGAGCTGCTCTTTAATAGCTCAGAGTTTCTCTGTGTTACTCTAAGCTGTTCTTTAATAGCTCAGAGTTGCTCTGAGTTAGCTGCATTGGAGCTCTCAAACTACTCCGAGTGGCTCTGAGTAATTTATCATTTAATTGGTCGATGTGTCGACCGAACAACTCTATTGACTCACGGCAATGTTGCTCATTCATTGCCCAAAATTGCTCGCAACATTGTAGAGACGGTTGAGATTTATTCCAACAAATTTTAATTGAAAAGTAATTGATTCCCCTAGCAAGTCAGCTTGGGTATCCAGTGTAAAACGTAAGATCAATCATCATCTTTATTAAGTACAATATTAGTTCGTATAACTTGCAATTCATAAAGAAATCCGTATCGAAACCAAAAAGCGGCTCTAAATCAGGAAAATCTACCGACTCTTCACATTGATCTTTCATCGTTGTCTTAACAACTGAATACAGAAATTCACTCCTGACTCGCAGTAACACATGAAGTCAGTCGTTGCAGATCTCATTTGATTTTTAATTGATCAAGTGTAAAAACGTTCGTAAAACTTTCTCTTCCTTGCATCAAATGTTACGTTGTGGTCATCAGTCGATGTTTCTTTAGTAATATCTTCCAAGTCAAACAGACTGTTCAACAGGTACTTTTGCTTACTGACGGCAGCTTCTACAGCCTCCGTATATTACATTTCAGTCATCGTCTTCCATAAAGTGTCGTAGCTTTTTGCGGTAAACAGCTTGAGCCTGCTCAGCTTGAGCCTGAGCAGCATCCTTTGACAAACCCTGGCGTAGATATTCTTCCACCTGTTCCTCCCGAGCTGAATTCAGGTCATTTATAACTTCTTCTCGTAGTTTTTCCCAAGGATCAACTGTCTCATTTTCTGTATCACTATCTACATTTTATTTCATTCCATCTGTATGCTTGTATTCGTTTATTTTACCTTTCATTTTGTTTTTCCAGTATCGTATTGTTCTAGTTTCACGCGTAGTAATTACCGATTGTTCATCACTTGTTAATTTTTTGCTGTTATGTGTTATCACGCCCTGTTATGTAATCATCTTTGTAATTTTTTGTCATCTTTTATGCTGTAAACTTATTTAAGGAAAGTGTAATTTTCACTTGCACTGAAACTGATGAAGGTCACTGACCGAAACGTCTTTTTATAAAACATTTTATCTTTTTAATATTTTTTAGTGTATATATTTTCTTTCGCTCGAAGTTGTCCGTCCTCGTGTTCCATACTAGTTCTTATGTCTCTAAACTTTTTCCATTGGGAATTACATAAGATATATATGTACGTGCGGACGGTCACCTTTCTAACCCTCATGATGGCAAACAGCCGAAAACGTTTGGTTTAAACATTTTAAATTTTTAACCATTTCTTAACCTTTTAGCCTTGTTTACAGAATATATATTTTAAGTCATTTTAGTACATAAGAAAAAAGTAACATGTTTTCAAGTAGTAGGCAATTCTTGCTGTTGAAAATGGGACGGAGTGACTTACATTTCTAAGTTAAGATTTGAAACTGAAAATGACATGCCATAGGAAATGCAGCCAGTCAGAACGCATGAAACTTGTTGTACCTTCGTGGATATTCCACCGAACCAGGAGCCCTCCTGAACGACCCTTCCTATCGATCAGTACAATTCAACATTGTCACACTCAACCTTCCCATCTCGTGTTACACCGTGGAATATCCCAGGAGCCATTTGTATTTTCCTTGCATACACACTCAACTAAAGGCTCGTGTGTATACGAAGGGAATACAAGTGACTCGTGGGATATTCCACGGTATACCACTCGAAGGCATTGCATAATTACTATAACTATATATATATATATACCCGACCTTTTGAAAACAGGGCTGATCTCTGCAGCAACAAGCCTGTTCAAATGGCCGCAAAAATGCCTGGCTTTTCCCAGGGGATACGTTTAATCCTTACCTGCTGGTCACGCCTGTTCCTTGGTATTTGCCAGCCAACTAGCAGGCTTCTCCTTGGCTCTGTCAGCTATCTCCTCCAAATTCTCAATACTAAGCCACATGCTTTCAATCAAAGAAAGTAATTAACATCCGCGTCAGCAGTCCCACAGCCTCCCCCCTCCAACCGAGACCCGGTTTGCCGCCAGGGGTCGCGGTGGACCATGAGCTTAGAGGTCAGAGCCCCACAAGGGGCCCACAGTCTGTCTGACTGCAAATCAACCCAAGCTAAGCCCAGAAATGGCTGAGAAGTGACTGTAGTACTGCATATTTAACTAGCATTAAGAACAAACAACTCACACAGCCCATTTTTGATTGACTGCCTCCCCCCTGCCTTTTGAGCAGGCGACCCCAAATGCCCACAGCCTCTTAGCCCTATCCCTGCAGGCATTGGTGATACCTGCCTTGACGGAACCCCCCCTCAAAAATAGCGGGCCAGGCTAGGGTGGAACTGGCTGCCTATGGCAGCCAGTTCCACCTGGAATTCTAGAGCAAACATTACAAATGAGTGACCCTGTTTTCAAAAATCCAGGCAGATATATATATATATATATATATACCTGACCTTATGAAAACCAGGTCGACGAAAATTCGAGGCTTTTTAGAACTTCCTTTGCTATTACCTCCGTTGTTCAACAAGGACACTTAACTTTTTGCTTATTACCAGATTACAGTGTCGACGAAAGGAAAAAAAAAAGAACATGGCTATTTGCTATATCACTAGATATGAAATCGACGTAACCTCTGACCTGAACTATCGTGTGGGCAGTAGTGTCAGTTTTGCCCAAATCTTGCTTTGAAACGTCGACCTTGCCGAGAGCAAAGTTGCCGTCGGAAGGAGGCATCGATTTCCACGAAACCAAGCAACGTTTTAAACCGAATTCCCTGGTGGCTAACACAAATAACAGCAAGCTCTTGGTAAATTACATCTACGTAAACATGTGGCAAATGTTACGACTAGATTTGGGGCCGGAAATCACACATTATGACACTTCAAATTATCACATCACTTATCAGATCACTAGCATAGAATCGCTAAAGCCGCAAGGGCAGTAACAAGTCGGGAAACTGGAAAAACTTACGGTTTTCGCGCAGAAATACAGAGGCAAATCTTGTCGTCGCCTGATAGTTACTTGAAGTCCCGGATGTTGAAAAACGATTTCAAGCGAACTTCCGTCAAGCCCTTGTTTCTTGCTCAATTTCAGACTAACTCTTTAGCCTGCTCAAAAGTCAAGTCCAATTTCACCATGTGCGCTTACAAGTCAACCCTGACACCTACGTTTTGAGGCTAAAGACTCCTTACCTCCGAAAGCAAAGCTCTACAATAACCTTCACTGCGCCTAACAGTCAACTTCATAGCCCCGACAAGATAAATACGCACGAAGGTTATTAGACGAGGCAGATACTGCATCTCGCTAGAATTTTTCCCTCACTGAGCTTCATGATGCTCTAAGGAAAACTTTGCTCTAGGAAGTGAACAGGAAAGCTAAATATACTGACTCCGTTTGAAACTAAGCCTACACTAAGATTTCAAATTCATGCAAATTTTCTTGAGAAAGAGAGAGAGTGGGACCAAATAAAGAGTTGATTAAAAGGGAGGAGGGGGAGGGTAGGGGGGGAAAGCTTATTTTAACTTTCAATGTTAACTTTCTCTTACTAATCAGCTAATTGCCATCGTCGCTTCCCCCCAGCACAAGCAAAGACGAAGAAGAATAGAAGGGGGAAACACACCTCAGTACTGAAATAAACAAGGCTTAGTATAACTTTCCTGCGACCCTGAAATTGAGCAAGAAACAAGGGCTTGACGGAAGTTCGCTTGAAATCGTTTTTCAACATCCGGGACTTCAAGTAACTATCAGGCGACGACAAGATTTGCCTCTGTATTTCTGCGCGAAAACCGTAAGTTTTTCCAGTTTCCCGACTTGTTACCGCCCTTGCGGCTTTAACGATTCTATGCTAGTGATCTGATAAGTGATGTGATAATTTGAAGTGTCATAATGTGTGATTTCCGGCCTCAAATCTAGTCGTAACATTTGCCACATGTTTACGTAGATGTAATTTACCAAGAGCTTGCTGTTATTTGTGTTAGCCACCAGGGAATTCGGTTTAAAACGTTGCTTGGTTTCGTGGAAATCGATGCCTCTTTCCGACGGCAACTTTGCTCTCGGCAAGGTCGACGTTTCAAAGCAAGATTTGGGCAAAACTGACACTACTGCCCACACGATAGTTCAGGTCAGAGGTTACGTCGATTTCATGTCTAGTGATATAGCAAATAGCCATGTTCTTTTTTTTTTCCTTTCGTCGACACTGTAATCTGGTAATAAGCAAAAAGTTAAGTGTCCTTGTTGAACAACGGAGGTAATAGCAAAGGAAGTTCTAAAAAGCCTCGAATTTTCGTCGACCTGGTTTTCATAAGGTCAGGTATATATATATATATATATAGTTATAGTAATTATGCAATGCCTTCGAGTGGTATACCGTGGAATATCCCACGAGTCACTTGTATTCCCTTCGTATACACACGAGCCTTTAGTTGAGTGTGTATGAAAGGAAAATACAAATGGCTCCTGGGATATTCCACGGTGTAACACGAGATGGGAAGGTTGGGTGTGACAATGTTGAATTGTACTGATCGATAGGAAGGGTCGTTCAGGAGGGTTCCTGGTTCGGTGGAATATCCACGAAGGTACAACAAGTTTCATGCGTTCTGACTGGCTGCATTTCCTATGGCATGTCATTTTCAGTTTCAAATCTTAACTCAGAAATGTAAGTCACTCCGTCCCATTTTCAACAGCAAGAATTGCCTACTACTTGAAAACATGTTACTTTTTTCTTATGTACTAAAATGACTTAAAATATATATTCTGTATACAAGGCTAAAAGGTTAAGAAATGGTTAAAAATTTAAAATGTTTAAACCAAACGTTTTCGGCTGTTTGCCATCATGAGGGTTAGAAAGGTGACCGTCCGCACGTACATATATATCTTATGTAATTCCCAATGGAAAAAGTTTAGAGACATAAGAAATGACTTGTTTGTTCAAACTGGGGCGGAATTGTTGGATCATTAGCGCCTCGAGGATCTTACGCTTGTGGAATGTTTGTGCTGAAGAGAGAACACGCCAAGTGAAAGAATGTGATGGGTTTTCCTGCAGGTGTTTGCAGGTTCAGAGGTGTGAGCAGGATTTGAATGCTCCGCAATTCGTACTGCTAAGTTTCTCACAGTCTCGCCAATGTAAAATTGTTGATTGTATGCGAAATAAAACGTTTCGGACCCGAACATAGAAACTATTTTCTAAACGACTCGTCACAAGACGACAACATTATTCCGAATTTTCTCTCCGAAGAACGGAAGAAAGTTTTCATCAAGCTTCCTTTTTGCGGTAAAAACGAAAAACTCAGTAAGACGTTTATTGCAAAACTCAACAAGTTCACTAATTTCAATTTAATCTTTGTAATCCTGTGGCAAATCAAAAGCCTTTTTAACAACAAAGACAAAAACACTTACAGATCCAAAGTTGTTTACAAAGATGATTGTTCTTGTGGCGTTGATTACAAGCGTGGATCGTCGAGACGCTAATGATCCAACAATTCCGCCCCAGTTTGAACAAACAAGTTATTTCTTATGTCTCCAAACTTTTCCCATCGGGAATTACATAAGATATATATGTACGTGCGGACAGTCACCTTTTTAACCCTGATGATGGCAAACAGCCGAAAATGTTTGGTTTAAACATTTTAAATGTTTAACCATTTCTTAACCTTTTATACAAAATATATCTTGCTAAGCGAACATTATGGACGACTCAAAATATGTTTTACAAAAATGTATAAGGGCAGTAAAATATGCCTACTAAATGCTTTCTCTAAAAGCTAAAGTTATCGCATGATTACTAAATTGTCTCATTTTCGTGGGAATTAACGCATATTTGAATTGTTTTTTAAAAACTCAAATTTTTCAAACGTTTATGCAAAAACGTTGGGTTGCTTCTAGACCACCAACGGCATGAAACTGAGTAAATTATGCTAAAAAGCACGAGTAAACAAAAGTTGCAAATTTTTACTTTGGACTCAAAGAAAACTCGGACCAACTTTTCAAGTGGTCAACATGCATTTCTATCGTCACAATCCGTTAAAAACAAACTTGATTATCTGTTGCAGTGACATTTATGATCCTTTTCCGCTGACTTTGATTTAAAACGTATTTTTTGCATTTGCTTCAAAATTTGTTTTAAGTCCATACATACTTCGCCTGAATCAGGGTCTGCCGCCAATGCTGCCATAGAAAGCTTGCTTGATAACAACACATGATTTTTCACACACACACACACACACGCACACACACACACACAAATAAACAAATCAAATACGATTTTTAGGAGCCAGCAAACTAATAATTTGTAAACTACACCGATTTTTTCCTGGCCAAACTACATGAATTTTGCTTGGAATGTTATCATAAAATTTATAGAACTTTAATAGACTCTGTGTAAAAAGTGCTGATCATTTGCATCGTAGTTTTGACCCTTGGCACAGTTGTAGCCGTTAAGGACAGTTTTTTCCCAGTGCTTGTTTTCTTATTCAGTTTGAGCCATCGCTTGAATTCTCTCCACCTCTTATAGGACACGAAAATCTTGTCGTAAGGTTGCTTTTTGCGGTATAAATCAATTCTCTTGCTTCCTCTTCCAATGTAGGTTTTATACTTTCGTCCTCTGTAAAGCCTGATTTTTAACGCCCGCTCTATGAACTGCACGGCTTTCGTTCCTGCTTTTACCGGTCTCTTTACCTGCCTTGGTCTTCCACTTCTGTTGAAGGCTATAAGTGTACTGTTGTATTTAACAGAGCTGAATTCCGTGTAAGCGTTGTCCGCCAAACGATCTGTGAACGCGCAGTTTTCCTTCCATTTACCACGAGCCTGTCAAGAAATGACAGCCGTTTTAAACTAGGAACTCAAAGCCAGTTCGGGAAAACAGTTGAAGATAACAAATTACCACGCTCACACGAGATATTCAATGTGAAATATTCAAATCAAGAGATAGGAACAGTCAGGAGTTAGGACAAGTCAGTTACTCTTCTGATACAAAGAGCGTTCTCACCCAGCACAGGCTGACCTGAGAAAGTGAAGCAAAGTTGGAAATGAAAATTAATAACCTCGCCCCCTCCCCTTGATTTTTGTGTGTGGGGCCGGATGAACGAAAATGGCCATACACTGCATAAGGGCAGGAGCCCATATCCTGATAAGGGTCACCGTTGTCATGGTCACTACAGGTTACCATACCTGCCTCAAACTCATGTTTTCAGCAACAATTTTACTTTAAAATGGCCAACATAAATGCGTCCATTTGTTGGGTGAATGTGAGCCAATTCAAATGCAAATTTGTCATGTTCAGGCTCCGTTGTTTTGGACTGGAAAAGTTTAAAGGGGGCGCGGTGAAAACATGCTGTGTAAATTGCCAAAATCTGCATGGTAGGGTTTTCTTTAAATTTTGTTTCATTATGTGGCAGATGTAAAAGTTCAAAAAATCACATTTTTTTTATACAAACCAATAAGAAAAGAATAATTCCAGGGCTTAAACAGCCTCTTTAAACTATTTCAGTCCAAAACAATGGAGCCTGAACACGGCCAATTTTGCAGTATTTTCAAATTTGCGTGAAATGTGTTAATCGCTCATTCCCAAAATATAATTTTCGCCAAATATTTCTTCTAATAGTTAGAATTCTTTATATCCGTTTTAGCTCTGCTGCAAATTTGTTGCCTGAGAAACTTTTTTCGAAAGTGATCGTGCTTCCTTTTGTCGTTTGTGAAAATCGCCCACAGGTAACATTGTAAAGCTATTATTTCCTACTTCACTGAAAAAGTCAAAATACTGAAACAGCGCTTTTTTGAAAGTTATGGGACAGCCCTAGCACTTGGTGGAATATCGTTTGAATTGGCTCACATTCAGCCAAGAAATGGACGCATTTATGTTGGCTATTTTATAGTAAAATTTTTGCTGAAAACATGGGTTTGAGGCAGGTATGGTAACCTGTAGTTACCATGAGGTAACCCTTATATAGCCATTTTCGTTCATCCCCCAAGATAGCCTACCTACACACAAAAAAATCAAGGGAGGTTGAAAACTTTCATTTTCAACTTTGCGTCACTTTCTCAGAGAACTACTTTTAAACTTTCCCAGTTATCCCATTACGCCACACAAACCTCTTCAACGTGCCGTCAGAATATTAATTTCTGACTAATTCGTTCCCTTGTCACTCAACCGTCCGAAATTGCATCTTAACGTGTTCAGTACAACGCTGTGCGAAAGGAACACGGTTTAACTTCCTTGGAACTAGTCAACATCCTGAGTTGGAAACACCCAAAATTCCTTTGCAGCTAGATTGTTTTGTCACACAGACAGAAATTATTTATAAATTGTGTTATTTCCTTTGGTGAACCTACGCTGCTGTCAAACACCCTCCCACGTTCGAAGAAATTAAAGGCGGTGCGGTTAGAGGTATCTCAAAAAAACTAACTAGTACTGAGAGGTGGTTTTGGAGGTGTAGGAATTCAAGTGCGCTGGACTTCCCGTGCGGTCAGTTCTCTTAGTTCATTGTGTGGAGCTGTGTGCTTATGATAATCCATAGATTCTGTCTCCCTTTGAGGTTTCTTTGTCACCCGCTGTTTATGTGGGCAAACGGGTTGAATTTCAAGCTGGTTTCGTCTGTGTCATGGTGTGTTTCTGTACATTTTCCTTCGTATGTTGCACGAATTGTTCAAATCCTGTCACTGAACTATAGCTCTCATCTTCGGAGGCAAAATAATTGTTCTCGAGTGTGGCACTTATTTCGCAGGAGATTGACTAGTGATCATGAGCTATGGCAGAAAAATATGGCCATGGAACCTTGTGCCTCTACTTAACTAGCATGAAACTTTCCAAAATGATAAATCAGGTAACCTACAGTTAACATTTCCCGTAACTAACCCTAGTTTTGTTGCTTTCTTTGAGACTAATCAGCAATAGAGAGAATTCCAGCTGGCGTTCGTGGTTACACGCTGTTGCTGGCCAATCTGGTGTGCATGGAAGCTTTGCCTTTGTATATGTTACAGAAAGATATTTTTAAAAACAGGGCATCGATATTCCACTGAAGCCGATCTTATGGCCTGAGTCAGTGCAAAACATACGTGACTGTTACAGGTCAGACGTTAAACACTGAGTTTAAGCACTACAATTCGTTTTCCTCAACTGATATTTGTTGATCAACAAATGTCTGAAATGTTGCAGCTCTTGTTCAACAAATGTTGGGCAGTGTATCATGTCATGTTCAACGTTGAAATAGACCATTCAACATGTTGAACGTTGTTGAACGACTTGAACGAAAATAGAGACTACTCTCAATTCCGTTCATCCAGTTGCTGCAAAATCGTTCAACTTTTGTTGAGCAATAAACATAGCACGATGTTGAACCGTGTGTCATTAGCGTTTCAGCTTCCTTTGAAAGGATTAAGAAAAATTGACCATTTCAGTTATAATCGTTGGAAAATTTCATCATGTATATGAAGGCTAACGGGGTTCTTAACTAAACTAAATGCCAAGAAGATTATCGTCCCGTCTATCGAATTACGACTTTAGAATTCCAACAAAACCTTAGAAGAGAGCCCGAAATGGAGGTGCTAATTTGCGAATGATCAATTGGAAGTCGGGTTGGTAATGCACGTGGCATCAATATGTGGGGTAAGCACCGTACATTCCACAGATTCCGAAGGCCCAGTTGCATTCATATTCGGGAATTCATCTCTCAATAAAAGATTTCAAGTGAAACAGGTTATGAAACAATTGCGAGTGCGGTTAACAAATCCAGCAATCGCGTTTTCATTTAATAACGAAAGGAAACTATGATGCAAAATGTTCCTTTCCTTTTGAATAGAATAGTTTTATAACCAATACAAAACAGAAAAGTTTGAAACAGTCGACATTGTTTTGTGTAAAAAGTCACACCAGCTAACGAGTATTAGAAAGGCAGGATCTCCATGAGTAAAGTACCACGAGCCATTCTGAAGAAACTATGAACAATTTTAGAGTTGTTTGATCAAGCCGGGGAGCCTTGATTTACCACTATTCAGATGAAGTCATATTAAAGAACTACTTAGGGGTACTTAACAGCTTACTTACCCGAGCTCTGAGTCGCCCTCTCTTGTCAATGCACAGATAATAATTGGTTGCTGAACCACGTATGCGAACTCGTCCGAAGTTCACTGATTCAATAACAAGCTTGCCTGGAAAATAAACAATAAAATCTACTTCAGAATTGCAGCAAATAGAATGAATGTACGTCATTACACGCAAAGAATTGATTTTAGTTGACTCAAAGAGAGGAGGTGTACCGACAACACACTCATGCGGTTTTAAAGAAATGCCTTTCTAAGTGTCAGCTGATAAAATCTTTTCCGTTAACTCTTGTTTGCCGCTTATTTGTAAATGAAAGGATTAAATTAGAATGTTACAGTTCATAATTGAGTCGTGAAAGATGAACAAATTCACAGCAAAGTTTATTGCGTGTGCATGCCTTCTTTGGCAATTTTTCTGTGTTTGCGGTTATATAAACAGAGATGTGTCATGTGGAGGGGAAAATATTAGAAAAGTATTCCTGCAATGCCCGTCGCGAAATTTCTCCCGTAAAATTAAAGAGGATTAATTATTTCAAAAGGTTTTCCACAATAATCCTTCGTGGTGAGGTGTTAAGTCTGCTCACCGGAGGGCGCACTCCAGTGCAGTTCGCAGATTTTAATTGTTATATTTCCTGAGCCAACCTAACTCCTCGAGACTGATTTTCTGTATTCGGCGTGGTCATTGAAAGATGCTCTGCACCCTTGTCTGGTCCTTTCAGTTTTGTGTAAACAGAGCACCCATCGCTTGGCAATTAAATAAGTTGTCGTCAAAGAGCGTTTTAAAAACCCTTGAGGTTTTGATGTACAACCGTTTGAGTCGGCGGTCAAACCAACAACACGCAAGCATCTGTCTCTTCAGTTTAGCGCTTAAAAAACTCCAACAGACTCTTTAATACTACAATTTAAAATAGCCGATTGAAATTTGCTCTTCCCTTCAAATATCCTCCTTTCTCTCTAAAAATAGCAACAATTAACCTTTGTCGTTCATGTATTTGTTACAGAATTACTGGAAAGAATGTTAAAAATTTTCCTATTTTCCGAGACTATTAAAAAACAGTTGTTATGTTCTGACGTTTAAGGCGTTCACTCACGTAAGCCTAACCCCAGGACAAGAAAGAAGGGTAGATGAAATATTTTGTGTGGCCAGTGAATGAAAGTAAAGAAGAAACCATTAAAAATCTACACGGTGTGTTTTTACCCTCCACCATCACTGGGAAAAGCCTAGCTAACCAGAGTTTACTAGGATGCGGAAAAGCAGCCCTAAAATGTTTAGGGACGACATAATATCGTTTATTTCGTACAATTTTTTATGATACAATTGAAATGAGCAAGTTGTAGTAAGGCTTTCTCACTAGTAAAAGTTGATACGCGCTGTGTAGTGGTTTGACTTAAAACTTGCTGCAGTTGTCAACTTTCGAACAAAATACCCATTCAACAATACCTAAAAGAACAGCTACGCACAGTAAACAACATTTAACAACAATAATTATACGCTATCGTTTATTACCATATTTATCGCCGTCTTCTCCCATAGCGTCGACACTTCTATCGGCATTGATTCTAACATGGCGGCCACTGTTTCTGGAATATAGCTGAATGAATCTGCAAAATGGTAAGCTTTTGGTGTCGCTTTTAGTTTTCTGATTTTGGTAAAAGTCGTCAAAAAGCCTTCTTTCTTCCGGTTTCTGAGAGGAAGAGAAACAGATGAAAAGGTAAGCAACGCATGTTATGTTAAAAACAACTGATTCAACCCGTCAAAAGTGAATATATTCGAAGCAGGTCCCTGTACCTGATCTAAATTGCTTGCTTGAACATGGCCATCCAGCAACAATGACCTGAAAAGAGGGTTAAGATGTCAATAAACTATGTGCTAAACTCGTTAGAGTACAGAAACCGCTCTTAATACTTAACCAAGTGAAAAATTGTTGATCAGTACTTCAGGAAGGCGCCAACGTCCATTTCAAGCCGCTAAATTGTAATTATGATCAACCGTGCATTCAATGAAAGATAAATACTTGTTCTCTATGAACCCTGCAACGGTAAAACTTGTTGTATATACTTACTGCAGCGCGAGAAGTACGAGAAGCACGAAAAGCAAGAGATTCGACCTCATGGCCATACTGAAATAAACTGAATGAAATGGCGTGCCGAGCACCTTTTATCATGCGTCACCGAAACGGTTAACACCCGTTACCGACAAATTTACGCGCCTTAGGTGGGAAAATGGAAGCGAAGGCTGGCCGTAAAGAACAATTAGGAAGTGTTATCGGAAATGTACGACAAGTACCAACTCCTCTTCAGCTAAGGAAGGAAAGGAGTCAGTGGTCTACGGTACAGTGAAGTATACACGTACGGCAAATTTGAGATGTTTTGACGGAGACATAAGTCTTGCCCATCAATAAGGTGTGTCTCCTGTACTTGCTACGAACAATTAACTGTAAATGCAATTAAGATGCTTATCACTATCTTTTGTCGTCGGCCGCTGGAGTTTGACCTTTCTAGCTGTCAATCTGAGCTTTTCACGCCTTAATTAAGTTTTAAATGTTGAATTGTTACTCTCTGCCATCGACATTAGCGTAGACTCAAGTCTCCCTTACGCCCATTTGTTAAAAAAGCGATCAAAGGCAAGCGGGTGTTAAAATTCCATCCCAAATTGAATTCTTGAACTCCAATAACAGATTCGAGCGGTAAGATAAATCGGTCGTGTGAATAACGTATCGATTAAGTCTGTTCTTTTATTGGGCTAAAAGAACAATATGTCAATAAAAGTCTCTGAAAGCGCGGCCGACTTATTTCAGTTAACAACTTGAAAGCAGAAGCGGATGTTTAGAAGATTAGATGACCGTGCGATATTATAGGAAGGTCTAGTCTTCATTATTTAGCTATTTGGAGCGTATAATCTGTACGTTACAGTAGTTGTAACAACTATTATCACAAACCATTACAACTACATTTGTTTTTAGTTTTAGATTTTGACGGATTTACGTCTATTAACATATCTAACAAAACAACTTAAAAGCGCGAAATGCATTTAACCTGCCACTATACTGAAATACGAGATGACGGATTATGTACTGTAAGATAATGGTTAGAGCAAATGAGGCTACATAATAAAAATGACCAGAATATTGGCTAACATACAGTGTGAATCAAACAACTCAGTGAATCCCACACCATTACCGTGTTACAGCTCATTTGTCTATGTAAACAAAAGCCTGAGAAAACTAATGTCATTTTCTGTCTTATCAAATTTGAAAGTGATATCATCTTGATGTCATTTATATGCACGTGTCGCGGCCACATTCCAATAAAAGAAAAAAAGTTCAATTTTCTTCTGGAGGTTCTGGAGGTATAAGCCGGGATAATATGACAGTTAACATTTCAAAAAGAGCAGTGACCAGAAATGATATTTCGACATTCGGAAGGCAGTGCACCTTAGCTCCGGTCGGCTAATGCCTTTGCTTACCGATTTCTAGAAAGGTGACAATCTGCGTTTCCTCCAGAGCAACCGGGGTGCTACTTTTAGCCGAAATGTCTCAGAAGTGTACAAAACACCTAAAGAATTTCCCTTGGGCAAAATTGTTCCATGGGAGCTGTTTGTCAGCTTCTGAGCCTGTCTCCACAAACAAGCCGCATAGTGTACAAAAGGAAATATAGTCAACCCAATGACGTCATAGGGCTTGACGCTACATTTACATAATTGATTTGCTCTGATTGTAATCTGTATCCCATTTATTACTGTTATACAAGCGGGCGTTTTGCAATACGTAGCTAATATAGAAGTTTGCTGTTAAAGAGAATAAACCTTAATTGGATATCGAATGTCCATATGATTTTATAACTATTATAAAAAAGAGCGACAAGGTCAAGGCATGAGCGCAGCCGTCTGTAAAGAAACTTCTTGACTGGTTTCTTGAGCTTATCTCTTCTTTGAAACCGATCAGGGTGCGTGATCCTTTGCCTGAGTTTGTATAAAGGACTTCTATGGCACCAGATTATCTGAAAGTGTCAATCGAAATGAACATGTTTGAGAAAACTTTAAGAAAGATCTAACGGACTCTGACTGGGGAAACGGGGACAAAGACCTTCTTTCTGACCAAGTTTTGTATAGTGAAATTACTATTTCTTTGTTCTTAAGAGAAACGCAGCATTTTATTCAAGCATTTATCTCGCTCATCTTGTCCCGTTTTGTTACCATGTTCTCTAGCCCCACCACAACTTCTCCAAGTGAAACGGTTACATCTCATCATGTTCACGTTATTTAGAAGATCACTGACATATGTTTTCCTATCTTCGTGGTGTTAAATTTAAACGGAACTCGGTTCTTCTTGTGCCTTTCCGTAATAGTTTTGGAACGCTATTTTTTTTTCCAGACGTTTGCCTCGTCAAAAAGAATATGTATCTTGGATATTTCCGCTCTTCACTCCAACTATCAGCAGCGAAGGCATATCAATAACTGATCTACCTATGAGACACTTCCGATGCGTGATAGGCCAACACGTCGTAGGTTAAATAAGTTATCGTCTAGTATTTCCAGTTCTTCCATGTCCTTCACGAAAAAAGTCGTTAGTGCTTTCTTTTCAAGTGGAGAATTTTCCCTCACATCTTGACACTCGAATACAAGGGGGGTTACTTTCTTACTCATTTAATCCTTCTTAGGCGCCTTTACAGATCCCAGCAGGAGCGTTTTGCTTCTTGGCGGCCGGTCATTTGAGCACTTTCATGAAAGAGAAAATTCTCCTCTCTGGCACACTAAGGGTGCCATTAATTTCAACTTTACAATTAAGAACACGGTTACGAGAGAATCATTTTCACGAAAATAAAAATTTAAAAAAACTGCTTTATTCAAAACCTTATAATTATACAGAACTTCTTTCTCCTGATTTTTTTTGCACTTGAATTGAAAAACTGAAGGCATTTCAAATTACTTCGTTTTGTATATAAATAAGCTCAAAGGTGCATCAGCCAAGCAAACCATCGACATGTAATTTTAATCGTACCTTTTATCTGGGACGTATGAATTGAAGTTGGTAAGGAATTTCTAACTAAAAAGAAAGCGTTGAGAGGTCAGATTTACACATTCGTGAGCAAGTTTGTCAGTTCCTCACAAAAATCATGAAGTACTGAAGTAAACTCAACTGAGGTAGTATTGCGGGGACATAATGTTCTCGACAATGCAGCCCAAACGTAATACCATGATAGAGAGATTATACTATCTAGACAAAACTTAAACTGATGAAATAGTTGCTGTGAATAAGCGTCTGATAAAAACCCTTTTCACGCAACTGAATTTTTCGATTAAGTAACAGCAGCAGCTAGATTATTAGTTCATCTGAGCGCGTGGGACGATTTCTCTGGTAAATCTACGATTTTTTTATTTAGTTATCTCTCTGTCAGATCTTCAAGACTTCTCGGGTTTGCCTCTCTGGTAGTCTGGTTTGCCTGCTTCCAGAAGGCGTGTGCTTTGTTTGTGAGAACAAGATCTTATCGGCTTATGAACTGAGACGAATAACCCACGGGACGAAACATTTTTGCCGTAAGCGTAACCGCCACTAAGGCTATGTCTACACTATAGCGGATAGCTCTTGGGCCGGCACGAAAACCATATTGGATACGGCTTTTGTTCACACATAAAACGTTTATTTCGGGGCGATTTCTGTAACGGAGCGAAGCTGCGCCGCGTCGATCTTTAAAGTGAATCGTCTCGACTTGTTCCAGTTCCGGGCCGTTTCTGTTCATACCAGGCCGTAGTATTTTTCATGCCGACATGATAAACTATCCGTTATAGTGTAGACGTAGCCTAAATCCCTAAAGAGAACAGTCACTCAGAAAATTAGAAAAATAACTTACTGGTATGTAGGGGAAAGTTAATAGGTCTATTCACCTAGTATTGTTTAAAAGCAATTATCTCTGTTTACAAAAAATGGGGAATTTTTATGCCCAGGAATTTTCCCGCAGTGTTAATTTCATCTTCTTTGAAGAAAAACAAGACGAGAGCCAAGTAGTCACTTTGGAGCCAGAATTCTACCTTCCATTTGGCTGTTACAAAGTGGCGCGAGATAAGGACAATGAAGCTGCAATGGAAGGATTCCCATGTCAAGGTGTGGTTACTAGCTGATGCCCCTCGTTGCGTAAGGCTGTTAGTTCTGGAAAGTGGCCAAAGGCGGATGAAACAATGCAGTTTTTGTGGTTCTGAAGATGTCAATTACAATTGTAGATTCCTGAAGACGAAATTAACAGCGCTAACTTTTAAGACTTAAATCCTTTCTTTTGATTAATATGTAGTACCTCCACTCGAATAATGTTTTCATCGTTTCTTGAGCTACTTCACTCGAGCTAATAATTATAATTATACCCCTCGTCAAATAGGACAGCAGTTGATAGCACAAAGAAAAAAAGGCATCCATAAAAAGATTAAAACTGATTAGACTGAGTACACTGCTTTTATACTGTTTATTAAAAACTATAACGACACCAAAAACAAGGCAACCACCGTGTTTCTTTTCTATCCTTGTTATTGTGCCCGCGAATCGAATATGATTGCAGTTTCAGTTACTGCTATGTGTCTTTAAAAGATCAACTGCAGACTCAGACAGGATTAATAAACACTAACCATTTTAAGTTTTCGGAGGCTGTCTCAGATCCGAGCCTACAAACACACTGCGGTGGCATCGTATGGTATTAGAACTACACGCGAACTAAGGGCCATTTATACTAATTATTTCCCTTGATACATACCCATTATGCTATTTCAAGCAAATG
This sequence comes from Galaxea fascicularis, assembly GCA_948470475.1. NCBI lineage: Eukaryota > Metazoa > Cnidaria > Anthozoa > Scleractinia > Euphylliidae > Galaxea > Galaxea fascicularis. The sequence continues at coordinate 17,557,374 of OX419336.1, read as the reverse complement.
TAACATTTTTAATTTCCTATTGTAACTTTTAATAGATTTATGGTTTTAAATAATTTTCATTTGGAGCATCGTGCCGGCACGTCTTTGCGGTCAGAGAGGTATTTTATCAACCCAGTGTCTTTAATCCGGCAGAACGTGCACCCGCGTAATCAGTTTCTCATTCTTGTGATAGAAAGGAAAAGTTTCCTTCCGATATCATTCATTCAGGTCTTTCTTTCTTCTTTCTTGGGTACAATTTAACATGTCACAAGTTTATTTCTGGCCATGTCAGTGGACTTTTCCGCCGTTAGGTGTGAAACTCGTCTAGTTCAACGCACTAATCGGCAATTCCAGAGGTATTTGTAAAACAACCAAAGTTCCTGCCATCAAATGCGCAATCGTTATCAGGTTAGCTTTCTACAATTTGCTAATTTGCTCAGTCCCCCAATGGAATAACTTTCAGATTTCACAATAAAACCTTTACGATAAGGTCAAATTGCTACAAAAAGTGTACATGAAAATACATTCTCATAAAGTAATGATTGCAGATACACTAAAATTGGCGAAATTTTAAGAGTAATTTAAGAATAAACTCAAACCTAAGATTTGGAAAGAAATACAATTTTGTGTGGTGCAAATTTGTAAATACAATACAATTCTGTTTTTAACTTAACTGTATAAAATTCTTCCTTTTTCTAAACGGCAAAACTAGCCGAAAAAACAAAAACATACGTACCAGAACATTATAAAAACTTGTATTTGAATTTAGATATTGTAAAGTGTTTTAATTTATCGCAGATTTGTTATTGCAAGAATACATGCAGTAGGAAAAAGACTTCCAAGACCGCACATAAAGGAAAGCAGCATACAGAGAAACGATTATTGTCTGTGGGAAATATAGTAAATTGGGGAAAGGAAACCATAGGGTTTTGCCCTCGTGTGTTGTACTCACCATCAGGCGTTACTACATTTTAGAGGCCGCGTCAAAATTTTGACAATGTCCTCCATCAAATGAATATTGCAGTCATCCCCCCTCCCCCCCCCCCACACACACCCATGACCATGGCCAGTCCAGAATATTTATTTCATTTTACTCAACAATGTAATTTGGCTATATCTATTTTGTCAGACCAGGACCACATAGTTTGTTAAACTAGTTGTTTGCAGTCTGCCGTATAATATGCTGGCCTAGTGTAAGAGCACTATGCCAATCAAAATTGACCCAAAATTAAGGCTAAGAGGGAGTTGCCTGGAGATCAGTTATCCCTCTCTGCTAGGTTTGTACTGATAATAGTACTTACAATTTAAACGTTCAGGCGCGGGTTCCTGAAAAGTGTAATAACTCTATTCCAGGGATAAATGTGCCTTATTCCAGGGATAAATAACTAAATAAGGCACATCTATCCCTGGAATAGAGTTATTACACCTTTCAGGAACTGGCCCCAGGTTTCATATTTACAGGAAGTAAGCTTTTGATGGTACATTTTGTAACCAGGGCATTGGTCATTGGCTGTCCATATATATTGAAGAAAACTTAGCCAAAGCAAGGCATATGTACTTTAAAGACAAGAATCTATGCCCTAACAAACAAAAGAACAGTCTTTCCATGAGGGTCATTATATAAACATGGAAGAACACAAGGTTCATAAAGGGAGAAATTTACAGCCCTTTACCTTACAGGATAAGAGGAAGTAAGGGTGACTAATGCAAATGACGCTAAATAAACGGCATCTTTTTTTTATGTACTGAGTTGAAGAAAAGTTTGTACCCAGTTGAAATAAACGAAATACAATACATACTTCTGACGACTGATAGGGCTTTTCACTCCTTAAGTATTTTTTTTATTTTCACCCTACATGAAGCACTGATAAATAAGTTTATCTAAAACACTTGAGGGAACAGGTGGCAGCAAGTTTATATAAAGCCCGCCACACACTTGAGGAAAGAGCTGAGCAAAATTCCTCGCGAGGCAGTTAGCTCAGCCGTTTCCTCACGTGTGCGGCAAATTTGCGGTGAGAAATTCGCCTCGCGAGGCGATGAGGAAAATATCAAACATGTTTGATATTTTTTTATCGCCTCGCGAGGCGAATTTCTCACCGCAAATTTGCCGCACACGTGAGGAAACGGCTGAGCTAACTGCCTCGCGAGGAATTTTGCTCAGCTCTTTCCTCAAGTGTGCGGCGGGCTTAAGATGCTTTCAAGCTTCACTCAAACGTTCTAAGTGTGATTCGAGTGACTTTGATTGGATAATAACAATTAAAACATTACACTGGCACACTACATATAGTTAATAGCGCTTCAACAATGATTTGCTAAAAACGGCAAGTCCTCTTATTGAAAAAACTGCAATCGTGCAGTAGGGAATGAAACACCGTCAGTGCAAATAATAGTCAAAACCTAATCATTTTGCATGGAAATATACACATCATTCAGAAAGCAAGTGCCGAGGAATTGATAAAGTAGGGAATTA
>OX419336.1:17519925-17547425 GCA_948470475.1 Galaxea fascicularis | reverse complement strand
CTGTTGTTGCTCTGTCGTAGTTCGCGGTTCGCTCAATCATTCGAGACAGGATAAAGGCTCATTTTCCAAAAACACAACATTTATAAACAACAACATTACACAGCCATCTTGAAGGCGTGCTCAGTACTTTGATCCATAATACATTGCGAGCATAGTCGTGACGCGATGTCACGACATATGTAACGACATCCGTTTCAGGGAAGTAGTAAATTAAGAGTCAGTGTGCCACAAACCAACACGTCAACAATTGCAGAGTTTTACATAGTCCCGGGGGATGCTGCCACTTTGCTTGGTCGAAAATCTTCTGAGATGCTTGCAGTACTTAAAGTCGGAATTGATGTAAACAGTTGTACCACCACTTTTGAAGATACCCAATCCGGCGACAAAAAAGCTACCCTTAGGGCTAAGTTCCCCAACGTTTTCAAGGGCCTGGGTAAACTGAAAGGTTACCAGCTAAGATTGCACCAGGACGACAGCGTTGTACCCGTAGCACAACCATTACGCCGAATTCCATTCAGCAGGAGGCAGAAAGTGGCAGACAAACTGAAGCAGCTGGAGTAGCTTGATGTGATCGAAAAAGTCAGTGGCCCAACTAGCTGGATCAATCCGCTTGTGGTCGTGGAAAAGCCTAATGGAGATATCCGAATTTGTTTGGATATGAGGCAAGCGAATCGTGCAATCCTTAGGGAGAAACACCCTGTTCCCACCGTTGAGGAAACCTTACAAGAGATATCAGAGGTAAAGGTCTTTAGTAAACTAGACCTGAACATGGCATTCCACCAGGTTGTGCTACATGCTGATTCACGACACATCACCACTTTTGCGGCCCCAGATGCTCTTTATCGCTACAAGCGGTTATTCTTCGGAGTTCACATGGCAACTGAGACGTTTCAACAATTGATATGGCAAATCCTGAAGGACTGCCCTGGTGCCCACAACCTCCATGACGATGTGAGAGTAGTTGGACGTGATCAGAAAGAACATGACAAAAACCTTGACAGAGTAATGCAGAAATTTGAAGAAAATGGCCTAACCCTCAATTATGAAAAGTGCGTGATTGGCGCCGAAAGAATGACGTACATGGGCGAGGTACTAACGGGAGATGGGCTCCAAGTCTCCAAAAAGAGGGTTGAAGCCATCGTCAGTGCTCCTAGACCGCAGAATCAAGCCGAAGTGAGAAGCTTTCTGGGATCAGCCCAATTCTGCGCCAAGTTTATCCCAGGGTTTTCAACCATATCAAGTCCTTTATGGGAGCTTACTTACACCGGCAAGCCCTGGAGATGGGATACAAAGGGAGAAGGAGCATTTGACCAAATCAAGACCCTTCTAACCGATGCACCAGTCATGGCCTATTTCACCCAGGATGCAAAGCCCCGTCTTGTCACAGATGCCTCCCCTGTTGGACTTGGTGCAATCCTAGAGCAAGAACAGCCGGATGGCTCATACAGGCCAGTCTATTACGCCAGCCGAAAACTTAGTAAGGTCGAAGGAAGGTACTCCCAGTTCGAAAGAGAAGCACTGGCGGTACGCTGGGCCTGCCAGAAATTTTACCTCTTCTTATATGGCATCGCCTGTGAGATTTGCACAGATCATAAGCCACTGGTAACTGTACTAAGTGCCAAGAGTACACCCCCGTCAGCACGCATTGAAAGGTGGTTATTGTATCTCCAACAATTTTCCTATGTAGTCAAGCACATCGCCGGAAAAGAGAACCCTGCAGATGCCCTTAGCCGACTCCCAGCAGATCCACCTGAAGACCAAGATGCCATCGAGACCAGAGAATACGCCTGCAGTATCGCTAGCGAAGCAGTACCAGCCGCACTTACAGCCCGTGAAGTTGAACGAGCATCCGAAATGGACCCTACCTTACAGTTGGTGCGTAAAGCTATTACCCCGGGAGATTGGAGTCGCCTATCAGGTACCATGTACAAGGCTTTAGCAGAAGAACTTTGGGTCTTAGGTCAGCTCGTTCTCAGAGGGAACCGCATCATCATGCCGGAGAGCCTCTGGAAGCGTACGGTTAAACTTGCCCATGAGGGCCACCAGGGAATGGTACGCACAAAAGCCAGACTCCGACAAAAAGCGTGGTGGCCCCAGATGGACAAGCAAATTGAACACTTCATCCGCGCCTGCCATCCCTGTCAACTGGATGGACCACGAAGCAAAGCCGAACCCATCAGATGCACAACCCTCCCTGAAGGTCCATGGACGGACATAGCTGTTGATCTCCTTGAAATCCCCGAGGGCAACCACCTTCTAGTAGTAGTAGACAACTACTCAAGGTGGCCTGAAGGTATCCTGCTAAAGAAAACCGACGCAGCACACATTACAAAAGCAATGGAAGGCATCTTCCAAACGCATGGTTTACCTTTAACGGTCCGCTCAGATAACGGCCCACCATTTTCCTCCGCGCAATTTGAAGGTTTTCTGGAATACCTGGGAATAGCCCATCAGAAAGGCACCCCATATTGGCCACAGAGTAACGGCGAGGGCGAACGATGCAACAAGACCCTACTGAAGATAATACGGATTGCCAACCTAGAGGGGAGAGACTGGAAGAAAGCGGTACAAGATTTCCTCTTCCACTATCGAACCACACCCCACACCGTGACTGGATTGTCCCCTGCCGACCTTTTGATGGGCCGACGACTAAATGACAAGCTCCCAAGGGTAACCATCCCAACAGACAGGATCAACGAGGCCCACTGGCAACAACTTCTTCGCGAAAGAGACGCACGTGCAAAGCTCAGGCAAAAAGAGTACGCAGATACGAAGCGCTCGGCAGAGTACAGTGACATCGAGGAAGGTGATGAAATCCTGCTGAACAAAAGCCGTGACAACAAACTATCACCAAATTTCGAGCCAGTGCCATACACAGTGATTAACAAGAGGGGTAGCGCGGTCATCATAGAAGACCAGGAGGGGAACACCAAGATGCGTAATACCAGCCACATGAAAAAGCTCGTCCAGCCGAACCTCTACCATGAAACCCCGGGGGAACAGAAGAGAGGTGGGCCACCAACCATAGAAGAATCAAAAACAGCTGAACCGACTCCTCCAACGGTACCTGGCCTCGATCCTGCTCTCCCTTCCGAAGCAAATCCTAATCCCTCTCCCCCTCGGCCCGTCCGTACCAGACAGGCTCCCACCTGGATGAAAGATTATGTGTGTAGTTCAGCCTGTCCTTAAAGCTATTCTTCCCAACTTTATGTCAAGTTAATACGTTATTATGTTTTGAGTGACATTGAACACTAGAGCCGGACATTGGACATTAGCTGTAAAATATTATGAAGCTTATTGCTAAGTGGAGGGGGGATGTAGTGTACCGGAAGTGACGCTTAGGTCACCTGGTTAGGTAGACACGAGGCACTGATGTGAGAACCGCCATTTTGAAATACAATGTTGTTGTGTTGTTGAATCTCGAAGTGTTTATTTTTCAAAGGGAGCTATTACACCTCCCACGCTCGAAAGTAAAGATAACGGAATAAATTTCCATGGTCCATCGTCATCGGAACGCAAACGCTTTACCCATGTTATCTTCAGCGCTTTGTCAAATAATGAAAAGTCAATCATACCAAGTCCTCCTTCTTTCTTACCTTTCGTGATAGTTGTTTTTTTGAGTTTTGGATTTTTGTACTTCCAAACTGATAATTAAAAATTATGTTATTGACCTCGGTTGTAAAACCAGGTGGAGTATCCAGCACGCTGCAAATGAAAGTTAATTTTGATGTTGCAAGTGTTTTAACGATGTTTTTCTTCCATAGATTGATAGGTCTTTGGACGACCAAATATTTAATAATTTTTGGAGTTGATCTAACTTATCAAAGAAATTCTTTTTTGAGGAACAACATATTGCTGGCATTTCGAATGCTGCAGCTGTTAAAAATCCGAGGAGCCGAGGATATAAACCGTCCGAACTTCGCTTGGCTTTTCCTCAACCAATTTTGTGCCCTAAAATGAGCGACAGCAGGAAAAAACGAAACGTTTTAGGATCCAAGATGAAATATTGGATAGAAAACATTTGGAAAAAACAAGAGTCCAAACCAATTTGAGATGGAAGCGTGAAAAAAACAAAACGTACGAAAAAAGAAACCGATGCGAATGTCTCTTCGACGTTTCTCGTAGAAATCGGAAACTAATAAGACAAGTAACAAACCGAGACAAATCACTATTCAATTTTCTTGGCATAAATGTTCATATAAAAGACATAACATGAGTACTAACCTGCGCACAGTTTAAGTCAGTCAACAATCACTCCGAACGCAGAGCTTAAGCAGAAGCCGTCATTTCACACAAAAGTAAATCTTATTACTTCTCATACCTATCAAGGAAGCTTGTTCAATTAAGAATTTTAGCGGCAAAACCGTCCAGTTTAACACACAGCAAGGCCCGAAGACAGCGCATAATTACTGAAGCCTTGTCAGACCACACGATCTTTTCTCTTCATGCAAACTTCTTCAGGCAAACACGAGGAAAAGCTGAAACTCCCTGACACCACAGGCAGCCCAATCGTGGTGTGTCATCTAAAGTTGATACCTAAAAATTGACCAACGAACCGAGTAGCGGTGGAAATATTTATGCTCTAGTCAAATAAAGCCTTCCTACCTTCACTCTACTGTTTCTTGTCCCTTTCTGGGACGTCTAAATGCAATATCATCCCTTTTTTTAAATCCCAGGTCACTGTACATTCTAAATAAAGGGAAGGCTGGTGACTCGAGATCAAACCAGTCACCGCTCGAAGGCCAACAAATTCCCAAAACAGCGGAGTACCCGCTTCAAATCGCCAGCAGCAGCCGCGTAGATAAATTTCCTTTCTTTTTTCGCCAACACGAACGGGGAATCGCTCGTTTCACCGCTCAAATTTGACCAATTCGGCGACTCCATGATGCGTGATGCACAGTGTCCGTATAGAGCGTTTTCACACATGTGACTTCGAGCCATATTGGTTTACTGAAACAAAAGAAGCTATTTGCATAAAAATAGAATGCAATTCCCAGAGGTTTGATTTGGGACACCAACATGGCCGCCGTTTCTTTGTTTTGGGACACCAACATGGCCACTGTGACGTCATGTGAAAACACTCCGTAGGAGATTCAAATACTCTGGCTTAGTGACCGCGGGTGCTCCCGATCAGCAAAAGGGGCACTTACTCGGGGGAGGGATGGTCATTTTGTCCACATGCAATCCGCTCCGCTGGGGAAGTGCGATGCGTTAGATTTGAGCGGAAATAAAAACATGTTTAATGGTCCGCGTGCTACGAAGCCCGCGAAAATACTCCACCCGCGATGCTGTGAAAGGTCGCGAAATAGCGAGTTTTTGAATTCAGCAGATTCAACAGATTTCGCTGTCTTTAGCAAGTCCACACGGCGTGTCTTCAGTGTGACTTCACAGTATTTTTGCCTTATTTTTAAGGCCATATCGTGGCCAGAAAGGGACAAGAAACAGTAGAGTGAAGGTAGGAAGGCTTTATTTGACTAGAATATCAATATTTCCACCGCTACTCGGTTCGTTGGAATTCTAGGCTTTTAACGGTCAACTTTTAGGTATCAACTTTTGATGACACACACCACGATTGGGCTGCCTGTGATTCGAACGGCATGTTTCGGAATGGCACATAAGTACACATGTTCAATGCATAGTGGCCGTTGGCCCAAAACACCACAGTAATGCTTTTACAGCTTGACAAGCTAAAAGACGCCTATTGTTTGGCTGTTCTTCACTATAATTTCGCCTCTTTTCTCGAGCTTTTTGTCGTTCTTTCTCCTGTTCTCGTCAGCACGATTCAGCCTGTTTACTCTAACCTCGTTCCCAGGGACTTTTCCCTGGCTTGGGAAAAGGCGCTGGGAACGAGGTTGTGTTTACTCGAGCCCTTTCTTGTTCTTTCTCCTGTCGCTCGACAGTACAATTTAGCCTGTTAGCCGGTTTGCTCGTGCTCTTTCTCTCGCTGTTTGTCACGGATACTCTACCTGTTTACTATAATAATGGAACAACTTTAATAACAACTAAGATAATGTGTACAACATTCTAAAAAGATCAAAAGTGAAATAAAAAAGTATCTGATTAAATTACCGCAACTTGGTAAACTCTGTCTACAGGAAGACGACTGCGATTATGGGAGCCTATTCTGCATCTATACAGGCGTACTGACTGCGAACTGCAACAATTGTGTTTCCTTGGAAGCCTAGGTCCTGGATCTTAATATGACTTACGACTCAATATATGATCTACTAAAATGCTAAGATATTCACAGTTATAATCCGTATGAATATATAATCTACCTGTTTACTCGTTCCCTTTCTTGTTCTTTCTCCCGCTGTTTGTCACTGATACTCTGCCTGATAACTCGTTCCCGTTCTTGTTCTTTCTCCCGCTGTTTGTTACTGATACTCCGCCAACGAATAGACAAAACTCACTTTGTTTTAAAACTGTCTACAAAATTTGGCCATGCAATTTCCCGTCACAACAACGCGGGTTGAGAACTACGTGTATGGGCAAATGATCTGTTAAAAAACAGTCCATATGGAAGCGCGCTTATATGCGAGCTTGCACACGAAAGTGTTAACTGGAGTGTCACATTTGACTTTGGCTTATATCGATGGGGTGGACGGTCGTACGTACGTACGGTGACGTCATGACCAAACTTTCTCGAATCGATGGGTTACCATATTTTCTCAGTTAATGGTGCTCCGCGCGCGGGCGCCGGAGCTCCACTATTAGCGAGCTTAAGCAACCACGACCATTACGAGAACGAGGACGACCGGAAGTGAAATCTACGCTTTAGGACACACTTTGCATGGAGCCGCCGTCGTCGCGAGAACGTAAGTTTTTCCTTTCGACTTATAGCCAAAGATCAAAATGCTGTATTAAATATTCGCAGAAACATTTGTTTGAATTGGGCACGTTGAGTTCAACCTTTCGTTGAAAATAAGCTGTTTTGTTTCTTCTCTTGTAGAGATTATGGCAGGCGAAGGAGCGGTATCATATCTCCCTATCTAAGCTTATCTACAAGGACAGGAAATGCGCCTTAACAGAATGCACAATCCTTCAATTCCTTCTCATACAGGACGCTGCTGTCAGCGGAAGGTAGCTAGAATTTGCAATGGATCAGCTAGCAGAGAAATGTCTCGCTTGTGCACTCGAAACTGGGTAAGACACTGAAGACATTCAGAATCCTTCATTTCGCGGAGATCAAACGGTGGATATGAACCGTACAGAAAATCGGGATTTTTTTAACTGCAGAAGTCGTAGAAATGAAGTAATTCTTCGTCATCAAATGTATCTGCCCATAACCAGAAAGTCACGAATTTCTTTAACAGATGCCATGGCGTATGGTGTAAACACGAACACTAAAAAAATATAACTTTCTGGAGATGTCGTTGTCGTCTTCGGGCAGGATGCTTAATTTTTGTTTTTCCCGCCGACAACGACGTTCTCGCCACAGTCTCTTTGAGTCATTTACGCCATTTTGTCGTAGTCGTTCTTGTAATCATCGTGGTTGCTTATAAAGCTCGCTATTACTTCCGCCAACAACGTTAATTATTAAAGAAAGTTAAGGTAGAATTGATCTTTGGTTCAGTACAATACATACGATAATTTTTGCGAATATTTCAACAGGATCTAATTCGGAAAACCCATCAGTGAACAAAAACACTGTTACCAATGGGGTCCTGGAAAACAAAGAACTAAACGATAAATATAAGATACGATAGAAAGCTAAAAATTACGTATTGCAACAGCTAATACCCTACCGCTCGATTAAGCAACAACAATATCTTTTCCACAATCACTGATTGCGAACGTATTGAGGCCGTAGACACCACCGAATAACTTTAGATTTGTACAAAATTATATCAGAACTCGGGAAAACGATCGATGTATCATAAAAACTCGCCCATTTGACTGACCAGGAAAGTCGAAAAAATTCCATTGCGGTGCGTTACGCGTCACGCACTTCTGGAACTGTGCCATCCGCTTTCCTCCCTTGCATTGACATGCAACAAAACATCATATAGAAGTTCGGTTAAGTTAATAACTCTCAGGATATTGAGGTTTCGAGATGTCTTTAAAAGAAAGCGAGGGTATGTTTTGCCGCGATGATTGAACCGCTTGCTTAGTTTCTGCTTCCTAACATATCGCAAAAATCTGTTTGAAAGACACCATATTAGACAAGACAATAATATAGAAATATTGTCTTTACATCTATGAAAGGTTAAATGCCAAGCAAGCTTTAGTTTGTGATAGACATATTCACTCAAAGCGTTGGAAATTGTTGGTTGCACAAGTTCTCTTCGCGTCAAACTACGCTTCACGTTTTGATCCCTGGACCGAGTGTTTTTGTAATGCCACCAGACGTTAGGTGTGTCATACCAGGCTTTATTGGCTGCAGCCTACTCTAATGTAACAATAGACTCAAGAATGTTTTCAGCCTAAAATCGGCAGAAAAAAAAAACTAGAAAAAAAGAATATTTAGTCACCGCCGGAAAAACAATATTCTTATAAACAAAAAAGACTGTATCGTAAGAATCACTTTTGCTGGGGCTGGAAGGCGATGACGAATGACGGAAGAACCAGCTACAAAGCACGCAAGTTGTGGTAGAAACATAACTTGGCTAATGAAGTGTACCCCATTTTTGCTAATGTCATAAAACTAACAAAGCTGTTCGGCTAAGGCCGCCGATGGTCCGGTACGGTACTTCAACCGCCACAACCACAAAGAATCAGATACAGATACTTCGGTCTTGTTTTATAAATATACACGGTTAGCCCAGGTTATGCTCATAAAGCGTCTAGTTGGCTTTCGCACGTGTTGGTGTCAAAATTTGGAATAAGATACCGAATTAATTTAAAACATTATCAAAATATTCCTTTAAAAAACAGATGAAAAAGTCTTTATTTCAGATCCTGGGTAATGAGATTCTTCAGTATCTTGATATCGAAAATATTACCTCCAAACTCAAAGACTCATATCTAATTTTCTCCTATATTTTATTGTGTCCACCAGTTATGCTTCTCCTTAAAATTTAACAATGTCTAACTCTTCAATTTTTAGTTTCTTTACTTAATGATGCAATTTAACTATGTTGATGATTAACCCTACACGAATAGCAAATTTGCTATCTGCAGGTCGACATAAACTTATTCTTAATTTTTGTCATGAGAAAATAAACTGAATAAAGTGTGTAATAAAATAAAATAAAATAAAATAAATTAAAGTGTGAAAGTGTAAGTTTAAAAAAGTTGTTTAATTACTCGGGCCTCCTGTGGAAGGCCCGAGTCTAAATCTGTCGTCCGTTTTTCTTTTTTTTTTTTTTCGTTGTTCTCTACAAACCTCATTTCCGGCGTATTTGCGCAGGCGCTAACGATGAACCTGTAAAACCCGGTAAAAACCTGTTTACGTTTTGTTTACGCTTGTCTTGTCTGTTGAAAAGCAAGGCACAAAACAACTGTGGATTCCTCGATGGATTTTCAAAGGAAAAAGTTGATATGTCTACAGCTATGGCAAACGGTGTTGTATCCAATACGGTCAAACCACTTACAATTGCACACGCCGTTCGCGGTAGACCCACACTAAATGATGATGGTGAGCGTACATTTCGAAACGGTTCGCTCCGCGAAGCAAATGTGAAAAATATTATGAGATCAAATGAGCTGAATGAGCTATCAATGAGTACAAAAAGTGCACAAAGGCTTTGACTTGAGTGGAAACTTTGACACGAACAGTTTAGGTCCTGGCGAATACAAAATACCCGTTGATGATGAGAGGTACAAAGACGAACAGCAGTAGTAACAACAGCAACAGGAAAGCGTCCATGTTGGGTGATGAAGAACCCACGCATCGAAGCGAAGATGCAAGAAACGTTTTTACTTTTATGGCTATTGTCACTAGTATTTCAATTCTTTTGTATACTTTAGATTGTGGATTATCAGCTGTATCAAGTCTGTGTAGTATGTTACTTTTATGTGTAATCTTGTACCTTCGCGTGTTCTACATGAATGTGTAAGTTTATCAGTTTTATCAACACAATGTCGGATCATGTACTTGAAAAATGCAATTTGAGAAGGCAATGCAGTTATCTGTACATGATCAACGTGATGCCTTAGTGAAACCGGTAAAATATAGAAAGGAATTCAGATCTCGTTATGCTAATTTTGTGTATTTTAACGACAACCGTGAATGCCATGTGCCATCAAGACGTTGTGATCGCGAGCCCAGTAGGATACCAGTGGAAAAGCTAAAAAGTCTGTCACAGAAAAGCAGAAAACTAAGGCCATGTCCACACTGATGCGTTTTTGTTTGAATGCGTTTTCGATAGGTGTAAAAACGAGTCGATTGATCTGCGTCCATACTGATACGGACGCCGTAGCGTTTTCAATACGATTTACTTTCAACAGCGTTTTCAAAAGGATCCGTTTTCGATGAAAACGCTCAGCGTTTTCGAGCGTATCAGTGTGGACGGGAGGCCAAAACGCATACATATCAATGCGTTTTCAAACAAAAACGCATCAGCGTGGACATGGCCTAAGATTGTTTGTGTTCCCACGGTCCTGTCGTGTTTATTTCCGCTGGCACACACTCACACAGGCAGCCCAATGCTTTAACGAATCGAGTTTGAGTCACAAAATACACGTATAATTTTTTATATTAATTAGGCTGTGCGGAAATCATCCACAACATCCATTTGCCACTCGCGATCGAAAAGCCCGAGTGAAGGCCATTACGGCCTCTAGTTAATTTTAAATTCACAATTATTTTGGGCTGATTTTCAGAGATGGCACAATCAGTGTGCCATGAAGACAATATACACCGAATATAAACCGGAATAGAAAAACACATCACTGTGTTTTCAAGCGGAAGGCTCCTGTGGAACTCCTCATAAACGTCCAAAGTGGTAGTCTAAATTCATTTGCTTGTGATTTGAGTTTATTTAGAAACTCATAACGGTCAATACAACATGTCATGTTGCTCTTGATATATCGCTGTCAAAACGACTTGACTATTACTTGATCTTTTTTTCTTTTTCACCGTAAAGGAAACAAAGCTTTCCCTTACCATTCAGTTGCATTTCTTTACACTTTTTTATTACCGGTCTCTTGACTCTAGATAAAAAGGGTTGTGCTTTACGACTTGTAAGCAAAATGCTCAGATCCCAAAACACTTTCTGCCTTTAACAAGCCGAAGACTGCAAACAAATTACGCTAAATGATTTGTTCGAGGTAGCTTTGTGGTGATGGGCAATAAATGCAACCGATAAATAAAGATAAACTCAACAGTTTAATTCACATGAGGGAAACACGCCATGTTACATACCCACACACCTTTTCGAACCCCTTGCTTTCATGTAACGGTCATGAAATGTCTCAGGCTTAACACTACAAGCTTCTACCACTACCACTTACTAATTAAGTACTCTAACTTGTAACCCCTGAAAATAAATAACAATCTGTTGAACCGTGTGTGCAGACCCCAGGGTTTATCAACCTTTACCAAATTGTGGCAACATTTTGTGTCAGCCTCAATAACCATACTTCGTTGTTTTTGGGATCCAACGAGAGTCAGTATTGCTGAAACGCATTGTTTCATTAATTGGTCACAGATCGTTTTGCTATCGTATTTATAAACTCTCACCGACAGATCATCATCATCACAGACTGATTTAATTGGGATGATACGGCCTACGTTTTATCTCCGAACTGATGTCAGCTTCGGGAAAATACTTAGTATTTTTTTTTGTTCCCTTGGCCGACAATGTATTTGTCCCGCCGAAAATTTTAGGTAATATTATTTTCAGTAAACGATTTATTTTTTGATACACTTCTAGTCTTGATTTTTCGAGGTGGATTGGACTTTGCGAACAGGTTTTCTTCACAAATAAACCTGATTGGAGGTCTTAACGTTGACATCTCCGAATCCGGCATTGCAAACAATTGTTTTACAGTTTCTCCTCGCGATGGAAGAACGTCAGTCTTGCAATTTTACAGGCTCTTACCCAGGAGGTCTGAAAAAACCCTGATATGGGATTCTTTAACAAGTCGGCCAACAGTGCATGACAAAAATTGTCAACTGTAGAAACCCTTGAGACCCGGTTATGAGTTATAAACTACTCTGCGTTGCTAAATCCAGGAAGTGAATACCAAAACAAGTCCCTTGTGTTTGCGACTACAATAAGCAGTGATTATCAAAACAGCCATCTACATGGTAAATTAAGCTTCTTATATCTTTTGGTTCATCATTTATGGGTATGTGCGGGAACTCACACGCTAACAAAGAACGTTTCATGGTCACCGTCGATAAACAGGAAAGATTCCCAAGCCGAAAATTGTCGATAAGCTGATTTGCCTCTCGGTACGTTTGAACTCAACTAACACTAATAAAAGTTTATTGTTTATTTTTAGTTTGTGCAAATGTTAATTTTACTTCCGACATTTTCTCAAAAAATGCTGCAATTTTGCTGGTCATCTCTTAGGTGTGTCAAAATAAGTTTTTCACACTGCGGACAAATGTTCGAGTCTGACCTTTCCATTTAGACACGTCACGTCAAGTCACGCAAAAAAAAACAACTGTTCGGTGCGGTGGTCTGACTGGTTTTGGTACGGGCGGTATATTTTTTTTATTATTATTTTGCTTGATGCCAATCCGCACATGAAGAACAGATTTCCAGACACCAATCGCAATAAAGCTTAACGTGACCTGTTTTTCAGCTGATAATCACATTAATAATAATACGATTTAGAGAAGACCCATCTTGATAGATAAGTGATGGACATTCATCATTCAAAGCTACGATCTCATTAACACAAAACAGATGGCAGAAATATTCAGGAGCTCTGGATTATAATGACTAATTCCTCTGCCACCTCGTTCTACCCCCATCCCAGCCGTTAAAAACACGACATTTCTCGCTTTTTTACTAAACGTTGGGGACTGGGAGAACAAAACGAAGCACTTAGAAATAGACGGCATGTGTGGTCCTTATATTTCGAGAGAATTTGGTGTTTCATCCTGTGTTAATTCTTAAGCCGCTGGGCCACTTAAATCTTTTATTTTTGTTCTCGTTGAGGGTGAGAGTTTAATGCACCATTAAAAACTGGAAAGAAAGTGCCACGTCTGACCCAGGACTTTCTGAACTTTTTAGTCAGAAAAAGTTTCAATGTGTACATGTGAAGGTCGTACCAATTTCGCTAGGAGGTGGTTAAGTTTCCCATTGGAGAGATGTCATTCGAATCTTTGTGGTCAATTAGCGCTGTAATGACAGAAGAATGTTTTTTTTGTACTAACTGATATTCACATGAAGGAATGATAGCCCTCATAAATAAGTTGTGATGGGAACGGAAAGCCGATTAGCTAATTCTGAAAGATAAAATTGACAGCAATACTATCGGCAATTGTTAACTTTATATCCGTTCCTGGTAACCTCTGAATTCAGATTATTACACACTTGAGTGTATGCTATAATGTAAATCAGACTTGACTCCTTGCCGGATTCTAAAGCCCAGAACTATTAACAGTTCCAGAAAAAGTATATATCTATTTGTTTGTTATGGTATGTTTTCGGCTTGTTATCTTGTTCGTATTTACACAATCTAGTTAGCTTGTTGAAGTTTTTTTTTTACACCAAATGTATTTTTGTGTCGATTTTCAGTTGACTGAAACTGGATGTCTAATGAACATGTGTTCCAACCGCTCAAAAAGGTGAAAATTCAAAAGTCCTCTGCAAAACCTTTCTTCACCTTTTATACCTTTATCTATCTAAAGAAAGATAAAAATTCTCAGGCAAACCGCGGTGCGAGATTTCAAGCGTCTTTAGAGTGTGTCTCCTTAATGCATCTTAGTTACTTAGCCTTTCTGTATATAAATTTCTCCTTACTAAACCAGTCTATATCTGTTGTTTGAACATCATGATGCGATGACAAAACAGAACCGACAACGTGAGATAAGTAGATGTCTGTGATTCTGAGTTGCTATTTTAAAGGAACAGGACTTAAGGACTCCATACGTTGAAAAATGCTCGGCCCAACTTCATGCAAGGATAAGCGGTATTCAGTGGATTGAGACAGAGGTTCAAGATCCTCAGCAAGAGATTCTAAGCTATGAATTCAGTGGCGAATATAGAAATTGCGGTTGGCGGTAGTGTCCCACCACCTATTTCCCTTTCGTAAACGATCGATGACATCATTGGTAACCAAGCCGTTAGAAGGGCAGATGTTATTACTGTGTCATAATAAGGTAATTTGTAACATTTTAAATTGTCGTCGAAAGGGCGACGTTTAGGCTCTAGTTAAACTACGGGATAGGGCTAAGGTAACCTGTTTTATTAAAAACTGAACTTCGGATATTAAATTTCCAGCATTTTCATTGGCTAGCCGGACGCAGGTTATCAGCTCATATACCGAGTGCGACAAATATAGTCAATGAACGCATCAGCAAAACAAGATACTGAGCTGAGTAAAATGTTCCCCCCAAAACTGGCAGCCACTAGCACAATCGCAGCGGAATGAACAAGTAGAAATTGCAACACTGGAACCGACATACAGACGAAATTGTGTGTTCTTTTAGAATGACAAAAGAGCAGATCTGGTTTCTTTTTAAACAATTTCGTTGCAGCTCTGAGAAAAGTCCACGGCAGCATTCACTCATGATAGGAAATCCTAGCCTCCGAAGGAAAATAAATCAACACAGTAAAAGTGGTGTTTTACCTGCACTAGATGTCATCTACCAATCACCAGCTTCAAACATTTAACTTTTACAAGTGTTACGTTTAGTAAAGACGAGAGGAATCACTGCTCTCGTTGTTTTTCAGTATTATTCTGTTCGGCCGCGGTTCCAGTTTCTGTGCCACGCATCAGATAAACTTCAAGAGGCTCAGGATGTTTCTCTCGTAGCCATGATATTTCTTTTGCTTATAACTCAGGTTTCTTGTTTCCGACCAGTTTCGGTGAGACGATCGATGTTCTAGTTTGATGAACTGAAATTATGTCTTCATTGTAATCAAATTTGCACATGGCACTGCCAGTTGTTTGAGTGAATTACAAACTCGCTTTATTCGGCACGTACATCCTTGTGAAAGCCATTTTATCCGCTTCACAAGAAATGATTGAAACTGACCATTTACAAGAGTCCTAAACCAATAAAATAGAGTGGTTTTTCCAAAAATAAAGCTCCTGTGTTCTTCTCGGATACTTCCGTTAAGTTCATTCAACTTTTCCCAGAAACGCTGCAACAAATCTTAAGGTTTTCGCGCCCTTTTCGTTTAGTCATGTGATCAACAAATGTTTCCTTTTCACGATTTTTCTTTCTCTATGTTTCTTTCTTTCATTTGCTTTTGGTTAAGATTCTCAATTCGTGGTCGCAGTGTTTTTAAATAAAACAATTATTCTACTCGGGCTTGCTGGATATGAAATGATCATAACCAGCTCGGCGCTACGCCCCTCGTTGGTTATTTATCATTTCATATCCAATGCGCCCTCGTAGAATAATTGTTAAATAGATGAATCCGCTGTCAAAGCCAGTTAACTTTTGTATATAATTAAAATTTTGGGTCTGTGACCGATCAGCAGGTTAGTGTAGTGGTTAGGGAAATAGCATGGCAAGCGAAGGGTTCAGGTTCAATTCTGGATTGGAATTTCTACCGGTTGAAAAAATTTCTAAGTGTCTTAAAAATGGCAACGACCGTTTACGAAAGGGAAATTTGGCACTCCTACACTTCATTGATCAAAAAAGCAAAGTTATTGTGAACTAAATGTGCAAAAGTTAAACAGCCTGGTATCTAGTGAAATATCATTAGCATAAAATGTTTGGGCGACAGTCAAAAGGCGTGAACATAAATCAAGCAGAGCGAATATTTAAAATTAACTCTTGACTTGCTGCTCTCTTAGTTATCGGCGGTAAAACATTGAAAGCCGTTTACAGCACTAGGATTTTAAATCAATTTTACTCCTTTAATGACAAATAATATATATATTTAGGCAGGCCTAAAAGCGGAGCTCCACAATTATTTCCTCAATATTAGCATTTACAGATAAACTAATAAGGCAATGCCACAGGACTTGAGTCATGACTCCAATAAGGACTTCTCTATATTGTGATTACATATACATATTTTTTTACTGTTTTGCTGCAGAACTAAAGCCACCATTCAATCAAGTGCAAACGTAGATTTTCGAAATATCATCGGGCTTTGTTTCACAGGAACTATATGATTATGATGAGCAAAAACGATTAACAAACTTTTCTTCATCACAGTTTAATTACATCTGATTACATTTCGATACAAGTGGTAAAAATTACTTAACTAGGTTAACAGTTCTAGTGTCCCACTATTAAACCAACTTCACAACCGACATGTATCGGTGACATTTTAATCTATCAAAAAATATTTTACAGCGAAAGTGCGATAAAACCTCAAAGTGAGCTCATAAAAGAACAAAAGTACTTTGCTCGCCTTGTTTTGAACATTTTATTGTGTCATTCTTGTGATCTATTACAGTAAAGACGATAGAAAGTGCCGTCGATGTCCTTTTACAATAACATGGAAAAACGTTGAGCGAAATCGACTTTACTTTTCCTTGAGAAAAGTGACTGCGACAGACTGATCGAGCATAGTATTTTAGCCATGAATCAACTCAGGAGATCAACTGCAATTATCTAGTGATGCTGAGAATGGTTTTTTTTCTTGACTTCGATCAATTACAAATATTGTAAACTACAAACCTTGACTACAACTCGTGGGCGGTATTATTTTTTAGAACACTATATATAATTACAAGTTGAGGGTAGTATTATTTTTGACATCACTGTTAATGATAACATCTGACTCAGGATTTCTGAAAAACATTTTTCAGCCGTAAACATTGAACAAAGGACGAAGTTTTTACTGCAATAGCCTTGAAAATCTGCGATTTTTTAACTAACAACGAGAATTGCTTTTGAGGGACAACATATTGCTGGCATTTCCAATGCTGCAGCCGTTAAAAATCGTGTTTACGTTTGGCAATGAGTTGTCGATTACTCTTTGCGAGTTTCCGAAAACAAAGCGAAGCCGAGGATATAAACCGTCCGGACTTCGCTTAGCTTTTCTTCAACCAATACTTTGCCCAAAAAATGAGCGACAGCAGGGAAAACGAAGAATTTTAGGATTCAAAATGAAATATTGGATCGAAAATATGCATTTGGAAAGAAGACGAGCATTTTTTAGTACGAAAATAGCATGAAAACAACAAACGGTAAGCTAGAAAACAAAGAACGATGCCGGCGAATGTTTCTTCGGCGTTCCTTGTAGAAGTTGGAAAACTAAGACAAGTAACAAACATAACTCGTAGCGGACAGAGAAAAATCACCATATGTCATATAAAACACAACAGGAGTACTAACCTGCGGACAGTTTAAGTCAGTCAACAATCACTCCGAGCGCAAAGCTTAAGCAGAAGCCGTCATTTCACACAAAAGTATTCATATGCTAAGCAGATACAAATCCTTAGCGGGCCTTGAAGTTTTTCACCGTCACTTTGTGTTACTTCCCATGTTTACGAAGGAAGCTTCTTCAATTAAGGATTTTTAGCGGCAAAACCGTCCAGTTTAATACACAGCAAAAGTCAGCAATCGAAGACAGCGCCTGCATGATTAAAACCCTGCCAAACCACACGATCTTTTCTCTCGAAGATCCGTAAACTATAAAATATCAAAGCCAGGCAATCCAATTTGCTGCTGTTAACATCCAAGGGCTGATTCTCATCGGTTTAAACAAAGAACGAACTGAGAAGTAGTCAAGGTACAGCTGTAGGCGGCGAATTGTTTCCAGGACGAAGATCTGTTGAACCTGGCGAAAAATTACGCCTCGTTTTGGCCTGGCTTGAGCCTGCGATCGAATTGAAGACCAGTATCTGGTCAGCGGTCAACTTCAAAAAAACAGCTGACCTCGACAGCTCATAACTTGAGCCCGCAATATGGTCACGTGATACTGGTCAGCGGATACGTTGTTTTGACAGGTGTCAATTGACATTGACATGGATGTCTAATATCAAAGATGTCCGCTGTAAACTAGGTGGTCAGCTGGAGTATGGCCGCCATCTTGGATTATTATTATTATTATTAGGGTATTATTAATTATTGTGCGAGGTCGTCGTCGTCGTCGTCGTCGTCGTCGTCGGTCGCGCCCACGAGCAATACCGCTAGCCAAAATTACCATGAGAAAAGCGGTTGACGGGTTTCTATAGGTATGGGGCTCCGCTTTGCGGCCCTTCGGGCCGCTGGAGCTCCGCTATTAAATCCAGTAACTTATTGCTGGCTGGCAAGTGACGTCATGGCGGCCATGTTGGTGGTCAAGAACAATAGCCTTTCTCTCCGCTGGGAACTAAATTCTATTTTTATGTAAATTCTTCAAAGGAATTTTCTATTGTTTAGACCCCCAACAGGGCCGCCCTGTCACGTGGTTGAAAACCAAGAATAGACACATCACACTGATTTCAAATACATTTTTTTAAAAGTCACATCACCAGCAGGGCAACTAACTACGTGAGGGGCTTAGACTGTGGAATAGTCACGTTACTGCCATGGTCGTCAACATCTTCAAGTACTACACTCAGATAATATTTGATAAACCAAATACTCTAGTATGTGTAAAACACAGTTGTGAGAATAAAGACTCCTTGAGTAGGATTATAAAGCTCTACTCAACGCCCAGCTGGTTCCCCTGAAAATTACCGTTTTTTTTTTATAATCTGTTAGTGAACTCTTTAAGGGCCAGCGGGTGTTATCGTCATGTTTCTCAAAACGATCACGACGTCAATGTTGCTACTATTCCAAATGCTTTGGGACTTTTCTGACGTGCTAACTCTCACCAAATTACGTGAATTACCTGAAAATAATTTGACGGAAAAATATTGGGTTCGGTGATTTTGTCATAAAAACTCTCATAAGTGATATCTTGACACGTTGTTTACTTAGTGACGAAAAAATACTCTGATTTGCCGCCTCCTTTCACGCCTGCCTAATTTGTCCTCAAACCAGACAATGAATCAGCGTTCTAAGGCTGTGATGTTGGAGGTTTGCAGTTTGATCATACGGTCCTTGTTAAATTTCACGAGCGTGAAATACAAAGAACTAAGAGTTACAATACGTCACGGCGTTTTTTGACGACTCAATTGTTCCATTTCTACTGTGTTGTTTATTTAAGGACATCAGACAAGCCCACCTACCGCAACTCTAATTGTAAGCGATTACCTTAATTAATTTTGTTATCTGCGATGGCTCATAAAAACTCGCACCATGTTATAATGGGACAAAGTTGACTTTGTGGTCAAGGACAAAGGGAATAATTGGAAGGGGAGCGAGTACTGTGGGTTTTTGGAATGCTGCACATATTTCCATACACAGCGCAGTGTTATACTTATTCGGCTTACATCAACTAGTTTTTCTTGTCTCACGCGTCAACATGAACACCAAGTTTAAAGCGGCATCTTGGCAATACCTATTGCTTTTCTTTTTGTAAGTATACTGAGATGAATCTTTTTGCTAAAAACACACTCAGTGATACGATTTGGTATTCTAAGAACATTTCCTATTTCACCAGCGATCTATGTGGCACATTCACCCACGCAGAACTGTCGAGAAACAATAAATTAGTGTCGGATTTATTTATCATTATAGGAATTGCCTTATTTTGTTCATCCAGGGACAACAAAGCCAGGAGGTAAGTCTGAGAAGAGCGAATATTATTATGATTGTTATTATTATCATGGTGTTCGTAAACTGTTAACTAGCTATCGCCGTTAATCACGATTTCTGATTATCTGACCGCAGACAAAGTACTTAGACATCCACGTAAGTACTGAGAGAAAGCGCAGTGACACACGAAGTCTTCCTTTTCACCGAGAAACTCAACTGTATTCCCGGTCCAGTCGAAGCCATCTTCGCATACGTGGGAAAAAAATTGACGCTCTGGGAAGAGATGGCGACAAATATGGTAGGAAAAGTTTTGTTAATTAGGGAAAAGCGTCTTATGGGATATTTATTGACAGTTGCAAAGGCCACATGCCAGGATTTTCACTGACACCATGCACTTGGTGTCTTAACTTAATGCGTATTTAGTTGTTGATGATCGACTCAACCGGCAAGTTGACGAGAAAGGTTCTTTACCCCAAACTGAAGTCAGTGTTTCTTCATTACACTCTATTACATCGAGTAAAGCGATTCAGTAGACAGAGTCAAGCATCACATCTTGGCTTTCTTTTCACACATTTGACAAGGGTGGTTTAATCGGATATAGAGAATCCAAACGTCTCCTATGGCCCACAGCTTTTAAGCCTTTTATCCTTTAAGCCCGCCGCACGCGTGAGGAAAGAGCTGAGCAAAATTCCTCGCGAGGCAGTTAGCTCAACCGTTTCCTCATGTGTGCGGCAAATTTTCGGTGAGAAATTCGCCTCGCGAGGCGAATTAAACAGACCTTTAGTGTTGCCTCATAATTCAGAAACAGAATATCTGCAAATAATACGGTCAACTTAATAAAACGCAATTTGTTTACTGAAACGTGCCTTGATTTCAATGTTTCCAAACTGTTTGGTGTGAAAAGCATTTTAAATAACCGCCTCACAGAGCCCTTAATGTTGATAAATATGAAATATATTTTAGCAGAATTCTGTTAAAAGCTGGTGCTTTCATTCAATTGTAGCGGAATCAGTGTATGCACGGCATTTACAGCCGGTTTACTTTCCACAGAATACGCTAGCGATTATGTAGAGTCGTAGAGTCTTAAGCCTTATTGGTGGCACAACCTTAATCCTCCCGCTAAAAGAAAATTTTGATCATCGTAGTTATAACTGAGCGAGGAATTTAATCTATTTATGTCAAGTCAGCGTTTGTTTGTCCTTATACGGCGCCAACATACACCTTTGATACTTTTATGATATCCTTATCTATCCTTTTAGTTACAAAACCGTCAACGCTGCGTTCTCTCTAACAATTGTCCTACTTTTTTTCTTTTTCCGCTCGGGTTCTTTGAAAATAGTATTTTCCCAGTACGGAATGGACATCATCTCCGGTAGTAATTTGCAACGAAGTTTGCTTCATTTGCCGCTAAATTGATTTGTTTTCTTTGTATTTGTATCAATAGTGTAACCAAGAAACTATGTATAAATGTGCTGTTAAAGCTGCAAGCTCAAGACCAAGGATTTATAGAGCGTATTTTCGCAAGTTGATAGACTGTTACATGGCATCAGAAATTACAGTGTACAATATTAAAGTTTCCAAAAGATTTGTCCAAATTTATCCAGTGTAAACAAACAAAACTGCACTGCATGCCTGCTGACCGATATCTGTGCTTTTCTTGCAGCGAAATTAGTGATCGAATCCGACAACTTTGGAAGGGTGCGAATTCGCGGAGCGTTAACTCATTACTACTTGTGCATCAAACGAAACGCGACCTTGATCGGAAGAAAGGTAACTCTTATTTCATATGGCACTTTCATTATGTTATGTGCCCAGTGTTTACAGAATGCTGTTTGTTCTTTGATAATAGGAAGGATTAAATGCATAATGAAAATTTGCATCCCAGCGGAGAGAAAGGTCGGTTCAAGATATGACGTTTATTGAACTTAATTAACAATTGGCAAATTAAGAATGCTTTTGGACCACAAACGGTATTCTCTTAGAAAGCTTATCCATCCACTCCCAGTAACGGGAAATTGTTTTTCACGTCAAGCCGTGCCTTAGAGTGATGAACGGCAAATACAATCCACGCACGACAAAAGACCGTGTGGGTCGGGCAAAAGGATTATTATTAATATTATTAAAACCTTAATTAACGTCGGTGATTCCTTTACTCTCTAGAGAGTATTCTCCCAGGAAGCCGACGGTGCGCTCATTTTACCCCCCTCTTTCCATCAGTGCTCCGTTTTAAGGGTATTTAAAGCTACTTAAGCTACTCTGAAAGGAAAGAAGTCGAAACAAGGATGTGAGATCCAGGGATCGAACTCGGGACCTTATGCACTAAGGCTGCGCACTAACCGACTGTGCCACCCTTGCTCCTTGTACCACGTGGCCATTAAAAACTTTTGCTACTGTCAATCCAAATTTTGAGATGAATTCCTAAATTCCATTTTCATTATCATGATTTATGGCCTTTAAAATTTCAGCAATTAGGTCTCCCTGATTCTGTTTTACGCATTTTGCAATTATTTTGCCTCGGTTCCATGTATTCGTTTTTTCCCTGTATTTCAAGATGTCTTTTGCATTCCTTAATTTTGTTGCCTTTTTCCATTTTCGCTCATTCCATATTTTGCTTTCTGCCCTCGGCTGTCTAGCCTATGTTCTGTCATTTGGCAAAATGAAATGTTTAACTCTGAACTTTGGCGTTTTAAAATTATGTTGCCTCAATTTCATGTCCGATGTGAAGGGCCTTCGGTAAAACGACGAACACAGAACATCCCGGAACATTCAGGAACATTCCGGAACATAAAAGGATTTTGATAATTAGAAAGTGGCAATGCTGTAACTACTCAATTTTAACCGTTTTACGGTTAAAAATATAACGTATGCCTGAAATACAATCTAGAATCTAATAGAAAGAGAATCTAGAGAGAGCCACTGAATTGTGTCTGTTCTCAGGTTAGTGTGTTTTTCCCGATTAAAAAATGTCTCTTCAAGATTGTCCCGAAGTTGTACGGCACACAAAAGCACTCACGAGTTACTGACAATTCCCGGGTT
This sequence comes from Galaxea fascicularis, assembly GCA_948470475.1. NCBI lineage: Eukaryota > Metazoa > Cnidaria > Anthozoa > Scleractinia > Euphylliidae > Galaxea > Galaxea fascicularis. The sequence goes on along the minus strand of OX419336.1, from coordinate 17,524,729 downwards.
TAATTACGAAAATGAAACAAAAATTACAAAATAACTGGCCCCACGATCCTCGTATTGTTTGTGTTGTGTCTCCTCGAAAAACCTCCTCTCTGTCACAATCCTCCTTGGTTTCCTATTACAATTTCACTTATCAATCATCTGACACCCGGTTGTAACGCTAGACAGTCACGCTAGTTCCGGTCAAGGTTGCCAGTGTGGAACGAAGGCTGAATCTACGAATTTCTGTACTTGGTCATGTTTACAAGTAATAAAGTGTCATAACTTGTCGTTCAATGTGTTATAAATGATGGTTTGATTGGAAGAAAATAATAACACTTTCCTTTATTCTCCATAAAACAAGCAAGTTCCGTCCGGCAAATAAATAAATCATCAGTGCTCTAGGAGTCCGAACTACTTAACACAAGTAGCTAGCTTTTGTTGAAGGCAAAAGTGTTGGGTTAACGGCGTTAAACCTCGACAAAGCGACCATCGCTCACTTTTTTAAGGTGCACGAGGAGGGTTTCACCTTAAAGTAATCAAGAATGGGAAAAGTGAAAACGTACGGCTATTATCGAACGGGTAGTTCCTAAAAAGACTGCACGTCTTTGCCTTTTCTGCCGCGGAAGATCGAGATATCCAACAGGATGATGATTTTCAGGCAACATTTGACACTCGATATTGACGTGACCATCTCGATCTCCTCAAAGTGTTCGTCAGATATCCACCGTAATATCTCTCTCTTTGTAGAATCTTCTTACCCTTTGTAAGCTAAGGTCATGTCCACACTGATGCATTTTAGTTTGAAAACGCATTGATATGTATGCGTTTTGGCCTCCCGTCCACACTGATACGCTCGAAAACTCTGAGCGTTTTCATCGAAAACGGATCCTTTTGAAAACGCTGTTCAAAGTGAATCGTATTGAAAACGCTACGGCATCCGTATCAGTGTGGACGCAGATCAATCGATGCGTTTTTACACCTATCGAAAACGCACACAAACAAAACGCATCAGTGTGGACATGGCCTAAGTCCGCATGTTTCTATTGGACGAAAACTAAATTAAATAAGAAATAAATTGTGGATTTACGGGAAATTAAAAGACAGTAGGGTTCAGTATAGCTCACCAGGAAAGAGAACTCGGAGCTTTTCACTAATTGCGTTGTACGAACAATTTACCTCCATTCGACGAGGTCTCGTGAAATAAACCCATTTTTTCTGGCCAGTCTATCGGCTCCAGTCTCTCGCGAGTTTAGCCTCGTTGTCAAACCGTTTCCAGGCTACCTCTTTCCGACTCTTTTGGTTGCTTTTGAATACCTGCCATGAATGAACGTTAGGAGCTTGGTATTCAAGCACATAATTTCCAGAACGCAGAATGCGAACGCAAAAAAGAAAGAAGCAGCATGGAATCGAGGCCACATAATTCCAGAATACGAAATGCAAAATTTCAATATCGGAAATAAGCATAGAGCATGGAATCGAGGTCACATAATTCCAGAATGCAAAATGTGGAATGCTAATATCATAATTTAAAAATAAACATCGAGCATGGAATCGAGGCCATATAATTTCAGAATGCAAAATGTAGAATGGCAATACTGCAAATAAACCATCAGCCATAAATCACAAGGTCAAAATACAAATGAAATCTGGATACCAAGGAATGGCCAGGTGTGACACTTATTGATATAGCCAAACGATTTCTTGAACGTGATATAACTGCCTGATATTTCAAATGTACAAACTTATTACGATTAAGACAACAAAGTGCCCAAATGACCGGCAGTCGGTCAAATCGGGAACGGCTTCCAATCAGTATTATGTGCGGCAGTCCGATTCAGCTTGATTCGGGCTTCCTTTCAAGGGCTTTGTTATCTTAAGACTTTGTATCTTTAGACTAGGCGTGTTTTAGTTAGGATTAGGGCTAGGATTAAAAAAATATCGGACTGCCGGTAATTTAGTGTTTTTACAACCTTGACCAGTGTTGACCGGCTGCCTGGCATCCAAATAGTCAACCAGAATTACTTTCCAAGACGTACTGATGAATGTTTGCGTAAGTTCAGTTTGCTCACGGTGAACGTTTCTTGTTCGTTGCTCGTTGAATATCAGCTCGCATCACTGACAAACATTATTGAATTTCGTGATAACATTAGAGCGCAACCTTTGTTTACTAGGCGGAAACGCGTTGTCCACTTGCAGCATTGGCAAACCCCGTACCCAAGGATAACATCCTTATCGAGATTTTAATGGTTTAATCTCTATGAATGAACCAATAAAAAAATAGGTCAAGATCCAGTCCTCCTATCCATTAGAAACTCATTAGTCTACCAAAATTCGATATCCCTCACTCTCCACACTGATTTCCAATCAGAAAGTTAAAAAAAACACATCATCTTCCTCACAAGTATTCATTCATTCATTCGTTCGTTCGTTCGTTCATTCATTCATTCGTCCGTTTGTTTGTTCGTTCATTCATTCATTTATTTATTTATTCATTATTTATTGTGGTCCACAAAGGAGACCAGAAACCTAATTTTGGTGGGAATACCTGTCCAAGTTGGTTTGTATGTTCAAAGCAGGCAGACAAATTCGAGAAAGGCGGCCATTTTGTCTGCTCCTCCACCCCGCCTATTAACCTCGTTTTCATGCAAGCCTCCCTCCGATAAAGAACTGATATGCTGGTGTTCTAAGATGGGTAAAACAAGACGTAAGCACTTAGTCACATGACCATGATTTGTGGTCAGAGAATTTTACCCACCGAGCCTCTCGGCGATGGCAAAAGACCAACATGGTTTGTGGTTCCAAACTTAACAACCTACCGAGTGGCTTGGTGGTGCGCTATTTAATCAGGGGTTGTGATCAGAACACAACGCAAGCAAGCAGTTCAATTCTGTCAGTCCAGTGTAGTGCGAACCGAATAAAGTCTGCTTAGCCAAGAGAAATTGATCGCGTCAGTCAAATCGCTGGTAAATTTGCCAACGTAAGTGATTCACAAACTTAATATAGAGTTTGGAGAATCTCTGACAAATGCGGGGCATCACAAAGCCAGGTCACAAAAGGAAAAGAGAACCATCTAGAATTTCTGCGCGTACAGTTCTAACACTATTGAATTAAAGAACAAGAGATCTATGGATTCGAGATGAAATATGTTCTTATAAAATATGTTCCTTAAAACCTCATTTCTAAGGCATTTTGCACTGACTACAAATGTTGGTGCTCTTGGTATAACGGCCAACGCTATTATCGTAAATTTTTTTTTTTGCTCGAAGAAAAGCAACTGTAAATCGGGATTGAACTGTTACAAACAAGCATGCGATCCACCAAGTGGATCGCCGATGCCAACCAAATCACCTTTCACTCAACATAGAATTCCTTGTAATTATTTTAAAAGGAGGTAATCTTCCTGACAACGACGGTGTTAAGTTGAGTTGTGATTCCCTAACTGAAAGTCTTCTTCACTCGTAAGCGTAATGCCGTTTGATGTTGATGGGAATGATGGTGATTATTTCACATCAGCTATATCAAATTGCTGCTTTGCACTTTCAAGTTCGTATGGCTGAAAGTCAGTCAAAGGAAAATAAGGCTTCCTAGCAAAGAAACATATTTGCAATTGTTTGTTTTTGGGGCAAAAAAGAAATTGACCAAATAAGAAGGCTGCAGAAACTACAGCACGGAGGCAGAAAAGACTAGCTCAAGACAGTCAAAACAAAAGAAATACATACACGAAAATTAGCACTCAAGTTTTTAGGTACAGGCAAGGAAGCAAAAGATACACTTGCAAAACAAAGGAAATTGTTCGCAAGAGAAGGGATGTCATAGGGATTATTTCACACAGGTATCTCGACGACACTTTATTAATCTTTGATTGCCGTTACTAGTATATTTATTTATTTATTTGTTTTCTGCAGCCCACTAAATCCAAAAGATGTGTCTTTTACGAGACGTATGCTGAAAACCACTACACGGAATTTGTATCTGCTTATAACGAGAGTTGGACCATTGCGGTGTCCAAAAAAGGCAAAATGAGGCCTGGTCACAAAGGAGGGAGGGGACAAAGAACTGTCCAATTCATTGAACGAGCTTCGAAGATCATCATTCAAACTACAAATGTCAAAGAGTCCCTTTACCACGGTCTCCGTGATCACATTGAGCAGCTGTTACGTGCTTATAGAGCTAAAGAAGACCATGGTAACAAAGAGAAGACAAGGAAAATGCCCCATCCAGCAGGATATACACAATCCATAAAACGTAAAAACAAAATAAAAAGAATAGAGAAAAAGATGAGGCAACGATCAAAAAAAAAGTTACTGAAACTACTCAGGAAAGATCAACCCCAGACGGAAAGACAAGAAAAAACTTAAGAAAATACCTGTTCGTAAGACAACTTTAATACTCAATTCCACTTTTTGGCTATTTACCTTGCCTTCACCTCTCAGAAAGACAAATGATTAGTGCCTTGTCTTCTTGAGAGGATTATTTGTTGTGTTTCCTGCTACCCAGGTATATCCAATGTTTGTGTTGCTTACTATTAAGAGCCAATTTCTGTAAATATCGAGAATCCGGCGTCACTCGTGAAAGTTCGAAATTCTTCATATTTTGCCTAAATAACACCTATGGTGAGTTATTTTCGAAAATAGTATTCAAACATCGTGAAGCGCTTGATTTTTTCTGAAATCGAGGAAAGTTTGAAAAACGCCATTTTAGCGCCATGTCGCTGCGAAAATGGAGTAAAATGATGCATTTTGTTATCGCTCGTGTAGATGAACGCGGTGACGTCTATCAATGCAACTTGGCCAGAACATAACACATCTATAGTTCTTTCCAAGGC
>OX419336.1:17497425-17509925 GCA_948470475.1 Galaxea fascicularis | reverse complement strand
AGCGATCGTGATGTAATATGTAATGGCCTTGAACACCTGATTATTACGGATCTCTTCCTAGCTTTGGCTCCTTCGCTGCATGGGCATGCATACATGACAAGGCGAAATATCTATTTTAGTCTTTCCTATTTCAGCTTTTCGACTTGAACACTGTTGCAAATTTTTTCAGTGAATGAAATTGTCTCCGAGAGACGTTGTTTTCTTCAATCTTAAGGTCAACGTCACGCAATTACGTTTCCCTTTTGGGGTAAATCACAGCATGTTTCTGCACCCCAAGACGGTGGCTAAGTAGGAATTCAACATGTATCACTACATCATAACTTTAAAAAGGTGTTAGATGGGGAAAAAGAAGCAGTTTAGAACGAGCTAAAGGTCACTTGGACTGATTGGCCGTGCCGATCGGCATCGAGTTACATTTAATACTTCGCCACCTACTTTGACCTTGTGAATTGAAATGTTGAAGGTTATCGCTCTCAGACAGTTTGAAAACGGTATGTAAACTAGCCTGCGAGCAAGCTCTCCACTGGGGTCTCACGCAAGATTTTCGAGCGCGAGCGAAGCGAGGCGCGAGAGGATTGGGGCGGGGTCGAGAGAAGGAGAGCTTGCAACGATCACTGAAGAAATTTCATTTCCCCTTGCACTGAGAGAAGGGAAATACCATTGGCTGAAAAATGACATACTGTCAACCAGTAATGATTGATGACAGCCTTGCAGGACCTGCCGTACAGTTTTCGCGGAAAATATGGTCGGGTACCTGGGAACAGTTGAAAATAATGTCTGTAACACCGAAAAAAAAAAAGGAAGAAAAGCTCTTTTACCTTCGGTAAAGGAATTCTGTCGACTCTGTGGTTGTTACTTTAAGGTTCAATACGGAAGCCAGGCCCGCCACATTGGAACAGAAAATTTATTTCAACCTTCGAAGCAAAAAGGTTCAATCGGTGTTGTCCTCGCCGATCTGTGCGAAAATGTAGGATTGACAGAGAAACGGTGTGAAAGCAAATCGGACCGAATTTGAAAGGCTTGTGGACGGAAAATAAGGACGTTACATCAGTTGCACTCGTTTATTGCAAGCGCTTTGTTTAACGATGATCAAGAGACGGCCTCGAGTGGAGAAGACAGATTCAAGCGATGTCTTCCCACGTCGGTCTCTTCGCCTGAATACTGCTTAGACCAGTCCTTTTTATCAGCATATGTAATCGGCAATAGCATTAGAATAACTGTATGCGTTTTTCCTACTGCTGAAACAACGCCAATGACAAAAAGAGTGAAGGCGAAAATGTTGTCTCATGCACTGACGGCCTTGTACTTTCAAGTACGAGAAGGAAAAAAGTTGGCGCGTAGCGGAAAAAAAAATTCATAACTCCGGTTCTATTTCGACTACGAACATATATGCGGTCTCTATTTGAAGCTTAAAGAAAGCGCTACAATCTAGGACGATTTATTTTGACGCGCCAGCACGAGGAAACCTGATAAACGGTCGAGAACAGGCAGGTATCTTTTACAGGTCACATTCCACAGGTCACGGGTACAGGTCACGGGTACAGGTCACTGTTTTGTCGATTGGTAACTAAGCCAAACAGTTTCATCACGATCTAAAAAGAAATTTTGGATAGTGATTAGGGCTAGGCGACACTTTTGGGCTTGTTTATTTATCTGTAGCACGGTGACCTGTACTTTGACCTGTGGAATGTGACCTGCAAAAAAAACCTGCCGGTCGAGAACACAAACATGTTGAGCGTGAGAAACTAAGCTCATTAATATGCGAATATTCTCTTGACTTGTCTTCTCTGACTGAAAAGTTCTTGAATATTGCTTAGACTAGTCCTTGCATTAGTATGTGCAATCGACAATAGCATTAGAATAACTGTATGCGTTTTTCGTACTGCTGAAACAGCGCCAATGACAATAACAGTGAAGGGACCCTAATATGTTGTCTTATGCACCACACAAGCTTTCGCATTCTCCAGAAGTTCTTACGCCACCACAAACGACTGGAAGATTAAACTCTTTCCGTATCCCGTAGGTAACACAGCAAGAACGTCATGATTTAAATGAAGACTTTTCACCGCTGTAACCTGCTGTTCTTTCAGTTGGAACTGAACGCCTGATGCGGACTGAAACTCGCTTAAAACCTCCGAAATCCTTGTCTGCAATGTTGGCGCGGTCTAGACGAGTTGACTAAAAAGCCTTTTAACTTCCGGTGAAATTCAATCCAACCCTTGCCGTCCTGCGGTTTCCGGGGTGGAAATGAAATTTCTTCAGTGATCGTTGCAAGCTCTCCTTCTCTCGACCCCGCCCCAATCCTCTCGCGCCTCGCTTCGCTCACGCTCGAAAATCTCGCGAGAGACTCCAGTGGAGAGCTTGCTCGCAGGCTATATGTAAACTTATAATTAATTGTACAGTAACCCGTAGGGCGCTCAGAATAGCGAGAAAAGTGTTTGCATTGGTAGACGTTTAATTCATGAGTTAGCTTTGGTGTTCATGTTGATTTCAAGAGCGGTCGCGATGCAAAAATTGACTTAACGTTTCCTTCTCTCGGCGGGGCACTTTTGTCGGGCCGCGGAAGAAATTTTAACACAACAGAGCGCAAAGAATGCACTTTAAGAAAATACTAATTTCAACGTCAAATTCTATGTACCAGTGGGCTTTTTGTGGTGCGGAAGTTAGCTAAATTTTGGTTAATCGCTGAAGCGTTTGAACTAGGGTATTTGTAACAGTTAAAAACGGTTTTATACCAGCAGATTTTTCAAAAAAAATTTGTGCCTTGGAAAGAACTATAGATGTGTTATGTTCTGGCCAAGTTGCATTGATAGACGTCACCGCGTTCATCTACACGAGCGATAACAAAATGCATCATTTTACTCCATTTTCGGCAGCGACATGGCGCTAAAATGGCGTTTTTCAAACTTTCCTCGATTTCAGAAAAAATCAAGCGCTTCACGATGTTTGAATACTATTTTCGAAAATAACTCACCATAGGTGTTATTTAGGCAAAATATGAAGAATTTCGAACTTTCACGAGTGACGCCGGATTCTCGATATTTACAGAAATTGGCTCTTAAAGACAATAATCAGTTATCCCCGGGTTTTGGAATGTCTAGCCTGTGTCAGTGCACGGAGAACATTTGAAATGCAGGCCAGCAAAACAATGGCAAATGTCTGGGGAAGAGTGTTATTTTCTTCCCAGACTTCTATAATTGTTTTCTTGCCCTTTTTTTCAATCATCTTCACCAAGAGCTTGGTACAGGCCACAGGCAGGACTTTGGGTCACTATTTAGCATTTTGAGCAAGAGTTTGAGCCAAAATCGTTTTCAGAAAAACATTTTTAGCTAACTCTGTGTGCTGTTTATACCACGTGTTTATATGGCCTTTTCATGATTATTCTAGTTTATGGTCTTGTACAAAGACTGGGGTTTCAACAAAATACTGACCCCGTGTCAACTGACCCCTTGCTGACCCTCCCTTAGGGCCAAGTCGCACTAGAGGACAAAACTGTTTATTTATGTCAAAAATCTGTCATCACAATGAAAAACCAAGTGCGACCGGTTTGTTCACCAAAGGACAAAATTTGGTCGCGGGCGGACAAACTTCAAAGATGCCGTCGACTACCTCTGGAGCAGGCCAAATTGAGACAAATTTTGGAAAACAATAGCGAGGGTGTTTTAATTCGGAAATGATTTGACAGGTGATATGTAGCAGAGTCCCTATGCTATAGACTTCGCGGCAAAATTGGTCACGTTCTCATTTCGCAACAACATGAATCCAGGCGCGAAAAATATTATTGCTAGAATTCTTCGTGGAAACATTTTGAGATCCCTCGTGTCGCGGTTTGTGGATTGAAACAGCGGGTAAAGGCTGCTTCGCGGGAAATTGCGTGGCGCTCACAGCATGGTGTGATGTTTTGTTCACAGATTTTGTTCTCAAGTGCGACTGTACCTTTCCGGACAAATTTTTTGTCACTGGCCGATTTCAAGTCAGATTTGTCCTGGACAAATCTGAAATTGTCCTCTAGTGCGACTTGGCCCTTACTGACCCCCTCTATTAAATTCCCTGGGAAAATAAAATAACGAAATAGCGTATCACTCGCTTGTGATTATCTTCCAGCTGTTTCCTGCTATCATTCCGGGGTCAGTGTTTTATTGAAACTCCAAAGACGGTTGTCATGGAAACGCACGTTTACTTTTCTTGACAAGCGTGAGAACAGAAATTTCTGATTGGCTCATGAATTAACGTGAAGCAAAATAGCTCCTGAAAGATACATTACTATATATTTAACATTATTGAATGTTGTCCAAATGTTGCGCCAACTTTTCGGCCGTCACTTGGGATTGTTTCAGTCTCCTTTCCGCCCTCCTTTCTCCCTCGCCGGTGAAAAATATCACACAATCCTCAGTCATTTTGCTTCGATGGAAGGGCTGTCTACGAACTGGAAAATGAGCGTTTGTTACGCGGGAATCTGTTGTATTGTGATTGGTTACGAGGAACAATGAACGACAGTTACAATAAGAAAACACGAAACACGAGACTTCCAATGCCATACGAAAACGAAATTCAAATCCGTTTTTTTGTGCTATAGAAAAACGAAAAACAGAAAGCATAAAGTGAATTCGACTTCCGTTTTCCCCCAAACAAGGAAAATTGAAAAACGAAAATGAAAGTCGGATTCCATGTTTTTGCAAAGAAAACTCGGAAGAAAAACGAAAAAGAAAAATGAAATTTGAATTTCATTTTTTCTCGCCATTCAAAATCAGTTGGCACTAAGGTACACGGATTGTATAGATCTACAATGCACAAATAACATCTACGACAGCTAACCAAATCACTACCAAGAACTACATCGAACTGACAGAAGGATCTTTTAAACAAAGATACACTCAACACAAGTCAACATTCACCCGCAGGAAACTTTCTAATAGCAATGAACTATCAAAATACATCTGGCAACTCAAAGACAGCAATACCAGCTTTACAACTAAATGGTCTATCATCGCAAGAGCCCGCCCCTACCACAATTCAAGCAAAAGATGTGATTTATGCTTAGCAGAAAAGCTTCATATCATTAAACGCAGAAACAACAATCTGCTGAACAAACGATCCGAGCTTGTATCCAAATGCCGACATTAGAACAAGTTTTATTTTAAGAACAATTGACGCTCGTCCTATACAATAGCTATTGTATTGCGCTCCTCTACCTTTAGTGTTTTAGTTCAGACAGTTTCATATCACACCCCCTATTACTGTAATAGTCCCGCCCCTCTCACCCATTGTAATTAGAACCCTATTGTTCTACTTATCGTAAATAATATATATATTTATACCTTTTTGTATGCCTTAATTAAGTTGTATAAAAGCCTGTACCTCTGATATGCACAACCATTGTAAATAGTTTTTAGTTTTTAGATTTTATCTGAAGAAGGCTGAACAGCCGAAACGTTATTAAATCGCGTCGGACCAGTTAGAAGTTGGCCCCACTGTCTTACCTAAGTATTTCTCTCTCTCTCTTTCTCTCTCTCTCTCTCTCTCTCTCTCTCTCTCTCTCTCTCTCTCTCTCTCTCTAAAGATTGAAAGTGGGGCATTTTCGCCACGTTCATTTCACTCGTTCCTTATTACACTCAGTTTATAAAACTTGACGGTTTAACACATTGGAAGCATAGGGCCTTCAACAATGTACGTCATATTACGTTATCATTCCATTGCCTTTAAATTTCTATTTTTTAGATTTATTTTCTTTCCATGTACGTTGCGAAAGTTCCCTACGCCGTGGAATTGGGAAAATAACGCCAAAATGATGGCTTTTTTCGTGGTTAACAAGATATCCAGTCCTTTAGGCATATTTTAATCATTCTCTCCATTTCCAAAAATTAATCTCTCCAAAAATTTCGCTGCCCGAAAAAATACGGTATACATACATACATCTTCATAGACTTGCGAGGTTTGCTTAACATCGAAAGTTATCAGACGACGATTTTTGAGCGCTTTAGTGAATATTTTTCGGAAAGCCGAAGAAGACCACAATAAAACGGTTGAAACTTGTAAAGCAGCACTTCAACTTTATTTTTAAACTGTAAGACTCTTACAAATTGGTATCAAATATTTTTTTTAGAATTTTTTTCTACTATGGACTTGGAGCGCTAGCTGGAGTGGCAAAAGTGCCCTAATTAGAGACTGGACCAAAACCCAAAGGTTCTGTGTGATTTTGAAAACTCTTCGTGAAAATTTAATTTTGCTCATCATACTTATGGCGGGAATGTTAATTCCATGTTCATTACTGTAGATTTAATAGCATATTTCACACTACTTTTTCTCGAAACGTTTTAGGGCACTTTTGCAACGCTTAGAAAATGTGCCGCAATCAGTGACGTAAACGTCATTATAATTATAAGTAGATATACTAGAGCCTAAAATATTATCAATCTTCAAGTAACAAAATCGTGCTTTTTTGCGACTCTTTTCCACTCCGGCAAATTAAGAAAAGCTTTGTACCTTGAAGGCTTTTCCCCTAACCCCTACATGTCAATCCTTACCTTTTGGCGCATATTCCTTTAAAGGATACCTTCAATTTAATCATGGTAATAAGAACACTAATTACAATAATAAACATTTACCAGCTAAGGAGTTGACTAACCATACACTTCACCGGGGCTAGCCAGAAAGCAACAATATTTTTTTAAGAAAAACAGGAACGACTTAAAAACAATCAAAGTTGTGATTTATATTAGGAAGATTTTTAAACTAATGATGGAAGTCAGATGTACGAAGAAAAATGCGAGACACTTTTGACCAATTGCTTTGCCAGCGAAAAGCTTGGACGCAATTTATCTGGCATCATAAAATTACACTTCGTGAAGTGTACTTGAAGCGGCTGTCATCGAAGACTTCAAGAAAAAGGTAAGCAAACATGTGTTTGAACTATTCTTCGTCTTTCGCATCTGTAGGCTTTAATATACAGAAATAAGGGGGTTACATGTGCATAGTATTTAATAACGTCTTCGAAAATTTGATCAGATTTACAGTGCCCTGTTCTTTTAAGCATAAAGTTGAAAACTCTCATAAATGCACGTGGTCGACGCAGTTATCGAATTTGACTCAAAACTTGTTTTCCATCTGATGATCGCCCATTCAGTCCGTATAAGTAAACATACATTCCTATGGTTCACATTATATCGTAGCTACAGCGTTTTCGTTTTCTTTTTCTTTAGATTTCTAGAAATCACCCGCTGATTTCGACGCTCACTCCATTATCTGAGAATCGCGTGACAAGAAGTGACACCAGGTCATGTAAGTTGCATTAATGTGAAAATCAATGCCATTACTGTCGTTACTATCAGGGAACGTTTCTTTGGCACCTTTTTTTTTTTTTTTTTGAAACGTTAAATCAGTTTCTAATCCCTACTATTGTAGAACTGTTTATATGTTTGTTGGCCTGGCGCAAGCTACTGGCGATCACGGCTGTAAATGATTATATTCTCATTTAGTATTCTTATTTCTTTATGCATCTTTTAGCATTTCAAAAATGAGTGATCAGGATCTACTTGAGCAAATTAAAATTGGAAAGTCAAATTTGGCCAAAGCTTTAATGACAGGAGACAAAGATCTGATTGAAAAGGTGGGTTTCTTAAGTTAACAAATGTGTTTGATAAGGCTTAACCATTGTAACAAACTATGTGATGTCGATTAAGTTTTATCTCTGCTATATTCTAGATGCATAAGGCAGCACGCCTAGGTTTTGCTTTGTTTTTTGTGCCAGATAATAATATGTTATTCCAGTCTCTTTACTGCCTTTTTTTTCTGTACTGTTTTTGATAGGAGTTCAACCCAGCTGCAAAATAAAAGATAGCTTGCATTTGCATACTTAACACAAGCCAAATACAAATGACCGCAAACTGCGCGTTTGTGTTATACTTGCTCATTAAAACACGGTGCGTGCCTATAAAAGGCCCCCTAAAGCATTTTGTTGGCAGTAATTTTAAGTGATCCTGTTAAAGTAACGATGTAGATGTAAAGATTCTAGAGGGTACAGCTTACTCAAATTTTCAACAACAACAGGGGTAGCGTGGTGCGAGACGGCAATATTCGAACTCCACTTGATAGATTCAAACTGATTTAATGACAGATCAAAGTTCACAGGTCTAGATCACAATCGGTAGCATTTGACATGAAAATAGCGAAGACCAAAGTTGATTCGGGTAGCGATAATAGTAGGTGAAGTAGTAGTAGGTTCGAACTGAAATACGATAATCAAAAATATAATCTAACTTAGATAAAGCTAAAGATACAACTAACAAAAATAGAACAACGATAAAAAAAACCCCATCGAACTCATAACGTGAATAAACAGACGTGCTAATTGATCAGTGTTGATACTTGAAAACTAATAGACTAAGATGATAAGCTCGTGTAATAAACACAATATCACGCGAAGATATAAACAACAATCTTGTGCTGAACAGAGTAACTAAAAGAGCGTAAAGCAGTGACAATTTGGTAAAAGCAACAGACAATTGGTTGACAAGATTGCTTGACAACAATACTAGTAATGATAAAACTCGAGAAATAATCCTTTGCAAACTTACAAAAATGACTAAATGAAAGCTTCTTCTAGTGACAGAACAAAGACTAGTAATTTGCGACTTAATGAACAACAAAGTAGAAAGACTTACGTACTTTGGTTGACGACGCGCACCAAAAGATAGCGGTAACGTGGATCCTTCTGATCGTAACAAAGTAGCGGTTTAGCTTCTACTAACTTCTCTGACTAACTAACGTTGCGCGACGTCCTTTATCGGCTATGATACGTGAAAAAACTAGGGCGTTGTAAAATATTATAGCACTGACATTGTTTTCCCTTTTTCTAAATAAACTACAAATGCAGTCATTGTTGATGATGTTGCTCAGGTTGAAACAAAACAAAACAACCATTTCTTGTATATAGTATTTCTATTGACGTTTCACATTCAAATTGTAACTCAAACAACTTCTGCATCTTGGTTACAGCGGAGATGTGAACTAGAGGATACTCGAAATGCCTGGGCAAGATTTTGTATAGAAGGGGACGACAATGAAGTGGAAATAGATGACGAAGATTATGAAAGTCGGAGTCCTTCAGGAGACAGTGAATACTCTGAAAGCACAGGTTGGACTGAGAAGAGCAGTGAAGATGGCGAAGATGACGAAGATGAAGAAGACAATAAACCCCGCAAGAGTGAAAGGAAGGGCAATAAAAAAGATGGCGTAAAAAAGTTCAAAGGTTCGACAGCTAAGAATGTCCAGAAGAAAAGAGCAAGACGCAGGTGCCCTTCAAAGGGTTGTAAAGCAGACGTCATAGACATCCCTCGACACTTAAGGGAGGTTCATGACTGGAGCAAGGAGATGGCAAGAAAAGCAACATCGAGGTATGGGATGAGAAAAAGTTTTGAGCCGAAACCTGTGAAGAATAAGAAGTCAGAATCAAGTGAGGGCAAGAAGATATACACTGACTATCACCGTCATCGAGCCTGCCCAATTCAAGGGTGTAAATCAGTGGTGAAGCGCTTATCTAATCATATACGTCAAGTTCATCGGGACATCCCGGTAGGGTCACCATTTTACAAAAAGGTTTTGAGAGAAGCTCGCTCAGCCAAAACCTGGAAACCGTCTGAACAAGTTAAACGTTTTCGTACAGAAGAGGAAACAAAGGTAAAAAAATGTTCTCTCGCCGAGTCAGAAGATGAAGTGGAGGTGCAGTCGAACAACACGGAACCTTCTGAAGAAGAGCAAGCCATTATGGAATCGGCAGAAGAAGCTTATTCCTCTAACGTCGAAGATGAAATTAGTGTAGTATCCTCCTTCTGCAGCTGGTTGCAGTCAGCAGATGGCGGTAGAAAGGATAAGAAATTATCAAAGCAACATGCCTCGCAATTGTTCCGTATATTGCAGATAATTGATCCTTCGCTGCAGTTTGAGTCGTTGTTCAACAAGACCCTTGTTCGCGACACTTTTTTGAAGCAAGCTGAAGCAAAGTATACAGCCGATACCGTCAAAGCCTATCTCCTCAGTTTAAGGCATTTCTGTTCGTACGTGGTTGCCGAGAAACCAGAAAGTGTGGATGTTGATCCTGCCCTTGCGCAACAAATTCAAGAGAAAGCACGTCTTTGGTCCATGTCGTATAAGAAGGATAGTAAACGGCGGCATCTTGAGAAGATGGACAATGACCTTAGCAATTTAGTGACCCCTGAAATGGTCAACGAATATGAACGCAGTGAGGCAGCACGGAGCGCTGTTGACCTTTTGGAACAACTAAGTGGAGCGCAT
Organism: Galaxea fascicularis; assembly: GCA_948470475.1. NCBI lineage: Eukaryota > Metazoa > Cnidaria > Anthozoa > Scleractinia > Euphylliidae > Galaxea > Galaxea fascicularis. Next base: position 17,499,635 of record OX419336.1, on the reverse strand, counting down.
TCATTGCAAGTTAACCAGTCCATGTACACTCTCGTCAGAGATTTTGTTCTCCTAGAAATCACTATTGCCAATGCACACCGTTCTGGTGTGTTGGCAAATATGACACTGGAAGAATATAGGGCGGCAAAGAGAGTGGATGATAGCATGGTCATAAGCGTCAAGGACCACAAAACGGCGGATACTCACGGCCCGGCACGCGTGGTGTTGTCATTATCACTGTTCTCGTATTTAAGATTGTACGTCAGTGAAATGCGAAACCAGGTGGAAGATTCCACAAGTGAAGAGTATGGAAGTAACAAAAGCAGAGTGTTCCTGTCTTGGAATGGTTCTAAATTAGAGTCCGGCCAAATATCCACTGCCATTAACGCAGCGTGGAGGAAGGGAGGAATGGAAGGGCACGTGACATCAACTATTTTTCGCAAGTCCGCAGTCACCAAAGTGCACACACGACATAAAGGAATGAAATCAGATCTGGCCGACCTCATGGCGCATAAAGAAGGGACAGCTGAGAGATTTTACCGACTTAAAGAGAAAGAGAAAGCGTGCGTACAAGCGGCAAGCAGCCTTACCACCATTATGAGATCGGCTGAACCGAAAAAAGGCGTAGAAGATACCCTGCCAACCGCTACGACTTCTCACGATGTCTCTTTAGCAGCTGATGACAGAAACAACAAGGAGCGCATGCTGTGGGACGAGGAACAGGTGGCTACTTTAAAAGATGCATTTTGCACAGAAATTGAAAATAAATCAATTACCATGGCAGAAGTGAGGGAAAAGATTCAAGGGCATCCCGTCCTCCGTCGTCTTGACCCAAGAAAGGTGTATGACAAGATTCGAAGTGAGTGGCGCTTTAATGACAAAAGCAACTCCCAACCTTCAGATGTTGATGACGACAAACCTTCAGCTGAACAGCCCCACAAAAGTCCTGAACTGCCCAACGAAAGAGACTCTTTAGCCGACAAGATGTCCCGCTTCTTTTCCAATGAAGAGAGCAGCGTATCGATGGTGCCTCCTTCAAATTCAAGCTATGTGTCGAGGAACATCTTCAGTGATGATCACAGGAAGTACCTACTTAAGGTATGTGGTGGCATGGTAAAATCAGGAGTAATATCCCAAACTGCCGTCAAAGATATGCTTAGCAAAGAGGAGGAGGGCAAAGCGATGTTACGTGAGTTCAAATTAAAACAAATAATCAATCGTTTGAAATACGAGAGAAGGTTGAATCAGAAGAAATGAACAATTTGCTAAGCAACGCTTTTTGTCAGCTAAATTGTAAGGCTAAACCGTAGATAGTGACGATGCTGGTAGGTTAGTTTGTATTCTAAAGAAAAAATAATCTATTTTTAATGCAGATTAACTTTCACGCCGTTACATGAAAAACAAGTTACGTTAAACTTATTATATTAATTAGCATGAAAACTGCAGAGAGTGACTCTGCTTAAAGTTTAGTTTATATTTGTAAAGGGAAAACAAAGTATGTTTAAAAAATGACTATTTTTTCTCGCCGTTACACGAGAAGCAGGTTACGTTAAAGTTGTGAATTAGTATGAAGACTGCAGAGAGTGACTCTGCTTATAGGTTAGTTTGTATTGGTAAAAAGAAAAAAAAAATACGTTCAACATAGATCAACTATCTCGCCGTTACATGAGAAACTGGTTACGTTTAAGATATTATATTAGCATGAAAACTGCAGAGAGTGACTCTGCCTATAGGTTAGTTTGTTTGTATTTCTAAAGAGAAAACAAACTATGTTCAGTGTAGATCAACTATCTCGCCGTTACATGAGAAACAGGTTACGTTAAAGTTATTAATAAGCATGGAAACTGCAGAGAGTGACTCTGCTTATAGGTTAGTTTTATTTCTAAAGAGAAAGCAAAGAACTTTCAATGTTATACGAGAAACAGGTTACGTTAAACGAGAAACAGTTTACGTTAAAGTTGTTAATTAGCATGAAGACTGCAGAGAGTGACTGCTTATAAATTAGTTTGTATTTGTAAAAAGAAAAAAACAAATACGTTCAATACAGATCAACTATCTCGCCGTTACATGAAAAACAGGTTACGTTAAACTTATTAATAAGCATGGGAACTGCAGAGAGTGACTCTGCCCATAGGTTAGTTTTTATTTGTAAAGAGAAAACAAATACCGTTCAATGTTGATTAACTTTTCCGCCGTCACATGAGAAATAGGTTACGTTAAGTTGTTAATTA
>OX419336.1:17459925-17492425 GCA_948470475.1 Galaxea fascicularis | reverse complement strand
AATTCCTCAGAGATCTGTCTAACTCCGTCCTCAATGGATATGCAAATGAAACCTTGGTGATAGGTGGTGACTTTAATTGTCCGTTGAATGACTGGGATAAACGAGGAGGGCGACCAGTTGAACATAAGAAAAACGTTATCCAGGAAATGAACAACTTAATGGAAACCTATGATCTTGTTGATGCATGGCAAGTTAAAAAGCCCAGTGCGCAGGGCTATACTTGGAACAATCCGTCAATGAAAATTCAATGCAGACTAGATTACTTCTTGCTATCTAAAGATATTCGATCGTCCTTGAAGGCTATTAAAATAGTCCCTAATATATTTTCAGACCATTCCGCGTTAAGCTTAGGCTTAACTCACTGCGAGAAAGAAGCTGATCGAGGTCCAGGCTTTTGGAAATTTAATAATTCTCTTTTGATTGATGAAGAATACATTGACTTAATTACAGCAAAAATACCTGAATTCGTTTTAAAGTATCATGATGTAACTGATAAAGGGCTTCTCTGGGAATTAATCAAAATGGAAATTAGGGCAACGACTATTGCCTTTTCGAAAAGAAAAGCATTGCAACAACGCGACGAAGAAAAAAAGTTAACATATTCAGATCACACTTCAGTGAAGAGACAAAGGCGGAAATAGATCGCGTAAAAAATAAGCTGGCAAAAATAATTGCACGAAAAACCCAGGGTGCAATGGTGCGAAGCAGAGCACGCTGGTATGAATTCGGTGAAAAGAATAATAAATATTTTTTAAACTTAGAAAAAAGAAATCACAGGAAAAAACACATAACTTCATTGATAAAAGATGATGGCTCTGTTCAGTGTGATCCAAAAGGAATCCTGGATGAAGAAGAAAGATTCTACAGAGAAATATATTTTTCGAAAAATACTAATCCCGAATCAAACGATTTCAAACTTTTTTTCACGTCTCCCCATTTGAAGAAGTTAGATAACGAAGAAGCCAGAAATTGCGAAGGCCTTCTAACGATAAAGGAATGCTCCGAAGCGCTTAATAAGTTCCAAAACAACAAGACGCCAGGCTCTGATGGTTTCACAATTGAATTTTACAGATGTTTCTGGAATGCGGTCGCACAGTTTATGGTTGACAGTTTTAATTACGGCTTTGAAAATGGGCTCCTTTCAATCTCTCAACGGCTAGCAATTATTTCATTGATACCAAAGAAAGACAGAAACTTGCAATATTTAAAAAATTGGAGGCCAGTCTCCCTTCTTAATAAGGATCATAAAATTGCTACAAAAGCTATTGCACTTAGAATGGAGAAAGTTCTCCCTAAAATTGTTAATGACAGCCAAACAGGTTACGTCAAAGGTAGGTACATTGGAGAAAATATTAGAACGATTTCCGACATTATGTCATTTACAAAAACTCATAACATCCCTGGTCTAGCTGTTTTTCTCGATTTTGAAAAAGCATTCGACTCTCTTGAATGGAATTACCTCCAGAAGTGCTTAGAAGTATTCAACTTTGGCCCACAGTTACGGCAATGGATTAGAGTAATTTACAGCAATATTTCTAGTTGAACGGACATGCCACTAGACATTTCAATTTAGGAAGAGGAGTCAGGCAAGGTTGTCCTCTGTCAGGCACCTTGTTCGTCATCGGAATTGAAATCCTGGGTAATGCCATAAGAGGTTCAAAAGAAATAAAAGGCATTAAAATTGATGAAAGAAATATGTTGAAGCTCTCTCAGTACGCAGATGACACCACGGCCTTTCTTGAAGATACCGAATCTCTAAGCCACCTATTCAGTTTACTTTCCCAGTTCGAAAGCTGCTCTGGATTGAAAATAAATCAGTCGAAATCAGAATTGTTGTGGTTAGGGTCTCTACGCCATCGAAAAGACACGTTTCAAAGTTTAAGAATGAATGAAGAACCAATCTATGCACTAGGAGTCTACTTCTCTTATGACGAAAAACTCGCAGCCAAAAAGAATTTTTTTGATCGACTAGATTCTTTAAGAAAACTCCTGAATATTTGGTGAGCAAGGGACATATCAGTCCACGGCCGAATTCAGATAGTGAAATCTATGGCAATTTCGAAGCTTACTTTTGTCTGTAGTGTGTTGAGTACACCAGCCTTTTTCGCAGCTGAAGTAAACAAACTTATTTTTGATTTTATATGGAATTACAAAACTCCGAAGATTAAAAAAACCACCTTGATAAAAGACAAGGAAAACGGAGGCCTAAATATGATAGACTTTTCTTTGTTTGATAGAGCATTAAAAATATGTTGGGTAAAACGTTTCTGCTCAGAAGGTAATCAACCGTGGAAGATCATTCCTTTGCGTCTGCTCTCTAATGTTGGCGGAACAATACTTTTTTATTGCAATTACAAGATTGAATATTTGACTATAAATGCAAAACTGCCGGCTTTTTATAATGAAGTAATTCTATATTGGCAAGAAATTAATAACGTGATTCCTAAAACAAACAAAGACGTACTTGATCAGATTATTTGGAACAACAGTTTTATAAAAATCAATAACACGTCCGTGTACTATGAAAGTTGGCACCAAGCTGGTGTCACTAAACTTTCGAGCCTTGTGGGTGAAAACAAAACCAGGCTTCTATCTTTTCATGAGTTATTACAGAAATTTAAGATCAAATGCAACTTCCTGCAGTACTTTGGCCTCTACAATACCGGGAAAGTGGAAGAATTATTTAAAAGAAGAAAAGCAAACTAGTACGACTAATTTAATTGCCATTGATAAGATGACTTGCAAAACAATACACAGGTTACTGGTCGAAAAGCAAGATTCTAATCCGCCAACGGCAGAGAAAAAACTGATGGAAATGGGATTTAGTAAGGAAGAAGGTAAGAAAAATTTTTCTATACCTTTTGTTGCCACAAAAGAAATAAAACTTTCAATGTTTCAGTATAAAATAATTCACAACATACTTTACACAAAAGCTGTTATTCACAGAATGAAAAAAGTCGAGGATCCTTTCTGTCCTTATTGTCGAAATGTGGAGCAAACAGTCACCCATTTATTTGTATCCTGTCCTACTGCCGTTTCCTTCTGGTCCGACTTCACTGGTTGGTACCAGTACCTTTCCAAAGAAACTCTAACTCTAGGCAAGAAAGAAATCATGTATGGCATCTTGAATAATTGGTCCTCTTGTTCAGCCCTAAACCATCTTATTCTTATTGGTAAATACTTAATATATTGTAAATCAATAAATGGAGTCGATTTTCTTTTTGCTGATTTTAAAGCGTTATTACATCAAAAGATTGAAACGAAAAAATACATAGCATTTAGCTCAAACAAATGCAGCACTTTTTACGAAAAGTGGGCCAGGTTCTCAAGTGAACAATTAATTTCAAGGTTGTTTGTATAGTTTTTTTTGTCTTTGTTTTTTTTTTGTTCTGTTATTTTTGGAGCTTAATAGTTTGAATTTCTTAAATTTAAATGAAAAAATACATAAAATTATGTAATTTACACATTAGAAAGAGCATTACAAGTACACTGACTGTTATTTAATTAGCGTTATTGTGTTGTAAGTAGCACAAGAATAAGTAATAATGTAAGCATAGTGTAAGTATATACGTAAAGTAAGGATAAGTGCTGTAAGTAGTGTAAGTGTTTGTCTTGTAAATAAAAAAAATAAAAAAAAGTTAAGTGTCCTTGTTGAACAACGGAGGTAATAGCAAAGGAAGTTCTAAAAAGCCTCGAATTTTCGTCGACCTGGTTTTCATAAGGTCATATGTATAATATATATGTATAATTTAGTGTACTTTAAAAAGCGACGAAGTGACCCATATACAAATATATACATATTAACCGCTTTATGTGTTGTTTTTCTTATAGTCCTGAGGAGTTTTGGTTTGTCAGTACGATACTATGACGGTAGAACCCATCGTGTGTCACATGACGAGCAATAAACGTCTTGACAAAGAGTCAGACATCTTGACAGTGTGCTTATATTACATGGTGTCAGTGTACAGGAAACACCTACGCCGAACGAAGCCATCGTTCTTCAATCTTACAACAATTTTGGTATTATCAACAGAGTTGATAAATGTAAATTGACCACCGTACAGGGATTCTAAAAGCTGACGTTTCGAGCGCTAGCCCTTTGTCAGAGCGAATCGAGGAATTATGGGTTGTGTGTAGTTTTTATAGTGGAGTAGGAGCTACGCTATTGGTGGTAACATGGCAACGTGAAAATAGGAATACATTAGTTAAATGAAAAGCGTTCGTTAATACCGTGGGGATCAAGGGTGCCGATTTGGAAGATGAATTTTTGTTCCAGATTCTTGCGGCTTTCCGTCGTACCTTGATGTAGGGAAAGGCCGCAGATAGCCATGTGTTGTTTGGAGTGGTTAGGGAGATTAAAATGACGAGCGACTGGCTTAGATGCATCCTTGTCATTCTTCTCAACATCGCGAAGGTGTTCCCGAAATCGGTCGCCTAGTCGTCTTCCTGTCTCGCCAATGTATAATTTATTGCATAACGTGCAGGTTAGGCAATAAATGACATTTGCGGAGGTACATGTGAAACGATCAGTGATCTTAACAGATCGCTTAGGTCCCGATATTTTGCTAGTGTTAAGTCTTAGTCTTAACACTCTACAGGAAGACGACTAGGCGACCGATTTCGGGACAACACATGGCTATCTGCGGCCTTTCCCTACATCAAGGTACGACGGAAAGCCGCAAGAATCTGGAACAAAAATTCATCTTCCAAATCGGCACCCTTAATCCCCACGGTATTAACGAACGCTTTTCATTTAACTAATGTATTCCTATTTTCACGTTACCATGTTACCACCAATAGCGTAGCTCCTACTCCACTATAAAAACTACACACAACCCATAATTCCTCGATTCGCTCTGACGAAGGGCTAGCGCTCGAAACGTCAGCTTTTAGAATCCCTGTACGGTGGTCAATTCACATTTATCAACTCTGTTGATAATACCAAAATTGTTGTATATTACTTCCCCACCGACGCAGCACCACAGTTTCTTTAGAAACTACCCCCGTTCTTCAATCTTAGTTTCCCTTCGCTCGTAAAGAACCACTAATCGAAATACAAGTGCTAAGATGGCGAAATACAAGAGTCCGGAGATGGTTTGGACAGCACAAGATCTAAACCACGAGTGGCGTCGGTTCTACAGACAAGCAAATTGTATCTTAGACGGTCACTTGCACGACAAGAAGGAGAGCGTCAAGGTTAGCTACTTAAAGATGTGGGTTGGAGACAAAGGACTAGATGTCTCCGAAGGATTTCAATTGCACAGCCGGAAGATGCAGCGAAATTAAGGGTCGTAGTAAAGGTCGAAGAAAGGTCGCTTTGAAGTTCAATGAACGCCGACAGGAAGTAGCGAGAGTTTCGAATCTTTTGTAACAGATTTTAAAATGCTTGTGAAGGACTGTGGCTACCAAGAGGAAGAAAGAATGGTTCGTGACGCAATAGTGTGTCGTTGCAAGCACACTGAAGTTCGTGAGAAGTGCCTCGATCTAGCCGGTGAGTTGACTCTCGAGAAAGTTGTGGAAATTGGTCGCAACCACGAAACGAATCTGAACAGCCTAAAGAAGCTCGCCAAAGACGAAGACCCGAATGTGAATGTTGTAAAGAAAGAAAAACGCAAGACCCGGAGTCTTCGCAAGTGGTGTAGTGTATTAGGTCAGCGGTGTCGTTCAATATAGATCCGGGAAACTGGAGAAGCAAGCGAGCGGGAAAGTGTACTGAGTGGAACCGGATTAAAGTGTATGTTTTGAGCCTTAGTGGCGTGCCTTTGTGGCTGTACTACACTACAAATTGGCGACGAGGATGGGATATTCTGTGGAAAGAGCGTTGCCGCCGTTAGACTTGACAGGCTCCTCATCTCAGGTCGCTGAACGTTGGCGACAGTGGAAACGATCGTATCAGTATTACATCGATGGCAAGGGAATCACGAATCCTGGTCGAAAAAAGGCTCAACTACTTCATTTGGCAGGTATGGTAGTCCAAGATATTTACGAAGATCTTCCAGATCCCGGGCCGGTCAATGAAGCAGCGGATGATGTCTATCAAGTATGTTTACGAAAGCTGGATGCTCATTTTCGAGCCAAGGACAACGTGCCTTTTGAGCGACATGTTTTCCGTCAGCTTGCGCCTGCACAGGGGGAGACTGCTGACAAATTCATGGTTCGCATTCGTAAACAAGCCCGCCATTGCAATTTTGGCGAAACTTTGAACGAAAATCTGCGAGACCAACTGATCGAGAAGCTGCCAGATGTCGAGTTGAAGAAAAAACTGCTGGAAGTCAATAATATTACTTTGGAAGCTGCACTGGATAAAGTCCGCAAGTGGGAAGCTTCGCGTGAGCAAGCAAACCAAATTTTGGTCACTCCAGTTCTAGAGCCAGGAGCAAGCACTAATGTGGTTGAAGAAACTTCAGGGCGTGGATTTAGAGGAAAACAGCGTAAAACATGTTTCAACTGTGGTAAAGAGGGTCACTTTGCTCAAGACGGAAATTGTCCAGCTCGAGGTCGAAAGTGTGGTAATTGCCATAAATATGGTCATTATGCTAGCTGTTGCAAAGGGGGAAGAAGCCCAAAGCCGGGAAAACAAAGCATCATCCAACAACGGGGACGCGGACAGCGACGTCATGTTCAAGGACGACAGGCCAATTTTGTGGAGTGTCCTTTTGAGAACTCAGGTGAGGATGATACGTTTGCTTTTACTATAGAAGAACAGACATATGCTTTGTCGACGTCAGCTGAACCAGTGATCTCTGTGAGCATTGGTGGAGTCAGTATAGATATGTTGGTTGATTCAGGTTCTGCAAGCAACTTAATTAGCATGAGTACTTTATGGGAACTAAAACATCAGGGGCTAAATGTTGAGTTACAACCGTGCACAAAGAAGTTGTATGCTTATGGGGGTAGAGAGCTTGAAGTTGAAGCTCAGTTTCAGTCGGAAGCTTCTGTTGCCAAAACAAAGATTGTGACAGATTTTATTGTGGTCAAGACAGGGCGTTGTTTGTTGGGATATGCAACCGCCACAGATCTTGGAATCCTTCATGTGGGTCCAGTGGAAACTTTCAATGCAGGAAACTGTAACACTGTTGATGACACTTTTGTTGGAGAACTCAAGGCAAAATACCCCAGTGTTTTTCAGGGAATTGGGAAACTAAAGGATTATCAGTTGAAGCTACATATTGATCCTAGTGCTACCCCAGTGGTTCAAAAGATGCGACGAGTGCCCTTTTCACTAAAAGACAAGGTAACTGCCAAGGTCAATGAACTCCTTGAAAAGGACATCATTGAAAGGGTTGATGGGCCTACAACTTGGGTTAGTCCCGTGGTTATTGTTCCAAAACCATCAGGCGATATCAGGTTATGTGTTGATATGCGAAGGGCTAATGAAGCCATTATCCGTCAGAGGTTGCCCATACCAACCATAGATGAAGTACTCGAGAGTCTTAACGGAAGTGCTGTCTTCTCAAAATTGGATTTGAGATGGGGTTTTCACCAGATCGAGTTGGATGCTGAGTCAAGGGATATCACTGCCTTTGCCACCCATGATGGAATATTTCGGTACAAACGTCTAAGCTTTGGTGTTAACGCTGCCCCAGAAAAGTACCAGCATATCATCACCCAGTCAATGGCAGGCTTACAAGGTGTGGCTAACATAGCAGATGATCTTATCGTTCATGGTCGAGAAACCGAAGAACATGACAAGAACCTACAGCAAGTGTTAGAGCGACTTAGTGAGAAGCAGCTGACTGTGAACGCTGACAAGTGTACATTCCGGATGAACAAAGTGGTGTTCATGGGTCTTTTACTTAGCAAGCATGGAATTGGGCCGACTGAGGAAAAAGTCAGAGCCATTGTAGAAGCAATAAACCACAGACACCTTCAGAAGTTCGTAGCTTCTTGGGGCTTGTGGGATTCAGTGCCAGATTTATTCCTGATTTTGCCACCACTGCAGATCCTCTTAGGAAACTTGCAAGGCAAGGAGAACCGTTCGTGTGGGGTAAGGAGCAAGAGGAATCATTCCAGAAATTGAAAAGTCAAGTGGCAAGTGCACCAGTTTTAGCTTACTTTGATAAGCATGCGTCTACCCGTGTCGTTGCCGACGCCAGTCCAGTGGGGCTTGGAGCAGTTTTGGTGCAAGAGAGAAATGGAGAGAGTCGTGCTGTCTGTTACGCCAGCCGCAGTTTAAGTCAAGTGGAGCGCCGTTACAGCCAAACAGAGAAGGAGGCACTAGCTTTGGTCTGGGCGTGTGAACGCTTCCACCTCTACCTGTATGGGCTCCCACAGTTTGATCTTGTTACAGATCATGAAGCACTCAAAGTCATCTATTCACGCAAGTCGAAACCTTCTGCCAGGATTGAACGCTGGGTTCTGCGTCTTCAACCCTATAACTATCAAGTCTGTTATGTCCCTTCAAGGAAGAATATAGCGGACGCCCTTTCTCGACTGACGAAAATACCTGCTTCAGATCATTCCTTGCGAGATGATGGATATGTACGAATGGTAGCTCTGCATGCTGTCCCTACTGCACTGAGAATCAAAGAGGTTGAGCGGATCTCAGCGCAGGATCCAGAGTTGCAAGCAGTCAGAAATTGCCTCATTGAAGGAAAGTGGGACAGTGCTCCTAAGCCGTACTTGCCTGTTCGCAACGAGTTGACCTTCATCGGTCATGTAATTCTCCGGGGAACAACAATAATCGTACCCCACGCTCTTCGCAAGAGAGTTGTCAGTCTGGCTCATGAGGGGCACCAAGGAGTTGTAAAGACAAAGGAGAGACTTCGAACGAAAGTCTGGTGGCCTGGAATGGATCGTGATGCAGAGAGAAGATGCTCAGAGTGTTATGGATGTCAGCTGGTAACTAAGAATGTTCCACCTCCACCAGTGAAACCAACGATACTACCCAAACAACCATGGGAAGACGTAGCTGTGGATCTGATGGGGCCATTGCCATCTGGAGAACACCTGTTAGTGCTCATTGATTATTACAGCCGGTGGATGGAAGTCGATATCATCCGAGCAACCTCCAGCAAAACCATTATTCATTGCCTGGATGCCCAGTTCGCGAGGCATGGAATACCTAGAGGTCTGCGTACCGACAATGGTGCCAACCTAGTGTCTCAGGAAATGGAAGAGTATCTGAAAGAAATGGGGATTGAACACCGGTACACGACACCTCTTTGGCCACGTGCCAACGGAGAAGTAGAAAGGCAAAACAGATCGCTGTTGAAATCAGTTAGAGCAGCTCACGCCGAAGGAAAGGATTGGAGAGAAGAGTTAAACAAGTTCCTTTTGGCGTACCGGTCAACGCCGCATTTGACTACAGGAAAGAGTCCTGCAGAGTTGCTGTTTAGAAGGAAGATTACCACTAAAATGCCTGAGCTCGTTGATATGGAAGATGAGGAAGTGGAAGTAAGTGATCAAGGAGTGCGTGATCAAGACACCCAAAGAAAGCAGTCTAACAAAGACTATGTTGACAGGAGATTTCACGCGAGAGACCGTGAGATAAAGGAAGGAGACACTGTTCTGTTAGAGAAGAAGAAAGAAAATAAGCTGTCACCTTCGTATGAGAAGGAACCCTATGTAAAAACGAGAAACAGTAATGGTCCCAAAATACTTCCCTGGGGCACACCAGATGTTACCCTGGACCATCCTGAAGAATAGCCATCTATTACTACCCTTTGACTTCTTGTAGTCAAGAAATCCGAGATCCATTCCAATAATTGACTCTTGATTCCATAATGTTGGTGTTTTAGTAGCAGGTGTGGATGGGAGACTTTGTCAAAGGCTTTTGAAAAGTCTAAAAAAATTGCATCCACAGAGCCACGCTCGTCAAGAATACTAAGCCACTTGTGGACGAGCTGGAGCAACTGAGTTACACATGAGCGAAGTGGTCTGAAGCCATGCTGATTATCGCATAATAACCTATTATCATAAAGAAAACCCATTATATGATATAATATAAGTCGTTCTAAGGTCTTAACAACTACACTAGTTAAGGAAACAGGGCGATAATTATCAACTGCAATTTGCTCCCCCGACTTAAAAATTGGAACTACGGTAGCCGTCTTCCAGTCAGTAGGTAGTGTCCCACGAGAAAGGGAGTAATTAAAGAGCCTCGCCAAGGATGGAGCTAGTGCCATGTGACATTCTTTAAGCAGCCGCGGGGAAATCCCATCTGGTCCACAGGCCCTGTTTACATTTAGAGACTTCAGAACTTTAGCCACTTCACTAGATGTACAAGTCAGGTCTTGAATGGCATGTATATGTAAAACAGTTGAATTAACACATACGTGTCCTGGTATGGAAGACAGATCACCGATCCCATTGTTAAATACCGTCATCTGGAGTTAATGCGCGAATTCCGTTGTGTATGATACAACCAGGTGTGCTTTGTTTCTTGATACATGATTTCACAAATGACCAAAAGCGTTTCGGATTGGTGTTTCATGAAGCTGTGAGGTCTTTGACATATGCAAAATAGGCTTTGTTTAAATCATCTTTCACCAAATTTTATAGCTCGCCCATTTCGCTTCATCACCCGAGAATTTCGCCTTCTTCCAGAGCCTTCGCTTCTTGTGTAGAAGTTTCTTCAACTCTGAGTTAAGCCAAGGCACATCGCGTCAACGTTTAATCAATTTCTTCTGGATATTTCGTTCAACAGCTTGGAAAAATAAGGTCCTCCATGCTTCCCACACCTCGTCCACACAATTCATTAAGTAGATCGTATCCCATGGGATTTTTGGGGAGGTCCTCCCTAAGACCTTTCCAATCTGCTGTGCGAAAATTGTAAACAAACCTCGGAGTCTATTTTGGTCTGACAAGTTTGGTTATCCAGTCCAATAGGCCATTTCCGAGTTCATGTCTGCCTCCTCTTCAAAGCGAGTCTAAAAGCGAAGTTTTTGTTACGAAAAATTAGTTTTCATTCATATGTAAAGTAGAACTAATTACCATCACAAAAACTTCGCACTTAGACTCGCTTTGAAGAGGAGGCAGACATGAACTCGGAAATGGCCTATTCGATCGAACAATGATCTGAATTTCCAAGGCCTTCGTAAACATTGATGTTCATTAAGAATTCTGGGGTATTTGTCAGAATTAAGCCAGAATATTTTCTCCTCTTGTTGGTGCAGATACCATTTGCTGTAAGAAGTAATCATCCACAACAGCACAAAACATTGCCGATAAGGCATCATAGCATTTCGGTACATCGCCCCATGTAATTTTGGGAAGATTAAAATCTCCGAGCAATAATAATGGTAAGTTTATACCACTGCGCTCGATTAGCGATAGAGATTTCTGCAACTCACTTATATAAACAGCATCGGATGTTGGCGGTCTATAAAAGACGCCGACTAGAAACTTTGTTCCATTTGAAGGGATAATGATTTCGCACCATAATATTTCGCAGTCTGTCTCAAAATCCAAGCGTCTTACACAACCCGACACAATATTGCATGCGAGCACAATTCCACCACCGTGCCTTGTGCGATCTCGTCGATGGATTCGAAAGGAACGGGTAAATATTTCGGAACTCTCGATTCACTGCTCAAGCCATGTTTCAGTTATGGCTACTATGTCGCATGGCTTGTAAGTACCGATCAGTTCTTGTCTCTTGTTAGCCACACTCCTGGCATTGAGAGACCAGCATGACAGCTTCGGCTTGCGAATTAGTTTATTTCCTTGGCAAGAATTGTGCTTCAGAACTGGGCCCGGGTTTGGATGTACATCCCCTGATATAACATGACGTTGTAATTGGAAGCAAGCTAGCGAATTGCAATAGTAATTCAACCTCCCATTGAGGTAGCTTCTGCGATGAAGACAAGTGGTTGTTGGTAAAGAGCCAAGATGGCGGCGTTCAAAAAATGGATATCGTATCATATCGGACAATTGCAATAAGAATGTTTCCAGTAGACTCCTTCCTCACACTCTGTGAAAGAGACATCCTTGCGCTGGGATCATCTTTATGAAACGGAACATCAGTCTTTCTTAAAGGTCGTATCTGCTGGGAACCATGGATCGAATGGTTAAAGATCGTTGGATGGTTGTATGGCGTAGAGGTCATCATGAATGATGTAATAGTAGCCGGCGATGAGACAAGACATGACAAACGGTTGCAGAAATTCCTGGAAAGAGCATCAAAGCATGATTTAAAACTTAAGAGAAATGCAAGATACGTCAGATGCAACTTCGCTATGTTTGCTAACTTCAGAAGGTTTGAAGATTGGTCCCCAAAAGGTTAAGGCAGTTCAAGAAATGCCCGAGCCGTAAAGCAAACAAGATGTGAAACGCCTTCTCGGATTTGTCCAATTTCTGAGTCGGTACCTGCTCATCTTGTCCACTGTGGATGCTTCTCTGAGAGAGCTTGCAGAAAGCAGACGCGTTGTTTCACTGGGAGCACCCGCAGAAAGAGAGCTTTGAGAAGATCAAGAAACTTGTATCTGAAGCATCAGTGCTCCAATATTATGATGTCACGAAACCAGTAAAAAACCATTGCGAGGCAAGTGGGAAAGGTTGGGAGCAGTGATATTACAAGACGACAAACCCGTGTGTTACGCTTCTCGAGCGCTTACAGGCGCTGAGTCAAGGTACGCACCTACTGAAGCTGAAATGCTGGCAGTTGTCTTCGCTTGCCGCAGATTCCACCAGTACATTTATGGCAGAAATGTTGTTATAGAGACAGACCACAAGCCCTTACAAGCAATCAGTACCAAACCAGCTCCGCTGAGGTTGCAGAGAATGCTGCTTGCATTGGTTTGCGAGGCTATGATGTTGAGATTCGTTACATTCCTGGTTGTAAACAAGTCCTTGCAGACACCCTGAGCCGAGCAGCTGTGCCAACTGTTGTCAATGATACTTATGAAGAATTCCAGGAAATCAACACGGTCTTGTCCGCATCAGAGGAGCGGTATGAAGAGTTCCAGAAAGAGACTAAAGTATACCCAGAGCTTCAAGCAGTCCTAACCGTCCCTATAGAGGCCAGACACTACCGGACATTCCGTGACGAAGTCGCAACAGCAGATGGACTCCTCTTCAAGTGAACACACTTGATTGTCCCTATGGTTATGAGACTCGCAATGCTTCGCCAGATCCACAAGGGTCACCTAGGAATAGCCAAAGCAGACAACGAGCCAGAGAAGTACTATTTTGGCCTGGAATGTCCCTGGATGTGGAACAAATG
The DNA here is from genome assembly GCA_948470475.1 of Galaxea fascicularis. NCBI lineage: Eukaryota > Metazoa > Cnidaria > Anthozoa > Scleractinia > Euphylliidae > Galaxea > Galaxea fascicularis. The sequence goes on along the minus strand of OX419336.1, from coordinate 17,479,260 downwards.
GTCACCAATTGTAGCTTTTGTGCATATTTTGCCAAGAAACAGCCTACAGAAGCTCTAAAACCTTCTGTACCGCCATCACATCCTTGGCAGAAGATAGGAACTGACTTGATTGAATTTCAAGGGGACCACTATTTACTGTGTGTGCTAGCAAGTTCCGAGAAGTGTGCAAGATGGAGCCATTGAGAAGCTGTGCTGTAGTAGAAGACCGGAAGAGGCAATTTGGGGTATATGGGATTCCAGCAGAAGTGATCTCTGATAATGATCCTCAATTCAGCGCAGCAAATTTCAAGAATTAGCCAAAAAGTATGGGTTCAAGCAGATCACCAGTTCGCCGCATTACCCAAAGGCTAATGGAGAGGCGGAAAGGGTCATTCAGACTGTCAAAAATCTATGCCGAAAGAACAATCACAAACATCTGGCCTTGCTTGACTATCGGACGACACCTCTGCCCAGTTTTAAACTGTCCCCAGCACAGCTGCTAATAGGACGTCGCCTGAGAAACGAATTGCCGATGATGGACAGCTTGCTTGGACCTGCTAGTATCAACCAAGAAATGTCTCCAGGTACCGAAGACGAAGACGAAAAAGGATCAGTAGACGCACCATGACCGACATGCTAGCAGCGAAATGAAGGAATTACAGCCCGGAACGAAGGTGCAAATTAAGCCCTGGACACATTCCAGAGAGTGGAAGCCAGCGACAGTAGTCAGACATCATCACACACCAAGGTCGTATGTAATTCAAGCAGAAGATGGCAGAAAATATCGCCGAAACAGAAAGCAGCTACGAGTTCACTCAGCTCCAGGACCTAGAAGTTCAAATGCAGAACCGTCTCTTGATAGTAGTGCACACCAGAACTTACCCAAGGGCAAGACTGGCCATGACGCAGTCCCACTATTGTCGCCTGTAATTCCACCCCAGGAACAACACCACGACCCTGAACCACCAAAGGCGGACTCTTACGTTACCCGAAGTGGCAGACGAGTAGAAAAGCCAGAACGGTTGAACCTCTAGACCAAAATAGGGACTTGGATCTATTTGCTGCTCTTTTCTGGTAGCTTTATTTTGGTAAAAGAAGGCTCTCTCGATAAGGTTGTATTTGTTTGACTCCGATATTACTACTCTGCCAGTGGTAAGGGGCAACCATTACGAACTATCGGTCAGGGGGAACTACCGCCAGCCACCCTGCAAACCCCGGCCAGTTCGCCTATTAGTGGGAGAGCACCCGAGGGAGCCATGGCAGCAGAAATGGCCCGCCTGCTAAAGGAAACTCAGGTACCTATTCATCTGAACCAGCTGATCCAATACATGCCTCTTGCAGTGCGTGAAAAAATCTATGCAGATTTAGTTGCTGCAAAAATCGAAGAAAAGAAAACCTTAACTCTACACGAGCCATTATATTAACAGCACAATCTTTAGTGAGCGCCTAGCCCGACTTGGCGCTTCGTGTTCATCGCGTTTCGCGCAAGCGCATGGCCCAACTGTCTCTTTTCCCAAGGAATCTCATCACGCGACTTGACCATGTTACGGTCGGAGGCAAGCTTGCACTTTTTTTCGTCTTCGCTGTACTTCTCTTGACGCAAACTCCAACTGCTGTAGTCGACATCGTGCTGCATTGCAACAGCGTCAGTTGCCCCAGTGGGCTGTTGAAAGATTTCTTGAATTTCACCCGTTTCAGGGTCGTATTTGAGTTGTTTGTCGGGGGAGGGGTTGTACGGTCCTGTATAGTTGTGACCGGGTAACGTCCAACTCCTGGAGGGAGCGGGAAGTTTTTCGATCTTGCCGTGATAATAATTCCACGTTTTCACCAGAATGTCCAACGGACCCTTTCCCTTCGGAGCAGCTTTCACGAAGGATTTAACCAGTTCCGGGCTAAGGTTTGGGACGCCGAAGCTCCCCGGAAACCAGGGCCCATCACCGTTTTTTTCGGACAAAAAATGGGTCTTGGTTATTCCACAAACTGCGCACTTTACTTTGAGCATCTTTCTGCCGTTCTTCGTCGCGATGACTCGGTCAGTTCCCGGCATGTTCAGGGTTACAAGCCGGTCTTTCACGCAGTAGACCTCAATCCTATATTTTTTGAAATTTTTCCCTGGCACTTCAAGGAACCAGCCCTTTCCAAATCAACCAAGAAGCCCAACCGCGCGAACCACCTTGTGTTTTGTAATTGGAGTATTGACGTTTCGCTTCGGCCAGGTTTGCACTTGCTTCTGATTCGGAAACTTGCATGGCTGGCTTGAAAACGGTCTTGTCAGAAACCACATTCACAAGTTTCTTGAAGTCAACGAACGGAAAAGGAATCGACATCCTGGAACCGTTCATTTTTCCGCCCGGCAAGAAGCTGGTTTTGGTTATCCCACAAATTGTACACTTCACCTTGAACATCTTTCTGCCGTTCTTTGTCGTGACGATGCGGTTAGTCCCCTGTACATTTGGAGTCTTGCGCCTGTCTTTCACGCAGTGGACTCCCATAGAACGGCCGTATATGTATATATTTCATTCAGGTCTCACATCTCACTTTCATCATTTTGCGCCCGTCTTTGAACAAACCGAACAAGAAATAATTTTTGACAACACGTTCGTTGTCGTTCACATCGCCAGAAAACCGTTTGAGAATATCTGAAAAACTGACCCCTTTGTTGCGTTCATCGAGAAACAACAAAGTATAATAACCGCAGCGGACGGAGTCAAGGGCCTGAATTTGGTTGTTGCTGTGGAGAGAAGTCTTGTGCCCTCGGGGCTCCGCCGCATTTCCTGCTCCCACCCGTCAGGCGGTGGCAGCCCGAAAGAGTCGAAATATTCCATGTCTTTTCCTCTACAACAGCAGACCCAATGAGTGCCCACACTCCCGAAATCATCGAAGTCAGAATGGGCTCCTGTCGAAGTTGATAATGCAAGGGGAATGGTTCAAAGGTTTGACCTCATTTCATGAGGAGATCCGTTTGATCCCGATGTCAAGCCGCTTACACCAATCGGTCAGATCGATGTTGGAAAGCAGCACGTCGCGGAACTTAATTTTTTCGGTAATCTTCCCAGCAGTCAAAGAACGGAGGAGGGCGCACTTGCATTCCTGTCCCTCTCCGGCGCGGACCGGTTTGCATCCCCTTTCCGAACAGCTTTGAAACGAGGTCGATGGCGAGAGGGACCTCGATAGAAGCCAACATTCCGAGAAACCCACCGTATTGCACAGCGAACGAGAAATTTTTCGACAGCTTTTTTCTCGGCAGGGTTCACGATTGGGCAAGTCGGTAAAAGCGGATTTCCTAGGGCCCGTACCCCTTTCCGAAACTGCCGAAACTGAGTCCCGAAGTTGCTAAAGCTTTGGCCGCAGGCGCATGCAAAGGTCTGGCCAAGCTCAGCGTGGTCGAAAAAAGATTGCCGCCGCGCTGAGCGGTTTTCGTGACCTGGTTTTTACTCAAATGCAGACCAGCGCCGCGTCTTTCAGCGGACGCCTTTTTCAACTGGTTGATCTGCGTGGCGGTCAAAAGGAGCTCGTCGCCGCGCCCGAGCTGGTCAGGTTTTACGCGGAGAGTGAAAGCCGTTTTTGTGGCAAAAGCTTTTCGAAGGTTTCCCTTCTGACCTTCCGTAAGCACGATCCTAAGCGGGTAATACGTCGTCGCCATCCTATATTCAGGGAAAGAAATTTTTCAAGCCACAACCAGTTCGCTTCCGATCTGCTTGATCACGAGCTCTTCCTCGTTAAGGACCGCGGCGAAGATTGTGTAATCAGCATTGGCAGCTTGGTTCTGCCCGTAATGTAAGATCAACTTCTTCAAGTCGCCCGTTACGCTTTCTTCGGTCGCTCTGAGATCGAAGTAAATGACAGGGTACATGATCGAGTAGTTGGAAATGTCCAGCTGGGTGCCTGTGTTGTAATCACTTTTCCTGTTTCTGTATTCAATCAGGTCGCGGCAAATCTGCGTTTGGTCGTCACCGTCATATTCCAGCTCGGGGTAATAACTCCCCCTGTATTGAGGGCATCAAGGACGAAGGTGTCGAATTTGTGGGGGGGTTGTGCGTTAGAGAATTTTGTGCGGCCGTTGCTTGGAAGAAGACGAAGACGTGTTTGGCGTTTTTCACGCCAGGGGAAATCTGCCATTGCCCACCAGCATCTCTTCGTTCGGTGCTGGGGATCAGTGTTTCTTTCAAGTAACTCCATTTTGTTGGTTTGAGGAATTTTTCGTTGACCATCTTTTGGCCTTCAGGCGTCAGCAACAGTTTGGGAAACCACAATTCCATCTTGTTGACAACAATACGACGGTTGGTAGCGTCGTTTTGGGAGAGCAGTTCATTGTCATTCTGACGGACAATTTTGAAGTCAAGATGCATTGGAGGAAGAGGTTTGTTCAATAACTCCTCGAAAAATAAATAGCGGTCGAGGGGAATGACGGTTCTCACATTTGTGTCACCAAGTGACAGAAGCCCACGTGCCCGGATCCCCTTGTTCGTTGCGGCAGCAGCCGTCACAGTTGTGTTGTCGTTTTCGAGATACCAGAAATCGTCTTGCGCCACGGTTCTTGCATAATCGTCCGACAATTTCGCCTAATTTTTGATGAAGATCACCTCGTGGATGTCGGAGGTTTCATAAACTTTCTTCCTCGCAGAATTCACAGTCATATTCTTTATCAGAGAAAGCGAGCTGTTGACCGGAGCTGACTGTGTGTTAGCAGCAACATTTTCGGGCGCGCCTTGGAATTTGTGCTGGACTAAGAACTAGGCGTTGTACAAGTCATAGCCGATGTCTTGGTCTTTTACAAAGAACTTCAGTCCGGTTTGTTTTGGTGCTGATTTTTCCCTGGGACAAATCGAAGATCGGTTTTTCGTCTTTGGTCGACGGGTCAACGAACCCTATCTCATCGTGCAGATACTGGTCGATGTCTTCGTAATAGTACATCCCGTCAGGAAATTCCAAAGTCTACCAAGAGCCGGTTGCCTTTCACCACTTCAGTTGGTTGTTGTTGAAAGCGGCGGCAATGTTATACCAAGAGTAGCTCATGGCGATCAGTCTGTTGTAATTTTTTGTCGGGTCCAAAGGAATCGGTGGGTTGAAGTCGTGCGACTTTTGGTTGGCCCCGTTCCTTTGGAACTTCGCAAGTTGGGAGTCAATTAACAAACTAAGCGTCATCGTACATAATCCCTCACAATTTTGCGCCTCTGGAAATTGTTGATGATGCCCTGGTTGACGAGCTTGGCAAGCAACGAAACGACAGCCTTCCGAAGCTTGGACGAGGTGTTTCCCGGTTTGACCGAGCCGACCATCACGTACAACCGGTCGATTAATTTTCAACCACAACTTCCCCTCCCGCTGCCCTCAAATCCCCAGTCCTGCTCGTCGAATTTGTCTCCTTCGTCCCCCTCTATTGCGCCCCTTCGGGCCATCAAGGTTTTGAATATGTCTTTCAGAGCCTGTTCGTCGCCTATTCTTCTTTTTTCGGACCTCGTGGGTGTCTTCCGCAAACGCTTGGAACCTTCCCGAAGCTGCTCAGGTGAAGGGTGTGTCGGTTTCGACTCAAAACGGGTTATATTTTCGATTTGATCCTGATTCATGCTGGAGAGAGGAGAATTCGGATTTTTCACCACGGTGTTGTCGGGTTTTTTTCTCATTTTGGTGACGACTGTTTTGATCGCTCGCAAGAGATCCCCTCGATTCTTGTAAGAAATAGATCGATCAAAGGGATCATCTGTTTTCGGTAGGTCGGCTCCCGCTGTTTCCACTCGTTCACCCGGCGGCGGTAGTGGAAAATCGTCTTCCTCAATCGGCGGCGGTGGCGGAAAATCTTCTCCTCTTCTTCCTCTTCTTCTTCGTCCATTTCATAGTTCGGTCCCCTCACTTCTTCTGGAGCAGGAGGAGGCGCCTTGGCGCCCAGGCGCTTCGTTATCGGGCGGAAAAGATCTTCAGCCGCAACTTCCCCCGAACGCTTGGCGTATTTGTTCCTCTTGTTTTTCGAGCGCGGCTTCGGCCGCCGCTTGTTGCCGCCGCTTCTTCAACGACATTGTTTCGCCTGTGTTAAATAGGGAAAATAAAAATTCCGAACTACAACCCCGCATCAGCCCCTTCCAACGGCTACAGGCGAGGGCATCCGTCCAAGCTGGCCGATGTTTTCCGGATCTTGATTTGCGGGACTTCCAATTCCGGCAAAACAAACATCCTGCTGCACATGCTTTACGAGCTGCTGGAGTTCGACAAGGTCTTTTTTTTTTCGAAAAACCTCCACCAAAAGAAGTACCAGGCTCTCCTGCAGGACTTTGCCGAAAACATCGACCCCGAAGTTGGTTAGACCTTCGAGGCGCGATCGCCGGGCGCAAGCGGCGAAATCATTCCGCTCGAGGAGCTGACACCTAGTTTTTGAAAAAAACCAGAACGACATCATCAACTATTTCATCAACGGCCCGCACCGTAACTGCAGCATCATCTATCTTTCCCAGACCTACTTTAAGGTCCCCAAAAACATCCAAGACAACTGCAGCCATTTCTGCTCGTTCGGCTTCCTTCCGCGAGAAAACAAACGCATCGCCGCGAGCTGGGTGTCGACCCCAACCTGCTTGACCGCGCCACTAGCAAAAAAATTTTCTTCTTTGAGTACGACAAACTTGAAAAAATGATGGTCAAGAATTGCGATGAATATATATGAAGGATGGGGTACATCAACTCTTTGCAGACCGAGTCAACTGACGGGGGGATGAGGCGGGGGCAACAGGTCCGTCGGGTCCGCAGGGTCAAAAGGGTGACAATGGCGATACTGGTCCACAAGGCCTGCAAGGGGAGAAAGGTGATCTGCCTGATTCGCGCCTGTATTTGAAGCGTGACGGCTCCGCTTTCATGACGGGAAATCTGAACATGACGGAAAACCACGTTGAGAACACCCTCGATCCTGTCAACGAGCAGGACGCGGTGAACAAGAGGTATCTTGAGGCGCAGTTGACGGTCAACAAAAAATACGTGGACGAAGGTCTGAACACCAAACTCAACGCGATCGCTGAAAGGGACTTGAACATGAACAACAACGGCACCACCAACGTTGCCTGGCCTTTAAAAAACGAAGAGGTGACAAACAAGCGGTATGTTGACGAAACCTTTCTTCGCGTCGAGGGCGGAAAAAGATGCTCGCCGATCTTGACACGAACAACCACAAAATCGCCAATCTCGGGGCTCCCGAAAACCTGACAGACGCAGCGAATAAGGGTTACGTAGACAACGCGCCCCTTCTCGAACTTGCCGGCAGGCAAATGACGGGTGACCTCGACATGAACGGCAACGCGGTCGTAAACGTGAAAGACGCCGCAAACCCGGGAGATGCCGTCAACAAAAAATACTCCGACGCGGCCCATTTGTCGTTTTCGGGCCACCAATAATACACTTTATTTAAAGAGGGTGATACGGAATAGTTAAGGCAACTAGTAAACTTTTGGCCCTCTAACTAAAAAAAATTCGAACAAAGCTAATGTAATTTAATAAGAAGTGTACATGGAAATGTGAGAGGTAAAAATATACAATGTAAGTTAAATTCTAACATGACTATCAATAAAAGCTAAAAATATCTATCTAGAAGAATTCAAAAACTTGAGAGCAAATGTTGAATCAAATGTTAAACTATAAAATGGTGTAGTTTCCGTTGTACATCAAAAAGGTCGTTTCTATAATTGTTCTTAAAAGATTCTAATGATACAGAATTCCTGAGTTCTAGTCTTAAGCTGTTCCAAAGTTGACAAGTAGTAACTGCGAATGATCTACCGCCTTCGCTCATACGATTAAATCTTGGGCAAATAAAATAATTGTTGCTATATCTTGTCGTACGATTATGTTGTTGACTGTTGAGTATTAAAGAGCCTTCAGTATATGAGGGAACTTCACCCTTGATACGTTTGTACGCAACGCAGCATTTAGCTATTTTGGATTCCTCACAAAAAGGAAGCCACTGAAGTCTATTGAACAGCTTGACACTGGACGCCTGATTGTCAGCATCGGAAATTACCCTGGCTGCTCGTTTTTTAAAATACGACCTAGATTCTCCTTGTCACAGCTAGTCCAGATTGAGCTGACATAATGCAAAACCGATTTAATCATAGTGTTATAAAACAATAATCTTTGTCTCATGGGCAGACAAGTTCGTATCTTTTTCAACATTCCGATTCGCTGGGACAGCTTTTTACATAGTTTCTCAACATGGGAATTAAATGAGAGTTCAGAGTCAATTTCAAGACCCAGCAGTTTAACACTGGGGACGAGTTCAAGTTCAGTTCCATTAATAGTTAGAGCCATCTCGTAATTGATCTTTGAGGGGAGACGCTTGCCAGTAATGAGTATGGCTTTGGTCCAATCCAACCCTTTCAAATATCTGATGGACGACGTTAATGACTCTTCGAGCGAGAGGAATATCGTGGTTACTGGCAGCAGCCGCTTTTCTGGCTCGCTGCACCCGATCAACAAAAACGCATACCTGTTCACGTTGACCAGGGACCGGACGGCAGCAACCAATACCGTTCGCGCATCGGGTTTAACATGTACTCCCTGCCCGTGGGTTACTACACATTTATTGTCAAATTATTCCCTCCCGAAATGCGAAATGCCAGCCTGCACGCAAGCTTTGTCCATAACGAAGCAGACATCGAAGACCTTACCCAATTATGTGAAAACCCTGGTCCAATTTCGCCGATGGAGCCCCTCTGGCCTTCTCCACTTCCTGTATCTCGATTTACACGGGGTGGCAACTTCATCAACCACACTAAGAATTTGAGGGGGGGTTCGGGATGTTTCGGAAAATAACCAGGATTGGTTTGGATTTTAACTCTAAACTCGACGCTGACAGTGCGCGCTTTTGACGGTGGGTTTGGGCTTCCGGGGGTCTAGAAAATCACCAAACCTTGTCTATTCCAGGAAGAAGTATCTTTTGGTCAGAGCTGTGGGATGTGCCAACAGCCAACCAAGAATCAGTCATCGCCATAATCACGGGTGTTCCATCCAGTATCACAGCAACTCTCTCACTTGGTTGGATGAGGATATTTTCTCCCTTTCGTATACATCGACAATGTGGGTGCCTTGGAAGAGAAATTAGACCTTCTCTCCGCCCCCGCTAACATCTTCAACTTCAAGCACATCGAAGAAAACCATCCAGATGCTGAAAAAGCTTTTCGCTTTTTACCAGAAGAGGCACTGGTGCTACGCCGAGCTGTTCCGCAGCTTCAAACGGAAAAATCTCTTTTGCAACGTCGTGGCGGGCAAAGCCATTATCTCTTCTGCCGTTGCGGGAGGGATCACGTTGAACCCCGCCGTGTTTGCGGTTTTGACTGGTTTCAGGCTCGTCGTCAGAGGAGTTGACAGCTTCATTAAATACGACAAAAAAACGGAGGAAGCCGACTTCGCCCGGATCGAGTACAAGAAAATTGAGGACGCCATCAGGTTCTTTCTCAGGGGCAAGCTTTTAGACAAAAACGATTGTCTCGACAAGCTGAAAATGATCGACGACTTCGTCAGCGATCATTGTATGGAGATCCATGATGAAGTTCAGCAGGAGTATCATGGAAAATATTTTGCCGTCGCTTGATTGTTTCGAGAACTCTCAACTTCACACCACCACTTCCAAAATACGTTGTTTGCTTTTAATCTCGTTTTTTCTTTAATTTTCAGATAGGCTGGTTCAAGAAGATCGAGAATCGTTCGTCTCATCGGCCAAATTTTTGAGAAACAATTAAAGTAAAAGTAATTGTGCAAAAAATATGACTTGCAAATATGGTTCGCTAAAAAGTCTTTCGCGACGGCACCCACATGCTTCTTTCTGAGACCGTGGCAGTGTTAACCGCGTCCAAAATTTTGTAGTGCACAAGGGTTTCACGAAGGTGAGCCCTGCTTTTAGGAATTGGAGTTGTCGCGGCAACTCTTCTTTCCACAACCGCGGTGTCAAGCGCTTCACTTCTTCCGCACTACGGGAAAACGCGCTCAAACGCGCCCGTCGGTTCGCGCATTTCTTGTCCGCAGCACTTGTTTTTCGGAGGCTTCGGGGGCTGCTGAACCTTCTTTACACACGCCAGGCAAACAACCCCTCCAACGAGGTTGTCGACCATTCTTTTACCACAGGAAACCGCTGATGATTTGTTGTCCATCTGTGTATGGAAAGCCGAACTTCAATAGAGCGGCGTATTACAGCCCGTGCGGCTACTGGAAAGGACAATCCGCGTTCAGGGAATTGGCCAGGGCAGCAAAGGTTCCGGTGAGCACTACGAAAGAATGGTTGTCGAGACAGACTCTTTGGCAAATTTTTTTGCCCGCACCGCGACGTATTCCCCGTCCAAAGTTTGATATGCCTTTGTGATGATTTCATTTTGTTTTTCAATTCTTCGTGTTAGTGTTAATTATTCATTGTAGGGTTTAGCTTGTAATTAGAGGTGTTTATTGATTTATTGATTTAGTAAAGCGTTGTTATCGTAGGAGTGTAAGGTATCATGTTTAAACAATATGTATGTAAGATAACTGTTGATTGTAAAAACGAATTTACGTAAATATATAAATGTTAGGAGTAAAACACAATGTGCTGCAGTTCATTTCGGTGAACGGTCGAGCAAGGAAAAAGAGAGACTGATTGTAGGGCCTGAGGGCAAGAAGAGAAAGAGGAGAATTCACTGCCAAGAGCCATTGGCAGGCGCCAGCCAAATTACTTGACAAAATCCGTTTGTCAGTGGTGGCGAAAGAGCGGAGAAGTGCTACGTTCTGTCTACGTGCTGTGTGGCGACTGAGAGTACTGTTGAAAGACCACGTGCTGCGGAGAAATTGTCGACTGAAAGAAAAAGAAAAGTACGTACGAAGCGGAGCTTGGTTTGAACTGAAGAGAAGGAGGTCTGTGCAATCGGTTCAGATTTTGTGGTGTTGGTTTAGAAGAGTCAAGGATTTCGAAAAGGAACTGGACAGTGAACTGCTGTAAATAAGTTGTAAATAATTAGTGTTCTTGTTATCGTTTAGGTTTTAAAATTACTCTAGGTAAAGTTATTTAGAATTAGTTTTACTTAATATAATCATTTATTAAACATCAGTTATTTTAAATTCGCAAAAACAACACAACACTTTTTAAAAACATGTTTCGACAGAAACTTCTGTCATCTTCAGTTTAAATCAGTACAGAGTTGAATATATAGTGTGAAAAAAAATGCTATATTAAGTGTAAGAACAAAAGGAACCATGGCAATGTACATTATTACAGAGAAAGTTTTAAATTAACATGATAAAGTTGATGATTAAGTGTAGGTTTTTCCCATTGAATATGAATGGCTTCTTTTATCTTAAGTTGGAGAGTGGTGGAAGCGTGATCTAGGATGCTAAAACAGTCACTAGAGCATAAAGTGCGGCAATGTTCAGAATTTTGTAAATGTTTAAAAATATGCGAGGTCCTATCACTGAAAATGCGTTAACGTAGGCGTGTGGAAAAATGCCGGGTGGTTTCGCCGACATAGCAGGCACTACAGCCCGCACACAAAAACTTATATACCACACCCGCACGGAGCCCACGAGGGATAGGATCCTTTACACTAAACAAGGTACCGATTTTAAATGATGAGAAAACTAGCTTAATATCAATGTTGTTACAATAGCGTTTAGCAAACTGGCGAACCTTTTTCTGCGTGATAGTAGAGAAAGGACCAATGCAAGGCAATTTAAAGTAAAAGGTACGTGTAGTGTCAGAGACAGAAACCGTGGGATTACAGTCTTGGCGAGTAAGTGTGAGGTAGTGATTAATAATGTTTTCAACCAGATGAACTGGAAATAGATTCTTCTGAAGGATTTTGGTAAGTTTCATGTTGTCCTCGTGAAAACCCAACCAAGTGTTGTTGATCTTATAGGCTCTGTCAACAAGCGTGCGAATGAGACCTAGTTTGTAAATGTGATGTAAAACTAAAGTAATTAGTCAAAAGGCCCGTGAAGATTTTCTAACGGTAAACACTAGTGACAGGAAAATGAGTGTCATTGTTGATAAAAACATCTAAGAAAGGAATCTTATGATCTATTTCCTTTTCCATGGTGAATCTAATGTTAGAGTGCCTAGAGTTGATATAGTTGAAAAATAGTAGCGCTTGATTCTCCGAACGAAATAGACAAAATGTGTCATCAACATAACGTCGGTAAAACAATATCTCGGAGTTCTGGAAATTTTCTAACCATAATTTTTCGTGATGACCCAAAAATAAATAAGAAAGAACCGGAGCGAGGGGGGAGCCCATGGCTACACCGTCTATCTGGTCGTAGAAGGAACCCTTAAATAAAAAAAGGTCTGAGCGGTGGCTACGGAAAAAAGGCTCTTAAGTTCGGTGTTGCTTAACTTAAGGTCAGGATTGCCATCAGAAATGTACTTGACCGCTAGGTCAATACATTCTTCAAGAGGTATGTTGGTAAAGAGACTCTCTATGTCAAAAGAAACCATAAATTTACCATGCATGGTCAAACCTTGAATATCCTCTACAAAGGTAAAAGGTCACAGGCGCAATGTTCAGTTGGAATGTGCAGTGTTAGCAAACTGCACAGATATTTGGCCAGGTTGTAGTTGTATGTTCCAATAGATGACACAATGGGGCGGAATGGCGGGATGAAATTGTGTCCACGTTCCTTGTGCATCTTTGGTAGGCCATAAATTCTGGCTGGTTGTGAGCCTTTGGGATAAATGCTGTTATACACATCACTGTCAAGTTGACCGTTTTTCTTTAATTTGCGGAGAAGTCGTTGTAACTTGCCTTCTCTGGGAGAGTAGGATCTTCCTTGATGGGTCGAAATTTGGACGTGTCACTGATGACTTTCAGGATGCCTTGGTCGTAATCAGCACGATCTAGAATAACAACCCCATTGCCTTTATCCGGCTTTAGGATGACAATATTTTTATTACTCCTCAGTTCCTTCAAAACTCGGTGCTTCTTGAGATCGGCGGTAGTTGGTCTATATGAGGAAACATAAGAATGTGCCAGATGAGAAAGGTCTGACACAAGCTTTCCTACTTGCAATTGTTTGGTGTCCTTTAGATTCTTGGCCATAGTGTGATTGATGATTTCAAAGCAGGTGAAGACATCGGACGCATTTATTCTTGGTGGACGGATGGAGTGCGTTAGTCCAAATTTGACAACAACACTTGGTTGGGTTTTCTCGAGGACATCATGAAACTTACCAAACTCCTTCAGAAGAATCTATTTCCAGTTCATCTGGTTGAAAACATTATTAATCACTACCTCACACTTACTCGCCAAGACTGTAATCCCACGGTTTCTGTCTCTGACACTACACGTACCTTTTCAATTCAATTCAATTCAATTCAATTCAATTTATTCCAATAAGTTCAATAATAAATACATAGATGTATACAACCCGCAAATAGCAAAGCTAATCTAGGCGGGTTGTATAACTGATAAACAAATTAATATAGGCAAAATAAGTTGTTACTAAAATCAAGTACCAGTAAATAAACAAATGAATAAAATAAATAGAATAAAAATAGGTAAACATTCACAGATAGTGTTTACATGACTAAAGTAATAACCTATAAAAACACATAGAATATAAGGAAATACATAACAGCTAGAGTTTGATTAATGATAATTGGTAATTTTTTCCATCAGCGTAGAGACATCAACATAATCATCCTCAGTACCAAGTACCGCAAGTAGAAATTGGTGAATTTTATTTTTGAAAGGTTTTTTTTCTAAGTTTACGCAGATCATGCTTCAGGCAATTCCACAACTTAGCTCCAAAAATAGAAAATGAATTCAGACGAATACTCAGTCTTGATTTCTTAACATATAAATTGCCAGCATCAGAAAATCTAGTGTTATATGTATGAACATCAGATGAACGGGAAAAAAGATCACAGATATTCTGAGGCGCAGAATTGGTAGATATGTCGTGCATTAGAGAGCATACTGTTTCAAAGAAAAGCATATTGAGGGGTAAGACATTAGTAGAGACAAACAAAGGAATAGCATGAGATCTATTACCAGCAAAGAACATTAGCCGAAGAGCTCGTTTTTGTAAGATGAAGACCTTCCTCAAATAGACCTGTGCAGCTTGGCCCCAGACAGCAATTCCGTAGTATGTATATGGGAAAATCAGAGAACGGTAAATTTGGATTAAGGTATTTAGAGGGACAAAGTGCCTCAACCGTGCAATAATTCCAACAACTCTACTAATTTTGGAGGCAATGTAGTCGATATGATATTTCCAAGTTAAGCTTTTATCGATGAGCACACCCAGGAACTTTACATAATCTTTGCATTCAAGAAAAGTATCACTATTTGAGGCATTATTGTATATCCTTATATTAATCTGATGGCTAAGCGTCTTTTGTGATGGTCTAAAGATGACAAAATTGGACTTTTTTGCATTTATGGTCAACTTGTTAGCATTTAACCAGTCACAGACTTTCTGCAGTTCGATGTTGGTTACACTTTCTAGCGACTTCAAATCCTTATCAGCATACAGCAGGTTTGTATCATCAGCAAAAAGATGAAAAGAAAGCTTCTTAGAAGAATTATAAATATCATTAATATAAATCAAGAAAAGTAAAGGGCCTAGAACAGAGCCTTGTGGGACCCCTGTTAACACATTTCTTTTAGATGATATTTGTTTATCAATTTGAGTAGTTTGGACACGGCCATTTAAGTAGGATGAAAACCATTCATTTACCGGACCCCTTATACCGTAATGATATAGCTTGCTCAAAAGAATTGAATGATCCACGGTATCAAAAGCCTTTTTAAAGTCGAGGAAAATACCACAAGTAAACAATTTGTTATCCATATTGCTTTGGATTGAATTAACAATATCCACAATTGCATGCTGAGTTGACATATTCTCACGAAAACCATACTGGCCTTTGTACAGAAGTCCATTTAATTCAATATAAGATTTTAATCTATTATACATAACTTTCTCAAAGAGCCGATTAAAAAGTGAAAGAAGTGAAATGGGACGGTAGTTACTAGGGTCCGTTTCATCGCCACCTTTGAATATGGGAATAACTTTTGCATGCTTAAATTTGGATGGATATTGTCCTGTTATAACAGAAATATTCATTATTTGTGCCAGTGGTTGAGAGAGTACACTACTAGAAGATTTCAGTACGCGAACAGGACAGGAGTATAAGCCATGCGCTTTATTAGTAGGGAGGAACAAAATTTCCGTTTCAAGTTCCATGGAAGTGACTGGCTCAAAGAAGAATGAACTAGATATATTAATAGTGGAGAGGTAATCACTGAAACGATAATTAGCAGGAGGTACTGATGCCGCAAGTGTTTGACCCACAGATGAAAAGAAGTCATTGAGCACATTAGGAAGCGCAACAATGGGCTTGCATCTTCTTTTGTTTCGGCCGATGAGATGATTAATCCCAATCCAAGTTTTTTTGACATTTGTCATGTGATCATTAAAGTATGAAGTACCTTTTACTTTAAATTGCCTTGCATTGGTCCTTTCTCTATTATCACGCAGAAAAAGGTTCGCCAGTTTGCTAAACGCTATTGTAACAACATTGATATTAAGCTAGTTTTCTCATCATTTAAAATCGGTACCTTGTTTAGTGTAAAGGATCCTATCCCTCGTGGGCTCCGTGCGGGTGTGGTATATAAGTTTTTGTGTGCGGGCTGTAGTGCCTGCTATGTCGGCGAAACCACCGGCATTTTTCCACACGCCTACGTTAACGCATTTTCAGTGATAGGACCTCGCATATTTTTAAACATTTACAAAATTCTGAACATTGCCGCACTTTATGCTCTAGTGACTGTTTTAGCATCCTAGATCATGCTTCCACCACCCTCCAACTTAAGATAAAAGAAGCCATATTCAATGGGAAAAACCTACACTTAATCATCAACTTTATCATGTTAATTTAAAACTTTCTCTGTAATAATGTACATTGCCATGGTTCCTTTTGTTCTTACACTTAATTAGCATTTTTTTTCACACTATATATTCAACTCTGTACTGATTTAAACTGAAGATGACAGAAGTTTCTGTCGAAACATGTTTTTAAAAAGTGTCGTGTTGTTTTGCGAATTTCGTTATGCCTGCTGCTATGAAGACCTTATTTTAAATACAATTTATGGTGTGTTGGGGAATTGTGGGAAGGGGTTTGTATGTTTTACGTTGATTTTTCCTCCTTTTGTTTTGTGTGCCGGGGACAATCGCCGGACCCACGTCACAGCCTGTGCCCAACGCGGTGCACCAAGCTGAGCTGCTTTTCATGCCCCATGACCGTCTCAGGCAGAAGGTTTTCAAATACGCGCCGACTGTTGACGACATTGCCTGCCGTTTCAAGGAAGCCGAACCCTTGGTTTCGAAAAATTCGGACGAAGTCGTTCGAACCTTCAGGCGAAATTACGCGCAAGGTCCTTTGAAATGGCCGAAACTGCTGCAAGTCGACCGTGGTCGAGAGTTTATGTGGTGCTGTCACGCGAGCGAAGGAAGCTTATGGAACAACCAGCCGGCGCAGGATTTCTGAAGTTCACCGCGACCAAGCGATTGTCGAGCAATTCAACCGCTATCTCGCTGACCAGCTTTTCAGTCACCAGTGCGCCAGCGAGATCCGCCTGCCCACGGGCCAGCGCGCCCGGATGCTGGTACAGAGGCTGCCTAGAGTCTTTGCCTCTCTCAACTGAGGGGCCACGTGGTTGATCGGGCAAAAGCCCGCGGACGCGATCAACAAATGGACTGTTTATGCCCAACCTTCGACAGCTCCCTACCGAAGACCTGTCGGCGCCGCTGAAAAAACGCTCTCCACCGACGCGGAGGTTTGCTATTTGCTTACACCCGGCGAGTTGGAAGGTAGGGTGCGACGAGCGACGGACCCGATTTGGTCTCTGGAAATTTCCAAGCTTTACCGCGCTTTATCAAACAAGGTCAACCTGTCTTGTATTGGCTTTGCGACGGACCAAAACGTAGCTTTGTCCTCGAAGAATTGATGGTTGTCCTGCCGAATACTGAACTTCCCCCGACCGTGCCGGATTAACCCTCCAACGAGTTCTGTGTGAATCCCGTCCGGATGCGTGTACCGTTTGTGGTAATAAGCGGACAATCCAAGCTTTTGCTGCTCGTAAGTCATCATCAGCCCTTCCCTAATCCGAAAGCCCCGATTCGTCGCCTTGTCTTTTTCGCCGTGCGGCGCCGCTCGGAAACGCACCACGCGACCGCGGTCTGCACTTTCGACATGCCTTTCGTGCTGAACTTGCTCTTCCGGGTGTCTTCCTCGACAAAGTAACACTTCGAGCATAGCACGATCATGCACCAGCCCTGGCACTCTAGCTTGAACAGCCCCAGTTCGCGGTTGCTTCACCTGTCCCAAGGAAGGCATTGCCTTTTTTTCGCGTCGAATTCCCTGCGAAGCTCCGGTTTGATCACATCTTCCAACTTCTCACCGCTGATCGCCATGTAGTTGCTGTCGGTTACTGTCGAGCAGCGCCTTGCTTTTTTCCGCGTCTCCAGTGCGGCGCGCCTCGGTCACCTGCTTCACGAACCAGGTGAAGATTTTCCTCGGTTTGTAATCGATTGTTTGATGGATCACCTTGATGTTCGCCTCGTGTGCGATGTACCATTTTAGGAGAGGAGCGTAGACCAACATCTTCTCGGCGGACAGCGCCCCCAGCAGCTTCCTGCCGGTGCTTCGAATTCTGCTGGTGCGCCGCAGATAGTCCTGCATGCTTTGCGGCACAGCTTCGAGCAGTACCTCTTTGTTGATGAAGAATGGGCACATTTCCTCGAACTTGTCCCATAGGTTTCTGTTAATCTCGATGTCAGCCTCACCGAAGCCAAACCAATCACCCGATTCAACCCTTCGTGTTTTCGAAGTGTACAACCTGCTCCTTTCCACAAGGCATGTCTTTCAGCATCGTTGACAGATACAAAGCGTTGGCTTCGCTGGCAGGGGCATTGTGGCCCAGCCGGTGGCTCCGGATTGTGGTGACTCTGACAAGGGCTCGAGAGATTTGCGCCTTTCTCGACTGACCCTCGCAAAAGGTAATGCATTGAGACAGCGCAGATGCTAATGGCGTCTTTCAGAATGTCGATACCTTTCTAGGTGTAGAAGTTTCCCTTTTTTTGGTTCTCTTCCAACCCTGGGCAACGTCCAGATTGTTGTAGTGGCGCAACCAGTCGGCGAAGGTTTTCAGCCATGTAATTGGAAAACTGTTTTGCTGGCGGTGTGGAGCCCGTCCACCGAAGCGCCCTCAACCCATCTTTCCCCTCCGTGCCCGCACCCGCGTGATGAATAGGGACTTTTAGCACCGAAGGTGTTTAGGACGGCTACGGCTACCTAGATCGCGCGGGGACTGGGGATACCACGCTCCTTCCGTGCGAGAGCCCGCGAAAATGAAAATAGTTTAGCAATAACAACAATCGTCGTGGCTACGGCTAGGGCGTGAAACAAGCTGAAAAGATAGCGATAAACAAGGCAAAAAAAAAAATGTCCCTAAAGGAGGCTAAAAAGCAGTTACTGCATTCGATGATGGCCTGATTTCAGACGAGGAGTGTCTCATCTTGTATGATTTAAATAGGTCAACTAACTTAGATTTTCCGTACGAACAGTACCCACTCTTTGATCTAGACAACATGCAAAATGACGAGTGCTTGGCGGAGTTTAGGTTCCATAAAAACGACCTTCCTATTCTGGCAGAGGTTTTAGGAATCCCTGACCAGTTCATCTTGGAACAAAGAAGTGTTGTCGGAGGAATGGAGGCGCTATGTATGCTGTTGAAGAGGCTGACATACCCGTGTCGATACAGTGACATGATGCACAGATTCGGACAACGACCTTTATCGGTACTGTGCCTCGCCACAAACCGTGTTGTGGACTTTGTTTACGCCGCCCATCATCGAAGAATTACTGACTGGAATCTAGCCGTATTGAATCCACCTGCCCTGCAAACGTATGCCGACTGTATATATCAACATGGAGCACCTCTAAATAACTGTTTCGGGTTTATTGACGGAACAGTGCGCCCCATAGCCAGACCTGGAACAAACCAACGAATCCTTTATAACGGGCACAAGAGAGTGCATAGCTTAAAATTCCAGTCTGTAGCCATCCCAAATGGTCTTATCGCGCATTTATATGGTCCAGTTGGTAAGAATCTGATTTACTCTCTCGTTGAAATTAAAAAACAAAACAAAACACACTAGGTAAAATGGCTAGGAATCTCATACACTGAAATGTGGACAATGGGGTGTCTCATATCATTTAAAATAGAAACATGTCAAAAAATATATATCAGAAATGATAAGCCTGAAACAGAAAAAAAACCAGAATCTTTAAGGCAATTGCTTCACCCAGGGAGCTTTACAGTGCTAGGCAACATCATTCCCAACTCCATATACCAGTAGCTA
>OX419336.1:17352425-17457425 GCA_948470475.1 Galaxea fascicularis | reverse complement strand
AGACTAAATTAAAAATTACGCATTCAGTCAAGGATTGCAAATGGCCATTAAAAAAAAGTAGTTAAAGGCAGTAGCCAGTAAAAGAATACAGAAAAAGGAAGATATCCTTACATCAATATTGTCATTTTCACGTCTAGCAACGCATCTCAGCATCGTTAAATACTTATTTGGTTTCATTTCGTGGTTACTTGGAGAAGAAAAGCATCCGCAAGTTTTAGAAGAGATTATGAGCTTTTAAAATTTCAACCTTTCCGATCTTATTGCAAGTTTAATGAAATAATCATAAACATTGGAACAATTCTTGTAGTAAAACTTCATGAACAAAGAGCTTTCTTCGAAGCACTTAGAAAGTAGTTTAAACAAAGAGTGTGAGCATTCAATATCCAACAGGAATCGAAAAGAAAAGCAAAACCACATGTACGTAAACAAACTTACTTGGGACGCTTTTCGAGGGACATGCCTCATCGATACCTGTGGAAAAACGAAAACAGCGCACAAATGTTACAGCAATTCTTAAGAAAACTGGCCTAAACATATGATTTAAGGTTGGAAGAAGTTACTTTTCTCGATGCAAAGGCAAAAAATCGATTGAAATGTTTAAAAAACACTCACCAAAAACTCCCGTAGTGTGTACAACGTCAAACTACTCTGTTTGCCGTACTCTACTAGGGAAGCCCGCTACGGCGGCAACCCAACGAAGGCGACACTCGCGCGTGCGCAAAAGTGTTTGACTTCATTTCCGGTCTCCGTAGCCGTCCACAAAACCGTCGGTGCTAAAAGTCCCTAATATGAATTCGCCGGCGGCGCGCTTCACTTTCGATCCAGGTAGTGGCGCGACGACTATGGTTTTGTCGGGAAAGAAAGCTTGTTCGAAAGTTGTTTTGGGGGTTTTGATTTTGTTGTTCGGATAGTAGATGCGCGTCTCCTCTTTGGAACAGGTTGCCCGTGGCGTTGGAGGTTCAGCGTTATCGTGAATTTCGGGTGACAGTACGGGCAGGCGTAAATGCGTACCAAATTTTCGATATCTTTGATTAGGAACGCGTGTCCATCGAAAACACCGAGCGTCAGAATGTTTTCGATCCTTGCTGGCGAGTTTCGCCGGAGGTGCCAAACCACGTATCCTGTTTCGCCTCTTTCCGACTCATAAACTCGAATCTCGAGCCAATCCCCAAGAGCCCTCCCCGAGTTGAGATGCTGCTCAACCTTGTCCAGTTCATCAAGAGATGTTTTTGTTGGCGATGGCGCCGTAAAAGCTTTGAGCAAGCTGCCGAGCTGTTGCTGTGGAGTCTTGCTCCTCGATGCACTGCAATGCAGCGCCACAAACAGAGGTTGCCATTGAAAGTGTCGAGCGCCACCATTGAGCAATTGTGCGCGAGGTTGCACAGCCAATCAGGCAACGGACCTGTTCCGACCAGCGGTCGATGGGCAAGCACCGCTTTCACATCGAGGTTGAAGAAGTTCAGAATCCTCCACTTTGTGCTTGGCCTTTGGATGTCGCGCAATTCCAAGCTTCTTTCGTCTTGCTGTTTCAACCATTCTCCCACTTCTGGAAGATTGTTGAACTACGGGAAACCCTCAATTTTGTAATGAAGGATGACGTCTCCGTTTTCGATGTTTTCCAGTTGATAACTGCAAACATGTCGAAGGTAAAAGGATGTGTTCACCTCGGCGCTAATTTTGTTCATCATTTTGTTGGTGTTGTTGGTGTCTGGGTCCTCAATCGTTCGCCAACGAACATACCGGCGCCCCCGCACTCATTCTACTGCGTCGAACCTTTGGTCGTCCAACAGGTCGCTCAGGTCAGTCGGTGTGGGTGCCTGGTTTCTCAATGGTGGCGCCGAGTCGAACTGACCCCAAACTCCGGGATACCGTTGGCGCCGCCGCTTGGGTGGATGCGGACGAAAAGGTTGTGGCCGCAGTGGTTCGGGCAGCCGCGCTGCGGGAATAGGTTCATCCAGAGGGTGGCCTCCGAGACTGAGACACCAATACTCTTCCAAAAGCATTTCCAACTCGGCATACGCCCTGGCCAAGAGTTCCTCATCCATGAGATTCCTTTCAGGCACCATATACCTTGTGGAAAAAATTTTTTTTAACGTTGCGGTTGCATCGGTTCGGGCAGCGCTGCAGGAACGGGTTCATCCAGAAGGTGGCCTCCGAGACTGAGACCCCAATACTCCTCCAAGAGTCTTTCTAGCTCGGCATACGCCCTGGCCAAGAGTTCCTCATCCTGAGGATCCTTTCAGGTACCAAATACCTTGCAGATTATTATTTCTTGACGGTTCGCCATTGTGTGAGGAGCACCTTCCTCTAATGGGCGGGCTGGCTGTGCTGCCATGGTTCCCTCGCGTGCGCCCCCTCTAAAAGTTGGGTTGGCTGGGGTTCGCGCGGTGGCTGGCGGTGGTTGGTGGTGGTTGCCCCTGACCACTAGTAGAGTAGTAATATCGGAGTCAAACAAATACAACCTGATTGAGAGAACCTTCTTTTGCCAAAATAAGGCTAGCAGCCTTGCTTTTTCTAGGGTTGGGTGGGACGGAAAAAGCAAGGCTGGTAGCTTTATTTTGGCAAAAGAAGGCTCTCTCGATGAGGTGGTATTTGTTTGACTCCGATATTACTACTCCAAGGAACGAGACATTATTTGTTTTTGGAGCGTGGATTTTATTTCTTTTGCTTAAGAAGAAATATGTGACATAAATACTTAGACCACCCTAGTGCATCATTATTGGTGTGTCACGTGATGAGCAAGAAACGTCTTGACAAAGAGTCAGCCAACTTGACAGTGTGTTTATATCACACCCATGATGAAAGAGTGGCGGAAATCGAGACACCCAATGAGATTCGGAGCGTAGAAATAGAAAATCTTCATGTAACATGACGGGAGGGTAGTACACTGAAAGTGATATTTATTTTTATTACTGCGCGATACACAAGTCTCCTGTAATTTAACAAACTGCTCGCTTGTGGGCTTGGAAACGAGTTCCCGATAAACGCTGTGTTGACAGTTTAAGGCTGCGAGACACAGTCTGTTGTTTTTTCTTTATTTCAAAATATGTACAGACAAAAAAAATCAATACCGAAACTTACCTTCGTGGGATGTTCTCAGGAACACCCTCGACATCAGCCTGGTGTTTTTTTTTCACTGATAACTCATGCCACTTCATCATGCTGAAGAACGTTTTTTCCTCCTTACAGCCGTCGGGTTCACAACTTATATTCTGCAAAAGAAATGATCACGTGATTAGATCTTTGCCGCTCTGTATTGGTCTATGCTCTTTTAAATAAGGGTTCCCAACATCAAAGCGAAAGCCAAATCAATTTCAGTTTGGCTTTACATTGACCTAATTAAAGACCAACTGGATAATGCTTACCTTTTCGACGTAAAAAGGTCCGGTTTTATTGCCGACGCAACCTCACCTTGGGTTCCACTTGGGTGGTATAACTATGGCGCTTCCAAAGCTCCCTTTCATTTTAATCCCTATGCACTACAGCGTTTGCATGTCTTTTGCGTCGTTGAGAAAACTCAGAGTTTCTTATGAAGCACACATTTGATAGTGAAAGGTTACATCAACGCCATGAGTTTATTGACAAACTGAGGTAACGAAGCGCCTTGGGAAACTTTTCCAACTCACAAAAGGAAGCAATTTGTTGGAACAGATGTACGTTGAGCGTTTATTAGGAACACATTGAAGACCGGTCTCTTAGAGCGGCTTTTAGGGTGTGCCGTAAGAACACTTTTCACACTTTCTGTATTTTTCAAACTCTTTTCTCTAGCTAGTTTCATGAGAAATTTGACCATTTTGTTAGCCGCAATTGCGTCAGGAAAAGTATATTTGGATTTTATAATCCATATAACAGAATTTTCTGTCCCACCACTTGTGTTTTCAACTAATCAAGCGCTCGAGCTGTGGCGCTTAATAAATGTCATATGTACCCAAGGCTTTCTACTATGCTCTGCCGGGAACCGCGTGATCTTCAGTATCATCCTTGCAACATGATCAAAGGATCATCCTTAAAAAGCGGCGGTAAGCTTGGGGTTACAGTTTCAATCTTTTTACATCAAGCACGCTCAGAAACTAGACAAAAAATGCATTATATAAGGTTTATCAGGGAGTATAAAACTAAAGCGCTTTACACCGGAAATTGCAGTTGAAAAGGTTATCAATAACAAGGCAACATAGTAAACTTAATTGTTTAGGAAACTGCGCAACGGTTTAGAGAAAAACACGAATTGCAAAAAAATACTTATTATATTGTCCCCACACGCATACACCATGCAAAGAGAAATCTTACGTACGTCATTTTTGATACATTATCGATACTGATGCTATAAATAAAGAGAGTTCAGATACTCACAAAACTGCTCACCTGTTAAAGCGATTAAAACAAACCCGGTCATCGCTTCAGGCAACTACTTTAGCGTGGATCCTCTCCACTGTGCTAGAAATTCAAGCCCGATAAAAACAAAACGAAAACCATGCAAACAAAACAATTTGGTGTATGAGGGGGTTTTACAGTGGAATTGTAACACAGTGGTTATGTAACTTCAGCGTTCATTGTAAAAACTCCTCCATTCAAGAATGTATGGGAAATGTTTCTTAGTCTGGGAGGAGGCGGATGTACACAGGCTAATGTTTCTTCAATCCAGAAATTCAATATGCCTCACAACACCCAAAAGCTTCATAGCTTGCACTCTCATTTAACGCACATCTGCCATCCACCAGAGAAATCTCAGCCGAAAAACGGTGTTGTCTTCCTTTGAATCACAGTTAAATGTACCACTTATTCCGGATTATTCTAACTTGGTTTAACCTTGGATGATTTGGGAAAGCCGCCTTCAAAGTTCATCCCAAAGAAAAACAATTTATTGCTAACCAAACAATGACAAATTTTCCTTTCACTTCAGGGGTTAAGTGTAACAGGACACCAGACGAAAACCCACTGCCATCGGCTCACAAAACTTCTCAATTACACACGTCAAGCCGACAAATTGTCGACAATACCTCCCACTTATAGTCATGTAAAGAGCAGTATAAAAGCAGGTAATTTGTGCAGAGTGCATCACAGAGGATGTGAACGCTCTAAAGAGGGAGAGTACAATGGAGACCAGACTGTCATCTTTGAGTATTTGTGGGCTAATTTTAATCCTGTAAGTCGACAATTTAACAACTACTTATTTGAGATATCAAACAGCCCACACATGTGATGACGGCTGATAAAATCTTCTCACATGCATATCTTTTTTAGCCTTCCGTTAACTTTCAGCACCAGTCCTGCAACTTACAGATCAAGACACGAATCTACACCAGAATGTTTGAAAGATAAAATTCCGGTAAGATGTGAAGTTTGGCTGTGAAACAGCGGAAGCCCCAGTGCTAACACACTCGTCCCATGGAAATAAATAATGAATAGCATCACAGATTTCTTCCTTTCTTTCTTTTTCTTTTTACTTACAGCTTTGGGAGAAAATGATGTGTGGATTTATATCGAAACAGGAAAACCAGACGGACACAAACAATCATCCAATTAAAAGAAAAGTTCAATTGTATTCAAGAGCGTCGCAGCTTCATGTTCAAATCAAGAAAACGGCAATGGATGCGAGTGGTCAAGACGGTTCCCAATACGGTTAGAGAACTCCTTATGTTTTTGTTCAAGATAAACTACATCATCTACGCAAGTAAGAATCGAATGCAAAGCTATGATCCTGCTTGCTTTGTTTTTCAGAACAGTTACGTTGCTTTACTGCCAAAGTAAATAGGTGTTTTCTGTAGGCTAGCTATGCTTTGTGAGAAAACAATTTAACAGTACCCAGTAAGCATATCCCTCGAGTATTTCAGGCATACCATTTGCTCACCAACAAAATCCTATGTACATGTTATTGTTCAAAGTTTTTGTTTCTCGTGACAGTGATTTTCAAAAAACGTACGGTCGTCATAAACTCCTTAATATTCATGATTCAGTGAGTGACAAACATTTGATGACCATATGTTTCTCACACTATCATGTCACAAAGCGCACGCAGTCATAAAGTCGTTCCGTTCCATCCGGCAAACTCCCACTTGACACGCTTCAAAGCATGCATCTCAGAAAGCAACTGGAACACCATTACACTGTTTGAGGTTTTTACCTGATTCAAGTTAAAGTCATGCACATCCATAAAACATGCCAGGGCATCATTTAAGCGTTTCATCAAGAAATAAGGAAACTGGTAGGCGACAGTACTCTGGTGATCTTTAAAATGGAAAAATGCTATTAAACGGCGAACTAAATAGCATTTGATAAGACGTGTTTTTCCAGAGAGCAAACGAAAGCTCATAGGTGTCCATTTCCGGATTTTTAGGGCTTGGTTGAAACACCACAGGGGTCTGAAGAAATGAGCTGCACATGTTCAGTTTCTTTGTTCTTTTCTTACCACCACCGAACTTATACTTTTTTCGTCGTTTTTATGGCATTTAAGACGAATTGAAAGCGGTCCCTCTTTGTTTAATCAAATTTTTCGGCCTTACTTAATGGAACGCAGGTCATCATAAAAATGTTTTTGTTTCTTGAAAAAAAGAGTTATGATCACAACATAAAAAAGAACTGACAATAAAATAAGTCAATCTCTGTCGTTAGTGCCAGCGTTTGGCACTGTCAATGTGTAGTGGCGACTACCGAATGCGTGTGCATTTCCTCGCTCAAGTCACCAAGGATTTTTGCTGTTTTTGTGATTCGTGCGGTCTTTGATGGCTAAGTTAAATCGTGAAACTGAGCAAGTGCTTACTCTGGACATCTTTTTGAACGGCACGTGAATTATCAGTACTTTCGTTGTAATTGTTAATTGAAGTGCCCGGCAATCAAGCAATGTTCTTTTTCAGCTTTGCTGCTAATGTCCCTAAAAAACGTTGTGGACACTGTAGAGTCTTTATTTATTCATTTATATTTTGTGGTTCACTGGACATTCTAGATTTTTTAGTAATGGATACCGTTTTGTCTAACAATTCATAAACATTGTGGGCCTGCTTACTAATTTGGATCAAGTTTCAGTTTGGTTAAGAAAAAGACTGCCACTGGAACGTTGTGGGGTCGCAAGTAGAGCACTTTGGAATTATATTCAATGAGAACCTTGATTTACTACTGCTGAGTGTATGAAGAGAACTGTTTTACGCAGCAGGTATTATATAATGACGAAGATGCCCTTCCCATCCTGTTGATAATAACGTTGGTTCGCGGTTTTGATATCGTGTCGATTCTGTTTCCTTAATGCGTCTTTGATAAATTGTATCGTGAAAGACTATTTTTATGGAAATCTTAGTTCTAGCTGAGATTTGAGGAGCTGAAGAAAAAAAGAGAGAAGTGCTCACCTTACGCAGTGACCGGCCGCAGTGAGTGACTAATTCAATGATTTCTGTACATGTGGTCGTTTCCTCGGAGTACTTGCTAATTTCAGCCCCGAGGTTCTCGTTAATAGATTTTTTTTAAGTGTGGAATTTCATAAAGCCAACACTGAGGCAAACCACAAGGACATTTTTTCAATATGTTTCAATCCAAAGTACCCGCTTAGTTTACTCAAATCCTCGATTTGCCTGACAAACGTATTTTTTGTGGGTCACAAATACCATAGTTCCAAACCATGCCATACATTGGCGTTGTATTTCATACTGTTTATTGGTTCTAGGGCCACACATATCTAAACATCTTAACGTTAAACTTCAGACAGGCTTATCAATCTAAAAACAGTGGTCAACGGCGCGCCGAGGATAAACCCGGGGTATCCAATCGATGAAATCAATAATCGATGACACTCGATGTCAGTCAATACCAAGCGATGTCAATTAATCGATTGATATCGATAATCGATGACCAATCGATGGCGAGGATTCGTGTGGTTATCGACTGGTATCGATTTTCAACAACAAGTTCTTGCGAAGACATAATGACACGGAAAGGCAATAACACTAATGACGGGCAAGTGGGTAATTCGAGAACACGTGCAACGGGGTATATCCTTTGCGTTGAGAAGACTGAGCCCGGTTCAGACGCTGGCGTCTGAATCAATTGGGAACGGCTGATTAATTTAGATCGGCTGAGCAACGGGAAGAACGGCTGTAGACCGGATTTGATTCAGACGCTGTACTTCACACGAGCCGAATCAAATGCATAAATATTTTAATGTATTTTTCATGCTTTTTTACGTGAGAGCATGCGCAAAGGCATCAAGTGATCAGTATTTTGGAAACAGAGCAGTAAAAATGTTTTCACGTGATCAGAATTTTTGAAACGGTCGGTGAAGTGGGCTGAAAAAAAGCCCTTGGCCATGTTTGAGATGGATAGTAGCATTTTGAGCCAAAGAAAGGCTCTTGTTTGCAGATCTCGGCGTCCGCCATGTTTACAATTGTATGTTAAACCGTTGACCGAATTTTAATTTCCTTCGGAGAAGTATGTGAATGGTCAATCACCAGATTTCTGCGTATGTGCACAGAAGCTGTTTGCAACCTGGTGTTTTCTGATCAGAGATGTTATCAGAATTTTCACGCAGTTAGTTTCACACTTACCTGATCTTGTTCACGGGCCAAAGAAACTAAACGGAACGCCGAACGACGGCATTTCGGATAGAAAAACGTTTCTAACACAGCATACCGCAATCGCTCTCAAAACAGCGGGTGAACTTGCAGTCGTTGCGGAGATACTCGCATCAAAAACGATGGTGAGCGATAATGTTGCATAAATTTGTCAAAAAGATGAAGGTTTTAAGCGTGTTATTTATCTTTTAGTGTAGTTGTTCAAAAGCGCAAATTTGCATAGTAAAATGGTATGACTTATCGCCGATCATATTACAGGCAGGAGATGTTTACCACGGAGACAATACACTGTAGGTTTCGAGAGTTTTCAAAAGTAAATAACCTTGAAATGAAGTGTAGATGTGGGATGTTTTTAGCTTAACAATAATTGATGTCTTACTTGGTGACGACTGTGTTACCTTTGATGAATTATGCGATTTTTTGTGAATTGCGCGATCGGATGTGATTTGAATATGCGAAATCGTATTGTTTGCGCTCAATTCAAAGTATCTCATGACAACTCCGGCCCGGGTAAAACATCGGCTTCTCTGGCCCCTAAATTTAATGAATCCGATATTAATCTCCTATGAGCCTTTCTGCAGCCAAGTTGTGAAGCTGAAACGTTGCCTTCCTTGGCCGTGAAACTCGTCGTGTAAAACCAAATGAACTCCATGTCACACAACCTTGATCCCAGGCTCCCTCTGTCTGTCACCACGGACACTCTTGAACGTATAGCATAGTGTTTACGTGCACTATACAGTGTGGTGGCCACAAAAACGATTAGAAAGCAGGCCCGTAGGGAGGGGGCTGCTGTGGTTCGCCCCCTAGGTCCGTCTATTATGGACAGATGGCTCAAGCAAGAATTTAGAAACCAAACTAACTGGTGTAGATTGAAAATGAATGGTCCATCCAACGAGCAGTTAGTAATTAAAAACCAAAACATAAATTGGAATTTGAACTGAAACACTGCGTAAAAATCACGCTGAACCATTCATCTTCAATCTTCTGATCTATTCAGCAAGTGGCCGGCTTGGCGTAATATCCCAAAAAAGGTTTGATGGTGTATGAGGCCACACGCATAAACAGCCATAAGTCAACGTGGAGTTTGCCGAGTGCTGAAACCATGTAGATGAAGATGTTGTTGTAGATAGATCAACATGTGATTCACAGGCGGACAAGCATAATTAATGTAAAGAGTCAGTTAGGTAGGTCTCTTGAGAGTTATCACATAGAAAAACTGGCCTTTAGGGAGTACCACGGAAAATGCCACACATTAAGTGATTATCAGCCATGATGCCAATATCGTTGTCAGGGGGACGTGGGTTCAAATCCCGCTCACGGCAATGGCAGTTTTTCAATTTCTCCAGACGTTCTCCAGTGTTGGGTTTCCCCCAACATATATACACACACACTCTCTCTCTCTCTTTCTCTCTCTATTTTTTTTTTTGATAAAAACTAGTGAGTAGCACACAGCAACAACTTTGTTGATTATCCCACCGGTTTCGTCTGATCAAACAGACTTCATCAGGGATTTAACAAGATCAATGGAGGAACTAGTTTTATACTTAACGGTTACAGTATAAATCACGTTCAAATCGGGTGTGAACAGCAAAAAACACCCACTAAAATATACGTGCAGGATAATACGTAAATCCTGCATTGACGAAATGTGCGATGTTTAATTTTGGCTCTCACGATTTAACGTTAAATCTTGAGCCCCAAAAAATGTTTATTTACATAGATGTGCTGACGTATTGGTAGATTTATAGCTAACAATAGAACTAAGGTCCGGTAAATGCTTAATGATAACTTTCTTGATTCCAACATGACTGCAATGAAATGATGTTTTGAACACCACCCGCCTCTGCGTAAGTGCTCTTTCAGGCCAAGAGAACAACTTCCTCCTTTTGCAATAGTTGATCTCCCTTAAAATGGGTAGTAAAAACTAAGCAGGATAACCCCTAAGGCGCAGGAGCCGCGTCTCATTGAATGAGTAAAAGTTAGAGCTATTCCTGGCATACCGCATAAGTTCGCCTTTAATAAAAGGCGATGGGCCAATGGGCCAATGGGGCCAATGGGGTGAAATGATTCAAATGGCATACACATACTTGTTAAACGGCTTCTGAAAGGTTGAGTATTGCAGTGTATGATATGAAGAATCTTTGAAAAGGAGCAAATCTAGAAACGAAATCTTAGAATTGCTTATTTCTTACTCGTCTTTATGCGTTTGTTTTATATATACATATATATATACCTGACCTCATGAAAACCTGGTCGACGAAAATTCGAGGCTTTTTAGAACTTCCTTTGCTATTACCTCCGTTGTTCAACAAGGACACTCAACTTTTTGCTTCTTACCAGATTACAGTGTCGACGAAAGGAAAAAAAAAAGAACATGGCTATTTGCTATATCACTAGACATGAAATCGACGTAACCTCTGACCTGAACTATCGTGTGGGCAGTAGTGTCAGTTTTGCCCAAATCTCGCTTTGAAACGTCGACCTTGCCGAGAGCAAAATTGCCGTCGGAAAGAGGCATCGATTTGCACGAAATCAAGCAACGTTTTAAACCGAATTCCCTGGTGGCTAACACAAATAACAGCAAGCTCTTGGTAAATTACATCTACGTAAACATGTGGCAAATGTTACGACTACATTTGAGGCCGGAAATCACACATTAAGACACTTCAAATTATCACATCACTTATCAGATCACTAGCATAGTATCGCTAAAGCCGCAAGGGCGGTAACAAGTCGGCAAACTGGAAAAACTTACGGTTTTCGCGCAGAAATACAGAGGCAAATCTTGTCGTCGCCTGATAGTTACTTGAAGTCCCGGATGTTGAAAACCGATTTCAAGCGAACTTCCGTCAAGCCCTTGTTTCTTGCTCAATTTCAGACTAACTCTTTAGCCTGCTCAAAAGTCAAGTCCAATTTCACCATGTGCGCTTACAAATCAACCCTGACACCTACGTTTTGAGGCTAAAGACTCCTTACCTCCGAAAGCAAAGCTCTACAATAACCTTACTGCGTCTAACAGTCCACTTCATAGCCCCGACAAGATAAATACGCACGAAGGTTATTAGACGAGGCAGATACTGCATCTCGCTAGAATTTTTCCCTCACTGAGCTTCATGATGCTCTAAGGAAAACTTTGCTCTAGGAGGTGAACAGGAAAGCTAAGTATACTGACTCCGTTTGAAACTAAGCCTACGCTAAGATTTCAAATTCATGCAAATTTTCTTAAGAAAGAGAGAGAGTGGGACCAATTAAAGAGTATTAAAAGGGAGGAGTGGGAGGGTAGGGGGGAGAGCTTATTTTAACTTTCAATGTTAACTTTCTCTTACTAATCAGCTAATTGCCATCGTCCCTCCCCTCAGCACAAGGAAAGACGAAGACGAATAGAAGGGGGAAAAACACCTCACTACTAAAATAAACAAGGCTTAGTATAACTTTCCTGCGACCCTGTTTTCAAAAATCCAGGTAGATATAGATACTCTCAAATTAAACTGAAACCAGTGAATTAAAGACATAAACAAACACAAGTGGAACTCTGAAAATTGTCCTGAACGGGATTTATATATATTTATATAGCTTGAATGAGAAATGCTCCGTGGCCAACGAAAAATGCCACTTACGAGTAGGATCCAACGAAGGATACACGATGCCTTGACTTCACAGAGTAATAAATAGGTTGAATGAAAAATGAAGTCAAAAGCAAACCACTCACAGGTCTGTATTTAATGTAGGGAACAAGCGTTTCGCCCTTCGGGCTTCTTCAGTGTTTACAGTGCAATCTAAGAAATACTTGGCTGAAGCTAAGTAGATTACAAGATCTTATATGTGGAAAGGTGATAGATATGAAGTCTACAGATTACGTAATTGCAGGAAAATCACACACAAGTACTAATGAGTTGATGACAAAATGAGCTGGCATGTGAAAAGAAGAACAACCCGGTTGACAATAATGGATAATTAGTTGGTTCCCAATATCTCGTAAAGAAAACAATAAAGAGTTAATTATATCGTAAGATGGGTGGCACCCATCACAGTAAAAATAGAAACAAAACATTGAAACAAAAAGTTGCATAACAAATGATAAAAAATATAAAAATTGCAAGGTGGTAATGTAGAGAAAGGTACGACGAAAGATTTTAACGTAAAAAAATCCTCACTTAAAGTCCTTGAATAGTTGCAACAGTGAGGCAGGCAACAGTTTCCCACCAGGGGGCCTTTAAACGGCAAATACCGTAATAAAATCCCCGATATGGGCCACTGAGTCAGCCTATGTGAGCAAGAATAACAAGTTCCCAAAGTGAAGCCTTTGAACGTTTAAAAAAAAAATCCTAACGTCACACTTGGATAAATCAATGCACCTTGCTGATTACAAATAAAAATAAAAACATTAAGTTAAGGACTTAAAAATCTAAAAATGAAAAATGTATCTGATAATGGCTAAATGCGTAAAACTTATCGACTGAACCTAATTCTATTTTTTGAGTTAAATTCTGATTTTTTATTAAGGCCGTGGGGATGGAGAGTACACAACTGGGAGCACCAAAAAGCTTCCCTTGTGAGTAACCGCCTATCCATTTGATCTTCACTTTCATTAACAACTTTTTCGATCACATTGAATTCAAAGTCAGACATCAGGTGTTCAACCCTATTGAAATGCACGGCTAATTCGCACGTGGTCTTGTTAGTTAACATAGCCGACTTGTGATTTCGAAACCTGACCTTGAATTCATTGGATGTTGAACCTACATACTGAACCTTACATTTCTTGCAAGTGGCCAAATAAATTACGTCCTTGGATTTGTAATCAAGGTGTTGTCTAATAGTATAATAACGATCTGTACGAGCGCTGTAAAAAATCTTATCCTCCTTAAAATAGTTCTTACATAAATCACATTTTTTGTCACATTTAAAACAACCTGCAGCAGAATGGCCGTTGTTACTATAATTAGATCCCTTGGGTCTCGCTAGGAGCTCCTTGATGTTTTTAGCCTTTCTATAAGATGGAATGATCGACCCTTTGGGAAAAATCTGTGCTAGAGTGGGTGAATCATAAATAAAATGGCTATAAGACTTAATAATTTTACTAATGTTGGGCAGATGTGGGTTAAAATTAACCACAAGGGGGAAAATAACCTTTTTCTCTCGTTCTTTAGGTGAAAGGAGATCTTCCCTGGGTGTATCTTTGGCCTTATCGAATTCTGTTTTAACTTTAGAAGGGTGGTAACCCCGATCAATTAGATAATTCTGATATTCCTTGCTGCATTCCTCAAACTTTTCAATTGTGGAACAGTTTCTGCGAACTCTTGTAGCGACTCCGAATGGGATGGCCCTGGTACAATGAGGTGGGTGGGCACTATTGCGCAATAGATAGATATGATGGTCCGTAGGTTTGGAATAGATATCTGTCTGAATAAACCCATCAACTAAAAGGAGAGTGAGATCTAAGACATTGAGTGACATTTCTGATGATACCATGGTGAATTTGATGGTGGGGAACAGTGAATTGATAAATTTAGTAAATTCATTGAGCTTGGTGGTTCCCTGGGTCCAAAGATCAAAAATGTCGTCCCGATATCTCCACCATAATTTAGGTTTGATCTTCCCAGAGAGAGTGGGACCAAATAAAGAGTATTAAAAGGGAGGAGGGGGAGGGTAGGGGGGAAAGCTTATTTTAACTTTCAATGTTAACTTTCTCTTACTAATCAGCTAATTGCCATCGTCGCTCCCCCCAGCACAAGCACAGACGAAGAAGAATAGAAGGGGGAAACACACCTCAGGACTAAAATAAACAAGGCTTAGTATAACTTTCCTGCGACCCTGTTTTCAAAATCCAGGTAGATATATATATATATATATATATATATATACCTGGATTTTTGAAAACAATGTCTGCACTTTAAGCAAGTCACTAGTATTCTAAGGTAATTTATGTCATGGTTATGACCAAGAGCACAGTTTCATGTCTAAAGATTTGATCATCTAAAGGCAACTTCTCTGCTTTTCGCACTTAGAACTCTTCATTTGAACGTTTCCTATCGTTTTAAGTTGAATATGAAAGAATTCTGTGCAATTCGACCGATATGCTTGAGATATATACCTGGAATTTTGAAAACAGGGTCGCAGAAAAGTTATACTAAGCCTTGTTAAATTTTAGTACTGAGGTGTGTTTCCCCCTTCTATTCGTCTTCGTCTTTGCTTGTGCTGCGGGGAGCGACGATGGCAATTAGCTGATTAGTAACTGAGAAAGTTAACATTGAAAGTTAAAATAAGCTTTCCCCCCCCCCTTCTAACCTCCCCCTCCTCCCTTTTAACCCTCTTTATTTGGTCCCACTCTCTCTCTTTCTTAAGAAAATTTGCATGAATTTGAAATCTTAGCGTAGGCTTAGTTTCAAACGGAGTCAGTATATTTAGCTTTCCTGTTCACCTCCTAGAGCAAAGTTTTCCTTAGAGCATCATGAAGCTCAGTGAGGGAAAAATTCTAGCGAGATGCAGTGTCTGCCTCGTCTAATAACCTTCGTGCGTATTTATCTTGTCGGGGCTATGAAGTGGACTGTTAGGCGCAATGAAGGTTATTGTAGAGCTTTGCTTTCGGAGGTAAGGAGTCTTTAGCCTCAAAACGTAGGTGTCAGGGTTGATTTGTAAGCGCACATGGTGAAATTGGACTTGACTTTTGAGCAGGCTAAAGAGTTAGTCTGAAATTGAGCAAGAAACAAGGGCTTGACGGAAGTTCGCTTGAAATCGGTTTTCAACATCCGGGACTTCAAGTAATTATCAGGCGAGGACAACATTTGCCTCGGTATTTCTGCGCGAAAACCGTAAGTTTTTCCAGTTTGCCGACTTGTTACCGCCCTTGCGGCTTTAGCGATGCTATGCTAGTGATCTGATAAGTGATGTGATAATTTGAAGTGTCATGATGTGTGATTTCCGGCCTCAAATGTAGTCGTAACATTTGCCACATGTTTACGTAGATGTAATTTACCAAGAGCTTGCTGTTATTTGTGTTAGCCACCAGGGAATTCGGTTTAAAACGTTGCTTGATTTCGTGCAAATCGATGCCTCTTTCCGACGGCAACTTTGCTCTCGGCAAGGCCGATGTTTCAAAGCAAGATTTGGGCAAAACTGACACTACTGCCCACACGATAGTTCAGGTCAG
Organism: Galaxea fascicularis; assembly: GCA_948470475.1. NCBI lineage: Eukaryota > Metazoa > Cnidaria > Anthozoa > Scleractinia > Euphylliidae > Galaxea > Galaxea fascicularis. The sequence goes on along the minus strand of OX419336.1, from coordinate 17,441,720 downwards.
AGGTTACGTCGATTTCATGTCTAATTATATAGCAAATAGCCATGTTCTCTTTTTTTTTTTTTCCTTTCGTCGACACTGTAATCTGGTAATAAGCAAAAAGTTAAGTGTCCTTGTTGAACAACGGAGGTAATAGCAAAGAAAGTTCTAAAAAGCCTCGAATTTTCGTCGACCTGGTTTTCATAAGGTCGAATGAAGAAAGTAACAACAGCAAACTATAACTGATCCTTTTTTAATGAAAAAACATTTATGCCGTGAGTGGGAATCGAACCGGCGTCCCCCTGGTACTAGTCGGGTGTGCTAACCACTGCACCATCACGACAACCCTGCTGGCAACAGAGCGATCAGTGATCAGTGAAGTTAGTGGTCAGCCGCGGGGTTCCCCGGCGTTTGACATTCAGGAACAGGACATACACCGGATCATCCGACGATGATTCAGAGGCTACCAGCAAATTATATTAAGTATACTAACTGTCATGAATAGCCCATCTAACATGGGCTATATACATGTAGCTCTGTGCAGCCCCAAAGAGTATGGTTTATGTACGAGCTATCTGTCTGTCGAGCTGGTTGCTTCTCTGAGGGGGAGGAGGGGTGCGGGCATATAACCCTTTCCCCTAGGGTGCACTAGTTCGCTCTATGAAAGTTTCAGAAAATGCCAAAAGAACAACTCATATTACACTGGTCCCAACGGGGGTGCACTTAATTCTCTCAGACAAGCAGGATTACATACGAGCTATCTGCTGTCTGTTCTCTGAGAGGGAGGGGGAGGGTGTAGGGGTAGGTGGTTTGGGGTGATATTGATTTAGTCCCAACAAAGCACTAGTGCAAAGAGATTATGTAGTAACTAGTGTGTTTGAGTAAAAATATGAAGAGTATGTTTTTTTAACTCAGGACAGATCTGATCTAGATCTTGCCCGCTTCTCAACTCCTTTAACGGAACCTCCCTTGCGGTTTCGCACTGGAAATTAAGGATGGACACTTATGGTTGGGTGTCGATCCAGCCGTCTCAACCAAAACAAGCCATTCTCCGGACCGGTTTCGACTTTAATGTCTTCTTTAGCGGAGTTTTACAGTTTCAGCTTGTCCGGTCGCTTACACGCCGTTGGACTTAATGCATTAACTCGTTCCATTACAGTCATTTATATAAACGACACAACAGGAGTACTAACCTGCGGACAGTTTAAAACCCCATTTACATACTCTAAAAAATCGGCACGGAACGTCAAATTTTTGGCACCGTGCCCAAACCATTTCGGCACGGCACTACCCATTTACACTATCAAAACCTAAAGATTTTTGTCCTGCTGGGCACGGTTCCAATTTTTAATTGGCACCCTTTAATTTCTGTCTGTTTTTACCCGGGAAAAGGTGAGTAGACAACAAGCAATCATTTTGCATCGTGCGTTAAGCGTGAAACGTGCCTTACCTCAAAACATCAAGAGCCGATTCAGGGAGAAAAATTATCAAGATCTCCAAGGAAAACTCAGACGCAAAAGATAGAAAGAGACCTGGTAATAATGGCGCACATGGCTTGTCAAAGCTTTCGAGAAAGAAGCTTGTGGATGAGACAGGGTAATCAGGCCTGGTTTGAAATGGCAGACATGCAGTTTGATGAACAACAGTGGTATGAGAATTTCCGAGTAACGAAAGATACATTTAAATTCATTTTGAACGAGATCGAGGGTGAAATAACGCGACGAGATACCACAATGCGCCGAGCTTTTAGAGTAAGCGTAGACATGCTATTTTTCTGTATTATTTGTCTCCTACAGCGGAATACCACACTATTGCTCTTTTTGGTGTGTCTGTAACATTTGTGTGCAGCTGCATAAAGGAAGTATCAATTGTCATAGTCCAAAAAATGAAAGCAAAATTCACCACGACTCTAAAAGGGGAAGAGCTAAATGAGATCATGCGAATCTACAAAGGCAAGTGGCAATTCCATATGTGCGCAGGTGCGATCGATGGTACTCACATCTCGATTATTGCTCCAGTTGTTAGTCATGCAATGCTGACGGAAAGGTGTTTGCATCTCTTTGGCCGCCATTTTTTATGCCAAAAAGGGCTGGAACGGTACGAGAGAGCGTTTACACGAACGTAAATCGCGGTACGGTGCCTCGATTACTCGTGCCGTGACTACCTCCAGGAGGTAGTCTCAGCACCCCAAAAATTTTGGGCACTGGTGCCACATTACATTTGGGACCGCTACGTTTACACGTCGAAAATTTGGAGTGCCGTGCCCAAAAATGGTCAGCACGGTGCCAAAGATGTGACGTGCCGTGCCGTGCTAATTTTTTTAGAGCGTGTAAATGGGGTTTAAGTCAGTCAACAATCACTCCAAACCTGACAGAAAGCAAAAGCTAAAGCAGAAGCCGTCATTTCACACTGCTTTGCTAAGCAGATATAAATGCTTATGGGGCCTTAAAGTTTTTCACCGTCACTTTGTGTTACTTCCCATGTCTACCAAGGAAGTTTCTTCAATTAAGGATTTTTAGCGACAAAACCGTCCAGTTCAATACACAGCAAAAGTCAGAAATCGAAGAGAGCGTCTGCATGATTAAAACCCTGCCAAACCACACGATCTTTTCTCTTGCAGATCCCTAAACTATAAACTAGCAAAGTCAGGCAGTCCAATTTGCTGCTCTTAACATCCAAACGCTGATTTTCACCGGTTTAAACAAAAAAAGAACTGAGAAGTAGTCAAGGTTGGCGGCAAATATTGTTTAGAGGACGAAGATCTGATGAAAATCCTGATGATCCAGGTTTTGGCCGGGCTTGAGCCTGCGATCCAATTGAAAACCAGTACCTGGTCAGCGGTCAACTTGAAAAAAACAGCTGACGTCCATCAGCTTATAACTTGAGCCCGCAATATGGTCACGTGATACTGGTCAGCGGACGTTGTTTTGACAGTTGTCAATTGACTTTAACATGGATGTCCAATATCAAAGATGTCCGGTGTAAACTAGGTGGTCAGCTGGAGTATGGCCGGCATGTTGGATTGTCATTTTTAGGATATTTAGCAATTATTGAATGAGGCTGAGTAGGATATGAAGAATTCTGCAGGTCGAGGAGGGTGTTATCCACCAAGGCCGAATGCCGAGGTGGATAACATTCTCCGATATCTGCAGAATTCTTCATATCCTACTCAGCCTCATTCAATAATTCCTTTACTATTCATTCAAAATATTTTCAAACTCCTAAAGGAGAAAATGAACTTTATTTTTAACAATTTCGGACCCTCCAACAATTTGTAGACCTAAAATAAAATAACACAATCTCGTCCCCAGCTTTTTTCGGTCAACGGTTCAATAATTTGCAGCGGGCTGCACTTTTGACGTCATTTTGACGTCATCGGTTCAATAATCTGCAGCGGGCTGCACTTTTCACGTCATTGATTCAATATGAGGAAGTTTCTTTCCAAATTTAATGAACAGCAGCTGGTTATGGTGAATTATGTGTGTGGTTGTAACCAATCAGAAACGGGGAAATATTTTGAATGAATAATAATATTAATTATTGTACGAAGTCGTGGTCGTCGTGGTCGTCCTCGGTCGCGCCCTCGAGCAATACCGCTAGCCATAAGTATAAGTATGCTATAAGTGTGGGGCTCCACTTGGCGACCCTTTGGGCCGCGGGAGCTCCGCTAAGAATTAGTGTCATTTAGGTGCTTGAGAGTCTCTTGTTCTACCCATTCTGTGGAGATAAGAGCAGGCCCAAGGTTTTTCTCCGTCGCTAAGACACGCACAGTAGGATCTTCCTTAATCTCACGCAATCCACTCCGTTCATCAGACGTCGGGTTCTTCTGATTTAAGTGTTCCAGCAAGTCTTGACGAATTTTGCACAGGTTTTCGTCGAGTTCAGGACCTTCCCGCGGAGGATTCCAGCCTGATTTAACGTACAATTAAGGATTAAAATCAGGATCATTAGGCTCATTACTCATTACCGGACACTGCGACAGAAATCCTGCACTTGCTGCTCAAAACACGCGCAGCTGGAGGTCGAAGCGTCGGTCTAAACCTTAGACCTTGGTCAAGGGTTCGTGACTGTGTCGTAGTGAGAGTCACGTATGATAGGTTGTGAAATTCCAAGTTCCGTGGTAGTCCAAAATCGGTTTCGTTGCCATTTTACCCAGCCATTTGGTGTAACTGCCTTGCATGTCTACTTTACGACACCGTTTCCTAGGCCCTTTACGTGTTTTGATTGCTGGCGACGCGAAACAGAAGGAGACCGGCCATTAGAGAAGCCAACTCGGGGTTCTCTCTGTGCGACTGTTTTTCTTGGCCTTTGTTTTGACCGGCTTTGTCTGCCTTGTGAGTTCTTGTAGTAGCTGCCGATACGTTTCGCTAGTTACCTTTGCGGCTTGAATTCGTTGGCTGCGATTGCTGGAACTTGATTGTTCAGTTTTACGGCTTTTTGAGGTTTTGCGGGGAGCTTGAGGTATTTTCTGAAACAAGAGATTCATTAATTCCGCAAAAATTGATATTTAATATACTTTAATTTCCATTATCTGATCATTTTCTTTCTCCACACGTTCGAAAATACCATATCCGTCCAGTCTCTCAAAACTCCAAAATATACGCACACATGCTGATACAGTTCCAGGACCACATTAAGACGACCCACCAAATACACCGCAATACACAAGACAACAACAAACGAATTAATGTTGAACAAATAGGACTCATAACGAATATAGATATCATTGCCGTAATGATCAATTTCTGATTTTCAAGTGCTTTATGCTGTTTACTTCGACAGCAAAAATGGCCCGACCTAAACAAACGCTCTCATTTTAGCGTGGGGCCTTCAGCTAACAACGTCTGTGAAAAATAATTAGATAAACGTCAAACCCGTTGTATCCCTAAATCAAGGCAATATTGAACCTATCAACTCCAAAAAAAAACTACACCAATTAACTCCAAATACATCCTTCCGAATGAGCAGCATCTGCAGTTGTACAATATTTGAAGAGCCGATCCACAAACAGAAACAACGGATCGATATCCGCCAATAAGAAGGTAAAATTGAAGTTGAGAAAAGTAACCAATAGAGAACGGTTAAAAGCGACCAATCATTGCGACAGAATGTAAATTCAATTAAATGTTGTTGTAAACAAGTTGAATTGACCATGTGCAAAGCTGGTGAGTGATCAAAGTTCATGTTCGACGCACTTAACTGACCAAAGTTCAAAGTCGGCTTTAACCAATAGCGCTGTCTTAGTCATGTTGGAATTAACCGATGAGCTTGCTATTGGTAAGCGTATGCACGTGATAGGTAAAAGTTCAAAGTCGCATTTAATCAATAGGGCTGTGTGCCTTAGTGGCTGTTTACACGTGAGGGAGAAAAATAATCCGTTTGAAGAATGAGATTACTCACTATCCGAAATCGCCATTTCCATTCTGTTCAACATAAAACTCGGCTTCACTCTAAGGGGAACAAATATCCAGGTTAAGGATTCCCTTCCAAAGCATTTTGTTTTCATACAAATATCACTGCGGCAGTAACGAGGAACAGCGAACAGTTACCGTTTAATGCCAACAACAACTTCGGTTACAACAAAATGGCTGAAAACACGAGGGAACAACAACAAGAGCATAACGCACATGCTCGCCTTACAACGCCCACTGGCGCTGGAAATTCGATTGCTTTGCCATTTTCATGTCATCTTTCTTGCATGTTTCACTTCAGCCAGTACTTGTGCATCGTGGCTACCCGCGACCAACCTTTGAGCAGATCGCACTGTACGTGGCAAACCCGTCACAGCGCGGGAGGCTCGATTTTGTAACCTCTGAATCTTATTAATTAGCTAGAGTTGTGCCAGAAAATGCTATTCTGCGAAGAATACTGAATATCACACACAACCTCTTGAAATATAGCTGACATATTCTTACGCGGTCAGATATTCTTCTATATGCACTCCGAAGCATTTAGTACGTTGGATTCTCTTTAAAGAAATGCCGCTTACAGATAAATCAGTGTTAGATGCTATTGTTTGCCTGGAACCAGTGATCATAAATTCTGAATCAACACGTTCGGTGACAATTTGCTAACAACAAGCCAAGTAGATGCATGTCTAAGGTCGCAGTTCATTCAATGTCAGGAAGTCAGTTCAGAGCCAGAGTCCGTTAAGCTTGCGTTTCAAAACTGAAGGTACAGCTGTAGTTGGGCAAATCATTAATGTACATTAAGAATAAAAGGGGTCCTAATATGGTGCCTTATACAAACGATTGTATCTAGAAGGACACTGCTATATAGGTTTAGACAGATTCGAGTAACAGCATTACAATCGAAACCAAAATATTCCAATTTCGTTAGTAAGAAAACACGTGCAACAGTGGAGATAACAGAAATTGGCCGGTAATTGTTTTCGTCACTTGCGTTTTCCATCGAATAGATGGATGGATGGTTGGATGGATGGAGTACTCGTTTTTTTCTGACACTGAGGACACGTAACACTCTAGAAAATATTCAGCATTGTCGTGAGAATTCATATAACTCACACGATTAACCAACATTCAAATTCTTTTCAGCCTAATAAACCAATTTTTTTCATTTGCGAATTGGATAGACATAGCACCCATAAACTCTAAGAAGCTAAATTTTTGCCGAGCATGAACTTAAGATATGAGGTTATTTATTTATTATTTATGCTTGTCATGGTTCTCGTCATCCTGCAGCGCGATTGGTGCTTGAGTCAGACAACTTTGGTCGAATTAAGATCCGAGGAGAAAAGACGAATCGCTATTTATGCTTCAACAAGAAAGGAGAGCTTGTTCCCAGGGTAAGATAGATCATCACTTTCTCTATCTCTGTCTTTCTTTTTTTCTCTTATACCAAATGTCTTCTCAGTTAATCAACCAATGCTTATACGTACTTTGCCTATGTAAGATGGCTTTATGAGATTCTGACATAATGATGTTAATTATCAATCACGGAGTCCACTGCCAAAGTTTGAAACACTTGGCAATAATTTCAAGATTTCATACTTGTAACTCTATACAACTGGATGAACAGACTGACTCGACACAAATCGTAATCATGATGATGTCACCATGCCTTTTGCTCAATCTATAATGCACTTGCGCAACACTTGCATATTAAATGACAATAAGGTGAACGTTTTGATGCACCGTAATCTTCGCCATATACCAACCAACATAAAAGCTTCGGTCGTCTTTGGAAAATACTTCAAATGACTATGGCAGAAAAGTACGCTCTAGGTTTCCGGCGCGAAAGAAACACTAGAGTGCACTCGTAAATGAAATGTTGCCTAAAAAGATTCGCAATGGGGAAATAATAGCCGCTATCGTTTTTTGGCAGTCAAAAACGTCCGCTAGCATTTTCGGAAAGCAAATGGTTCCCCAGAAAGTTCGGAAAGTTCACTTTTGCTGGCAACTTCTCCATGGTAGATTCACTGTTCCCTTAAATTTTTGGGCAATGAAATTTCAGCGAAGGAATCCGAACAGATCAAATGCTATCTAGCTAATGAAAACATCACTTTACTTGCAGGCTACAAACACCATAAGGTATTTGAAAATGCCTTTTTTTACAGCTTTTGGTTGATTTGGCTCGTTGGGTGCCCATTACTTTTCGTCTTCAGACAACCTTGAGCTTCCAACACGCACAATACACGTACGCGCTTAGTTAGGCACCACAGATAGTTACGCGTTCAGCAAATGCCGTCCCTCTCCTAAGAATCTCGAAACTGAGACATGCGCTGACTAGAATCAGTCGTCAATTAATTTACGGCTTTTTATTTTGACTAGGTGGAGAATAATTTCCAGGGATGGATCTCTATTAAAAAAATATAGTAAACCAAACATTACGTCCCGGTTCAAAACTACAATGGATGTGTTTGGTGAATTTTTATCCTGGGGCTAACTCAAAATTAAATACCGTTAAAATACAATGGAGTGTTCCGGCCTTTCGCTGCACTTGCTGAGATTCTGTTATTCATGGCAGGAACGCAAACATTTAAAATCCCCCACGGCTTGCTTGCATCATGCTGTGAGTTATATGGAATAGGGAAAGGTAAACCGTTAAAAAAACTAACAAACAAAGTACTGGTTGATAAGATATAAACTAACGATTTAGAAAGAAGAACTGACAGGGGAAAGGGTAGGTCGCCAAAATCCCTAGGGATGCAAATTGAAAAATTAGAAATAATAGATACTTCCGTCTCGTCAAATTTCCATTTTCCAGGCAAAGAAACAAAGATTCGCCACGATGAAGAGATGCATATTCAGAGAAGAAATGACAGGCGAGGGGTGGTTGCAGTACAGATCGGTCAAGTATCCAGACTGGCTGATTGGTTTCTCCAAAGGGGGGCGCCCCATGAACGGGAATCGAAGCGCCCAGCGATCCAAGTATCGCGAGTTTACTGTGAGGAAGCTGGAAAGGAGGAAGCGAAAGCATCTGCGAGATGCCAAACTGCTACGAATAAAGATAATCCGGTTGCTTAGAAAGAAGTTTCACTTAAGATGAGCTGTGATCCCGTTATCTTGGCCGCAGGGTCACCGAGACCAAACGGACTGGACATTGGCAAGGGCGATGTGATAGAAAACAGTCACAATGAACAAAGGGCTCGCTTCGGAAATGGCTTTTCGTTTAAAGATGACTTTTATAACTCGTTTTACATTTTACTGAACATGCAGAGAAGACTGACATATTCAGAAGGATGATGATGACCTGTTTATTGGGTTATTAATTTCTTAAGACCTTAAGTTGTATAACTTAAATTTCGATTCATTTTGCGCATCACCACTTGGTGATTATGAGAAATTAGGTCGCCCAAGATCAATACAGCGTTTTTCTGTCATTGGTTTGCTTAACAGTGAGTGCCGCGCCTAAGATGGATTTCAATATTTATTCATGCCAATAATGCTTAGTTTTGAATATTTCCTAACTTTTTAGAAAAAGCAAAATTTTCTATTATTTTTGGTATTGTAAAAAACCATGTTAAGAAGGCAGCATTAAGAACGATTTCCGAGAATGAAATTTAAATTTGTTGCATAAAAAAATATTTTCATGTCGTGCCTGTAGTCGTGGCCACGGTACTGTGTAAGCTTCAAGAAACGAGTGACTAACATGCAAGTGGGAGTGAACCCAGACGTGAACACCCATTGTAATAGACTGAAATTGATCTTGTCATGATATATACGCACTAGAGGTGGGCAAGTCAGGATGAGGAGAGGTACCGATAACGAGTGATCAGCATCAAATTTCTCCATGTAATATCAAGACTTTATAAAACAGAGTAGTCACAAGAATTAAGGACATAATCACACAAGATAAAATGGCTTGACATTTTAACTACTTCTCCCGACTACCTCCATAGGAAATGATCTTAGGGTTTATAGGGTCAATTGTGGCGCGGTCTCCTCGCCAGCTTCTTCCTGCTTATCCATTGTAGGCATCTATGTATGTGGTGAAATAAACTGATTAAAATTGACATTGAAATGCAAGCTGAAAGTGGGGATCATAAAAGTGTCTGTATGATAAGGAAATATGCCGGGAAGGTGTGTGGCTTGGGGATGTTCTGCCTTTCCAGATATGCAGAAAGGTACAGTTCTTCACGCTATACTCCAGTGTAATTGATATAATGAAGCTATAATCTATATCACGTGATATGACAAAGCCAACATATGCTTAGAGGTTTCCCGTTGGTATGAGACGGAGATTTAAGCCCATGGGTACACATTCCGGAGATATTGCCTTTTTCGACTGAAAATGTATTATCTGCAGATTTGGGTGACTTGGTTTTTCGCAACCTATGACGTCAATTGTATTGGTTGATCGAGATTGTTTCATCGGATAATCTGATTACTCGAAAACATTTCATTTATTCGACTTCAATCGTAAACTTGTCTTGGCAGAGTTGAAAAGTGAAGCAGTCAAACAAGTTTGAGGGATAAGGTTTGGTAGCATTTGGAAGGCCCTAAAGGTTACCCAACCAGAATTCTACCTTGCCGTGCGTTCGGAGGACATGCGCAAAGAAAGGTGGACCTCATCAAAGTTGGTCTCTCCCGGATGAAAAGAGCTGCCGTGACTTTCTTTTTCCGACATCATTTGATTCCGCTGTGTGGTTCTAGAAGGCTAGGGACTATATTTTCTGACCGCCAGATTAGCCAATTTTTACATTTGTTTTTATTTTTCTTTCAGTTTAGCTACGTGACGTCTCGCCAGTCGCAGTACTGAGTGACAGGAAGGCATTTCCGATCCCGTTAGCACTGGTTGATTCACGTGCATAATATACCTCGATGAAAAAATATTGAGTACAGGTGGGCACTTAGGAAGGCCTGCAAACTTAATTGTGGTCCATAAGTCTGGCAAGTTGTACTCGAGATGCAAATTCTTATCTGACAATGGCATATCCGGGTCAACGGTTTAATAACCTTACTTCCGTTGCTTTTACTTTTACCGCCATAAAGATGTCGGACACAAAGACCTGGTTATGAGAAAGATCAGTATAGAAGGACTTTGGCGCCACTGCAGTGAAGTTCGGTGTTTTACAGTTGTTTATTAAGGCAACAAAGAGAAAACTGGAGTTGTTGTGTGGTTATCAGGTGCATGTTAATCTTTTCGTTTAGCTGCAAAAAATTAAGTAAATTTAAGTATGTTTTTGCCACAGATCGGTTTGTGCCCAGGCTTTGGTTTGGATAAGTTTCCCTTTGTCTGTGTTTCGGTGATGAAAGTAAGGACACCGTGCCGGATATTGTCTATTTCACTAGATATAAAATTAGATACATGTACAATCACCAGGAACTTTTACAGTCGCTCATACACCCGGCTGCAGCAAGTCGAAATTGTTCCTTTTTTCCTTCATATGATTTCAAGAGACATTATATATTACAGCATTCCGAGTTTGAAAGGACTACAAGAGATCCCAAGAAGTCAAACAGGATGGAAAAATTCAGAACAGTACATAACGGAATTATTGTTTTGGCTGGATATCGTGCTTTTTGCGGGTTCTAATGACATCTTATTTTCCAAAATTAGATAGAGTCAATCCCCATCGAGGTTTAATTAGAAATCATGTGAGTAGGGAAGGAAAAGCGGTTTGACCAAACTTAAGTTTTTAATTTGGTTTTCTTTTCGTTCGGGTTGTGCAGAATTTATCTAACATTAAATCGACCTCCTAAAGAGATGGCGTACTTTGCAAATGAGCTTTTTCTTGCGGGCAACTAATAATGAGCCATTTCCTACTAATGGTTTATTAAACGGAAGAGCAACACGCTAACATTCTATTGTCATTGTCCTTCACTTTTCCGGCACCGCGTGGGCAATACTGTGTTCAATTATCGGTCCTTGCTCTCAATAAAACATCGCCTGACGTCATTAAAATATCAATTATGAATTTGGAATGAAATTGTCAATATCTTCCCTCACGAATTACCATTTCGAACATATGTCAGCAAATTTTAACCAACAAGTTTTAATTTCTTTTCTAGAATTTTTCTCAAAATAAACTGATCTTAATCCAGAATTTCGTTTGAGTGTTTCTACAAGTCCAGTTGCTTCACACAAGTTAGTGCCCCTTGTGCACTTTTTTGTGTCGATTTCATGACCAGCTTCACTTGTGATTATTGAGCCATTAGCAATGTCACATCAACGGATGCTGTAAAGAAAGAGACGTGCTACATAAATATAGCGAGACGCTCTCCCTATTGTTTAAAAAATAATTACTGATAAACTGGAACACTCTGGGAAAATGGCTTGAAGTTTTTGACTGAATACCTCGCTAATTCACAGGAATTGCTTTATGAGTGGTATATAACACAATAATTTTTTGCACATACATAGTCTAATGCTAATAACGTTAAGAAAGAGTACATCAACGACTGTTACGTCCAGCGTAAATTCAAGCAATTTCTCAAACAAAACAATTTGATTTCTTATTGATTTTTGAGTACGCAGACTTTTTTTTACCCAATTACATCATCAACTCAAACTTTCCATGGGGCCTCGTCGAGTTTTGTCTTCTGACACGTCTTTATCCGAAACTTAGGAAAACAAACATTGGAATCTAACTCCTTGTTTGACCTTTGATATACAGTCTTGTAAGTGATGAACTCCTGTCATGAATATGGATATATTAGAAACCACAGCACACGATAACTTTAACCCTCTTTGAGATGTAATTTTAAACGTAGCAGAATGCACACATCCCTATTCGGCAACAAACGTACCAAACGTCATTACGCAGTTTTTTCCCAAGTATTTTAATGTAACCCTGATCAATCAGTTTACTTAAAGGCAGGAATTTATTTAGTCACAAGGATCGTTAAGCAGTTCCCTCATCAAAAGAATTCAGCTAAAGCAAAACTTTTCTTAACATATGACAGCCACAGATGACTTCAATAAGAATAAACCCGCACGCGTCGAAATAACTCCACGGAATATAGTGCTTGAGCTCCCATCATCTCATTATTAAAATATTACAAACTTGGAAGGGATTTGTAAAGATGGGAAATGAAAGTCGATCTTTCGTGATTACAGGTCACGAACCAAAGTCGCATGTAGTTAGTACAGGATATGGATGCTAGCTGGCTTATCGGTGTTTACAGGAACTTGATAAAGGCTTCGCTCCAATTGATCTCCTGATCATGTCTGCTTAGAATTTTACATTTAAAAATTGGATTTCCGATCTAGCAGTAGCAAATATGTGACAAGAAAAAAGGAACTCGAAAATCATTCAACCCAGTTTCTTTCCACGCGAGTGACCGAGGATTATTTATTTTTTGGTTCTTGATAAATCCTGAAATTCTCGAGTTGTTACTTGCTTCATGAAACATACTTTCGGAGACCTGCATCGCTTTGTTGTCGCTAAGACTTCTTTCAAGTCACTTGTACTACAAACCCATGCGCCAGTAATAGTTACAGATACATCAAACGCAGTAATTTACTACACAATAAACTTTAATTTTTTGGTTCAAAGAAAGTTAATATACACAGTTTAAGTTAACGATAACAGGGTCGAAGTACTCCATTAAGGGAAAGTTAAGCGCAAAATTAGGCAAATGTCAAAAGGGCTGATCTAAGTTAAATATTTTGTATGTTACTGAAACGTTGAAGCGGATTTAATATTCCCCCAGAAGGGGCCTATTCACCATGTTCTGTCTATCAGTCATAGAACAGCATAAGGTCTTATTTCTCAAAGCCATCCTTAAACAATTTCATATTTACAAAAAAGGTATAAATAAGACATATGCATTTGATAGACATTTCATTTTGGGAGCTCGATACGAACTCGCTTAGCTATAAAATTATAAATTAACCTTGAACCCGTACCCGCACCGCTCCACTGTCAAGCAGGAACTTTGGGTCGTCTCTGTCGCTGTCTACTTGTAATCTTTTGTCTTTTGAAACAAACGCAAACTTCAGAACACCCTTTGAGAGGTAAATAGCAAAGGAGACAAGGCAAGAACACAGAGCAAACCGCTAGACACCCCCATCTCCCGATGCATGATTTCCTAGGGGGACCGCAGGAACACGGGTGCTCTGACACACTGCCTTCGTCAAACGAATCCTTGGAACAATGATACAGAACCGCTTTGAGCCCGCACATACAACTGGCATAGTCTATTAGCACATCCACGTTTCGTTTGCAGCAAAACAACTTAACATCGTCATCTTCACGATGTTTGCTTTGGAGCATATTAGTACGAGACGTCGTTCGCGATTGCTCCTGGCTGGACGCTGAAGGTCTTGGCTGTGAAGTTATTACTACTTGTGAAGGAGTTCCTCCTATATGCCTCCTCACAAAAGCGTTGAACGCTCGATTGGTAGAAGGACTGGATAAACGAAGTCCGATCTCACGATCTGCAACCAAGACGGGTTGGCGAGGAGTTGGAACCCGCTTGGTCGCGGCGGCGATAACACAGTAGTCTGAGTGATATTCATCCTTGTGCGAAATCACAATCGTGTCAACTTTACTCACAGTATTTTCCGGCCGTATGCGATGTTTAGATTCGTATTCCACGTTCCTCTTTTCCCAAACAACTGTCTTTTCCAATGGGTTCTCGTGTAGAGTGACCGCTGTCTCTACCGCCATCAAACATTGATCGCCATTCAAATGAATGTCTCTTAAAACACTCTAGGTTTATTTCGCCGGGATCAAACGTCGTCAAAGTCACCTAGAATCAGCAAACGAACTCCCAACGCCATCTTGCGGCCAAAACAAACGGAGAGCTCCAGGCGGCCTAACAAATTAAACCCAAAAGTACGTTGAGTAAAGTGAAAACCCTCGGGACAGAATGAACATGAATAAAGCTTTCATCAATTAACATTAGGTTAATCAAAACACAGTTATATATAGTATCAGAATCCTAGAGGTGAAGGGCATACAGCTGCAGTACGGGAGAAAAAATTCAGTTCATCTCACCTACACTGAAGATCTCAAAAATACAAATCAGTGATTGAAATCAAGAACGAGTGACTGTTCTCGAATGCCCGACGTAATCAAACAAAAGTTCCGTGTTCTGAATACAGTGCCAGCACGCGCAGGAAATGGAGGAATGTTTCCGGCAGTAGTCGGAATTCTTACTGATCGAGACATTGGCCAGTAAACTTATCCATTCAGTGACTCGCGTTACACTGCAGCAAATCTAGGTAACCAGAGAGCCCTGCTCGGCAAGGCACACCGTTTGCGGGTGATCGATAGCAAACGAAAAGATTCGCGCGTGGAGTACTCGCTTGAGTTGACAAGGCAAATGACAACCGTGAGCCACAAATTCAAAACGAGCTAATGCAATTCACCGCCCACGAACTAAAAACCATAGCCATAGCCATGTATTTGTTTTATTGTGATTTGTGACGTCATAAACACGCCCATTTGCTTGGATTGCTTTACGGTGTTTTTGCTTTTTTCGCATCCACTATTGAGACCTCGAATTGATCAAGCTAAGATCATTTTAGCATTCACTGCGGCAAGCAGAACCCGCGATGGAAAAAAAATTGTTGTCGTTGGAGCCCAAACTGTTTATCTGCTTATTAAAGGGCATATTGCTTGCTGAAGATAGTCTCTCTCAATGTGACTTCCGGTTTCATTCTGGTCAGAACAAAGGCGGCTGACAAAAGCGTTAGCTCAATGGCTTTGGATTGTGCTTCATGAATCTACAAAACATTGGTTCCAAGAACATCGTCACTTCTTACCTCTTGGCACGAGCAGTTAGGTTTATTCGATTTTTGTAAATTGACTAAATTGTCTTTTTCAGAGTTCTCATCTGCCCGTCGACCGTCAATCTTGCATTAATTATAAGATCAAGTTGGACAGCAAACGGGAATCTGTTTGTATATCTTTCTTTGCTAAAAGAAGGTCAGAGAAACTTCACCAATAAGTCACTTGATACAGATGTAATTGTTGAATCATGTTTGGGGGTTCCACTAGTCACTTGGCTCAATCACAATGCATCTAAGGTCTTCACTTCCGATGCTAATTTCCGAGTTTAAACTGACAACTTGGTCTGTCGCATGCCCAGAAAATACTCGAAAATGGTGATAATGAAAATTGAAAAAACCCAATATGTCAACTTTCGATAGATTTAATCATTTGGTGGAGCGTTTTTGGCGCGCTCCAGAGAGGGACATCAAACAGCGCAACTCAACACTTGAAAAATGACCTATCGCCCCGCAGCAGTCTTCAATGAGAAGATATCTCGCGTCTGCTCTGGGGTGTTTGCAAGATAGCCCCTGAGTGTTTGCATTTTAGATACTTGCGGAAAATAATGGAGTGGTATTTTACATCAGAACTGTCGCGTTTACCAAGATTCAAACAACCAAATGAAAACGATATTGCTTTACTTTTATTTAAAAGAGACAATGTGGACATTTGCATCTCCATAAACAATATAGTTTCCGGTCGTCATTTACCTTGCTCTGCTTCCAGTACGTTCTTTCAAATATTTATTTTCGAGTTCTTTATGCTATTGCCTAAACGTGATCGAGGATTCCTTAAACAGATTGCACGTTGGGTAATTCGATTTTTCACTAAAACTTCACACCAAGACAAAGCTCAGGGTGTATTTTACGCATCCTTTTCACTTCAAAAGGAACCGAAACTCGCAAAATGTAATTACGGTGTAAAAAGAGTGTTGGTTGTTCGTTTCTTTGTTAGGGGTTTCCTGCTTTGTCCGTGAGTTTATTTTGCTTCAAAACAAGCACCTGCTAAGATGCGTGAACTTAATGCCAACACAACAAATCGTTTTACCATTTTTTGTCCCCCTCTTGCTGCCAAACGGCGAAGGAATGCCAGAGTGTGTACACAAGCAAATTAAATTTCAGGGGATCAAATGGGACAAA
Source organism: Galaxea fascicularis (assembly GCA_948470475.1). Taxonomy (NCBI): domain Eukaryota; kingdom Metazoa; phylum Cnidaria; class Anthozoa; order Scleractinia; family Euphylliidae; genus Galaxea; species Galaxea fascicularis. The sequence continues at coordinate 17,425,421 of OX419336.1, read as the reverse complement.
ATTAAACTTGATTCAGTAAATATGGGGGGCTTCAATGAATCAATGCGAGTGACAGTTTTCAATGGGCAATAATTTTAAAAACCGCGGGGAGCTTGGAGTAATAACTGTTTGTGCGTGATATCGACCAGATCAAATGCAAATTTCACATTGCGAGTCACAGGTTACCCAGCTTAACCCTTTCCTCCGCGTTGGAGAAAAATCCACACGCACACAGGCTGCAAGTTTCATCTAATAATCCACTGCTGCTTTGAGAAAACGTCGGTACAGCTGCATGACATGACAGCTTGACATGAAATTATCCAATTTGTTTTGACACTACCCTCCCCGAATCATAAAACACTTCGATGATTACCTGGAATTGCAAACAAAATGAATTTCGTTTAATTGCCAATTGACTCTGCCTTATAAATGAAACATGGCCAATGCCAGAAGGCTCCGGAATCACTCTAGCTCTTCTTGTAGTTTCGATATGAATTGTAACACAGTTAATTTTTCAACGGTTAAGAGCTAAAGAGCCTGACTAAGAAGAGACACATTAGATTTGATCTGAACTAAATAAGTACCTTTAGCACTGAGTTTGAGAAAGGGCAATAGGTTCTCAAGCTAAAGCGGTGACAGTCATGCTGTCCGACAAAGGGTTTGTTCCGTGACATTATCCCACGGCACACTGACGGAACAAAGTGAAACAGAGGGATCCTTGGGACAAAGTCTATTCAGTTGATAAAATTAAAACGCCTCAGAAAAAGTAATACAAATATGACGAATGTGAGAATCCAATAACTGTAGTAATTTCTCAGATATATACACACGGTCACTTATTTGGGTTGATATAAAGGATTTATATCAAATTACCTACTTGTGCTCTCAGTGGCCTTTATCCTTCCGGATTTTGTATGTATTAAAATACTTGTGGTGATTAGGATAAGAAATTTCTACTTGACAGGCAGGAGAAATGTTTAAGCAAGTACTGCAAACGTGCCTCTTGGAAAAATGTAGATCACTATCATTTTATCTCTTATACCCACCAGACAGCAATAATTTATTTCGCCGAAAGTGTGTTTCAGAAACCAAGCTTCGAGCGTTGAAACAATGCCACTCAAAATAGTGAGATGCCGGCTGACGAGTTTCATTGGGTCAAAACCTGACAATAATACATGATTAAAAATCAGTGCGTCCACCATTAATCTTGCTAAATTCAACTGAAGAAGGCACTTTAAGAAGAAAGACGATGTACATAAAAAAATTCCGTGACGCTCAAGGCTTTGGGCCGATCAAGTTATCGTCTCCGCTTGAGTTAATGGAATAAAGGTTTAGTCGAGTACCAGATTTAAACTGGCCTTACGAAGCAAAATCCGGCGGCATATTAAATTAACAAAGATGGGAGATGTTCAATACTGTCACTGATACGACAACAAATTTATAACAGAGCCGAGCTCCGACATAAATTAAGTGCGATGCCGGTCAAAAATACTAATGTCCCTCGGAGTGATTTGTGCATGTGTTGACTTCAATCTTATCCCCCTTATTTCGTCTTTTCATCAATGACACAATCGTTTGTTTGAAGTATAGATCATGTCGCAGTGCCTCATTAACTACTTGACTGATTACTTGCTGGCTGTGGGTCTCGAAAGCGGATCGAAACAAACCCATGACATTGTGTACTCTGGCCTTAACTCATGTTAACTCAAGTTGCAGAGAGTCGAGGGAAATTACTACATGAAACAAACTGATGCAATTAATGCTCAAGCGTATTAAGGGCTATTAAAAGGAAGGAAGTCATTGTGTTAAGTACGTAAAAGCAACTCAACATGTCTTTCTCGAGTGGCGGACTGAACTAAAACAGGTCTAACCTGACGATAACTTTAGAGGGCGCGATTTTAGATTAAAATTATTTAACCTAAAATCGCAGATTAAATACTTTGTTGAGTTGATGTTGAAAAATAGAGCCGCCAGATATTATTTTGACCATTCTGCATTTGCTGTCTTGATTCCTATCGTACCACGTTTCTACCTCAAACAGTCAGCTGTACTGCTGCATGTTTTGCCCTAGTGAATCAGCCGTTTTTAAATCAGGTTTTCAAAATAGCCCATCTTAATACTTATAGCTGCCTTGTACAGTGGCGCACGACAGGTTCCCACAATTGGACTAGAAAGTCGCAACTCGACAGACACTTTGACAAAACAGAAGTGATTTTTAGTGACTTGCACTGACTCACGAATTCCAATTCCCCCCTCCCACCCATAAATAAAATCCTACTCGCACAGATCTATGACTGGGAAAACATTTACTTTCTGTGACGGGGGTTAACGGGCAAGGGTGAAGCACACAAAGATTTCGTTCTTGGATTTTCAAGTAAAGTAGAATCATATAAAGCAAGAAACCATGTTTTATGGTTAGTCACTTTTGATCAACAGAAGCACTGGTATCAAAATAAAGAGCTCTGTAGACTCGTATACTTACCAGAAACTACATAAAAGCTATTGGCTTAAGATTCAAACAGACCGACAAAAGCAATGATGACCGGAGTGACATTTATGAGAGTCATTTTAAACCAAACTTTGTCTAGTCTTATCTTTCTAAGGGAATGAGCCATTTCCATGATTGTATTTCGGAAAGAGGATTTGAGGAATGATTATGTGGTAAAGCAATTGATCGTGTACCACAGGAAATATCCGAAAAATATTGGATAGGTCTTGCTGAGCTTTGACATCAATGACCATTGAAGCCATTGTACTTGGACAGTACCTACCAATTTAAACTCCCAAAACGATGTTTTACTCCCATCCTTACTTTAAACGGGATGGTTTCTTTATTGCACAACCACCCTCTGGCAGACGATAAGACTGAAAGGTATTCAAGCTTGCATATAACGATCGTACTGTCACGTTTGAAAGCCAGTAAACTTTAAAAAGAAGGCGTGGCACTTGCTCAGTAGCCGCTGAGCTGGGCAATTTAGAGACTCGAAAAACAAAACAGAGTTGAGAGAAATAAGCTGTTTTTAATCCATATGAATCAGTCAGTCAAATGAAACATCAGCACAGGAAATACTGTTTAATTGCCCAGTTTGCCAAGTTAACTCTTCTGTTCAAACCACCTTCTACAACAACCAAAACAGTATTTGCCATCGTATCGCATTACGCGATGAAAATCCTAAGTGGCTGTAAACACTGGACAAATAGTCGCGAGCTGTGAATTGATGGATTGAGCAGACGTGCCTTGGCTTTTGACGCCGTACCTTTCGATTGTCAGTTTTACGGACATGTCAAGAGGAGAAGAAACAAAAGCGAAACCCACCGAGTGTTTCCAACTTAGTTATTTAAGCTCACCTTCGAAGGAGGTAAAAGAGCGGGTATGCACTCAAGGACCAGGCACTGTCGATTAGTTTCGATTTTGATATACATGTAAAGTTAAGAAGTCAACTTTTCTTAGCCTGGGCAACTATCTGATTTATAGATGGAGAAACGGAACCTATCATCCTTGCTTCATACCACCATGAATCCATACAGTTTAGTCTGCATAGGAGTCCGCAATTAAACGTAAAATTGTTATAGTTATTTCTTCTCAGCGGCATCAAATGCTCAGTTCCTATTGCAAACGATTGTTTAAAGTGATTCCTTTTCGATAATGATGATTGTATTTGTTATCGCCGCTGCTGAATTTTTTTCCCAGGAAATTAGATTTATTTCTCCCGTTGAGTAGTCAGAGGGTAAAAGGGCTCATTTGCGACTTTAAAACATGATCAGTAACTTATCCCTCCTAATTTCAGCTCGTAGAAATGACCAGAAAAGGGAACATAGAACCGAGATGTTTGTCCTCATCTGGTCTCGATTTTGTGTATTTTTCAGGGTTGAGTGTGTCAATCTCCCCATACAAATCCAAAGCCAGCGATGCAACGTAGAGCACACAGATGTCCTCCTTTACCTTTCTCAATATCTCCCACAAATATCTCCTATACCTATTTGGCGCTTCGAGTGCAGTATGGCTTAATTGCATGTCATTAATTGCAAACGAATTCTCAATGTATCCTGTGTGCTCTGTGTGTGTGTGTGTGTGTGTGTGTGTGATTCTTCAGTTGAATTGGCCGCGTTCTTTCAGTAAAATTAACTCACTGGTTCATTTCGATCAAATTTAGATCGTAAGTTCCATAAGAAGGGCAGTCTTGAAAAGTACTCTTAAGCTTTGATTGCTTCCAGTTATTCTTGTTTGAATTTTGTTGAAAGCCCACTAACAAAATCACTCACACAACAGAATTCTTGTACACTGACCTTGTTTTAAAGTGAATCTGTATTGCTGCCTGAGTGACCTTATTTGTTTCTTATGAGAGCTTCAAAGAAATCTGTTATTCGACCCTAGTCTTCTGTTCCTCAGTTTCAGTGTTTAAATGACGCGAAAGTGTTTCACACAATGCTTGATCGATTCGCCGGTCACCCAATTATGACATAAACACTCAGTGACTTTTGTTTCAACGGTTGGCGAAACTTCGCCTGAAAGAGCTCTCAGCCCGACCGGATGTTATTTGAACAAAGGCAAGTCGTTCTAAGAGGCGGTCTTTTTCCTGCGCATTACCCACTCAAATTATCCGTGAGTAATTTTCAATTACGGGTGCATCTCTTACTGTAGCACAAAAATATCGATTAGATCTATTTTCATGCCTACCGTGTAACAAGAACATACCTTTTATGCGTAAAGTAAATAGCCGTCCGTAAAGTGCTAACAGGTAAACAACTAAGCTTTCCGTAAGAAGTTTTGAAAGTAATCAGACATGCTGTAAGTGAAGTTTTGCTCTTTCAATATTTCGACCCAATTCGTTTTTGGAACGTGTTCTAAATAAGGAACAGACACGCCAGTCTTGGCAAAGCGTTTATCTTCATTACATCTTTATGGACACATTTCATAACTCAAATTAAAAAGCTTAGGTATTGTTTTTTTAGTTCTCTGGTAATTGATATTCGCGGCATTTCCTGTTAGCTGGCTGGTGTTAGTGCAAATTACATTAGCAATTATAGAACCAGAAAATAATTTGGCTTCTTGTCAAAAATAAACGCTATCATTTTGCCTCAAATGTAATTTATATAGAACACTATTTTGGAATTTCTTTTGTTTTGCTATTCGCTTTCAAACTATGTCTTAACTGAGAAACAGCCCGCCCGCTGCATATTCACATTTATCTGAGAACAAAATAAACTCAACTGTTTCCTGTTTTTCCTGCTTTCTTTAATTCGTTTCCTGTTTATCTAAATGGAAGGGCTCTGAAATACATGCTTCTAACTTGCAAGGACAGAAAACTGCATTTACAAACATACGAATCATTGATAATCCCTGACTAGTTTACGGACAGGAAGTAGTATAAAAAGCTTTTAAACCTAGGAATTCAACCTCGTATTGGTTCACAGTTAGTTGTTATGTAATGAAGGTCCACGTGATTACAAGTAATAAACAACTGAAGAAAGTGAAGATTCTTCTTCTTCTTCTTCTTCATTGATCAGTATATTATTACACTTTTTTATTCACACACAATTACACATGTACTTACATCTGTTTACATGCAACAACATCAGTGATCGCTTGACGCCTGTCTGATCTTCCTTCGTTTCAAAACTTAAATTGCCTACTTAGTCTCCATAAATGCGAATGTCAGTTACCTCCGCTTGTCAAGGTCAAGCCTCGCACCGGACAAACCAGTGCCACAATGCTGTGCGCTTAACATCTGCTTTATTCAGATGAGCGCAGTCATTAAGCAGTGACACATTGGCCTCACATATGAACAAGGGGACGTACAATAACCCAAAACCATATCCCGAATCAAAGGGACTTGGCTTGTAAGTTTAACAGGAATTTTGTTAGAGTTCGCTCCTGGGTTAGATCGCTGTTGAACAGCCAATCAGATTTCGAGTTTCCTTGTAGTCGATAGAAACCGAAAGAAAGCTGGATAATTGTTAAAAAATTAAGTACCTTTTGTTTCAATCACAGGTGATTTGTAAGTTCAGTAGATGCTCCTAGGCAGACAACGCCCATGCACAGACAATGAGATACCGAAATAATTACCTTAAAAAAAAGCCGGCGATTTATACGGCTCGCAGCGAGTGAATTTCGCCGTTGCTTGATGAGGACGTAATAAGCGATTTTTTTTACGCCGTTTTGTTCCCAAGCTTTAAGTGTCGTTGTTGTCCGACATTTTGACTTGCGACTCGCAGCGACTGATAAGCGTACAAGATCGCGAAACCGGGACACTTGGCGAATGCCGGCGATCGATCTCAGTTTTCTAGGAACTCTCACTGAATACCGTTTCGTTTCTTCGGGATTCCTTAAAGTTAACTTATTTTGCCTGGACAAGGCTTTAGAAATTGGGAGTTGAATGACTGTCCTAGCAGCAGGTATACGATACCAAAAGGCTTGAGTGAGACAGATGCAGTAGCTTGCTGCAGAGCTACAATCGGCGCCAAAATTGTTGACACATTTACCTTTTTGACCCCCTATTTCGTCATTGTGACCCCTCTTCGCCCCCCTCGCTTGTCCTTTCAGCCCCCCTTCCCCCCAAACAATGTTGTGCGGCAATTGCTATGATCTCGAGGTACAAACAGGCAACATTGGATGGGGGAGCGGGGTGTTTTTACATACATACATACATACATACTTTATTCACTTTCCTCACAGAGGCTTTTCAAAGAGAATAATAATAAAATAAAAATACAATAATAATTTAAACCTACTTTACTTATGGAAATATTTACAATTAAAATTAATCATACTAAAAGTACAAGGAAATATTTACACTTAAAATCAAAAATAATTAACAATCTATAAAATCCTTAATTAGTTTACGTTTCAGAAAATATTTAAAATCAGAAACTTTCTCAAGAGTTTTTAGAGAGCTGTCCATGGAGTTCCAGATACTGACTGTTCTATAGTAAAACGTTCTCTGACCACTGGCGGTCTTAAAAAGTGGGATGTTCAGCATTTGTGAACTTCTCGTGGCGCGTCCACTAATTTCTCCTCGCTTACTGAACTGGGAGGTAAGGTACTCCGGCACGCGGGATGTTAGACATTTGAAGGCCATAATAGCGCTCCTGAAGTATAGCTGAGTAGCTACCGGTAGCCATTTAAGCTCTTTTAAAACTGGTGTGATGTGATCATATTTGCGCGTACCCGTCACAATTCGAGCAGCAAAGTTCTGAATACCTTGTAATTTACTTATATTACTTTTTGATGTATTCGCCCATACGTTCGAACAATAAAAAAGTTTGCTAAAAACTAGTGCGTTAATGATAGTCAGTAGGGTGCGCTTGTCAAAAACATGCTTTGTGCGGCTTATTTGACCGAGACAAGACATACAAGAGGAGACAGTTTTGGTAATGTGTTCATCATAAGTTAGGTTATTGTCTAAAATCACCCCAAGGTCTTTAGCAGTGTGTTCCGGTATGAGTTCTCTTCCCATGAAAGTGAGGTTTGGAATGACCAATCTGGAATGCATTTGCCTGCCACCAAACACCATGAGTTTGGTTTTGCTTGGGTTCAACAATAAATGGTTGTTGCAACACCATTGGCCTATTCTGTGTAAATCATCTCTTAAGTCAGTAAAGGCATTTACGGTATCTTTCAGTTTGAAGGATATAGCAAGCTTAGTGTCGTCAACATAGCTCTGGACGCTGCATTTCCGTGGTGCTGAAGGAAGGTCATTAGTATAAATACTAAATAAAAGTGGTCCCAGTATACTTCCCTGTGGAACGCCGCAGTCTATGGGCAAGGGCTCTGACAATGTTGAATGGATTCGAACCACTTGTCTTCTTTCATAAAGGTAGCTACAAAACCACTGGATAACTCGGTCTGAGGCGCCTACATCTTGCAGCTTCAAAATTAGGGTTTCGTGGTTGACGCTGTCGAAGGCCTTGCTCATGTCTAAGAATACTGCCGAAGTCAACATCTTCTGGTCTATCCCTTTAAGGATAGTGTCAGTTGTTTCTATGACAGATGTTTCTGTCGAATGCCATTTCTTGTTGCCGCTTTGGGTCTTTGTTAACCTCTCGTTTAATTGCAAGTAGGAAGTGAATTGACTGTGTACTACCCTTTCGCAAACTTTTGATAAAACCGGTAGAAGCGAAATTGGCCTGTTGTTATTTGCTAGTTCGTGATTTTCACCTTTAGGAAGAGGTGTCACTTCAGCTAATTTCCAGGTGATTGGAAATGTGCATGTCTCAATAGAAGTGTTGATAATAGACGTAATTACTGGAAGAACCGGGGCAAGGCAGTCCTTCAAAACACGAACGGAAATCTTGTCGATCCCTGGAGCTTTGTTTGATGGCATTGATGAAATTATGCGTTCGATCTCACCACTGCCTGTGGTATTCAAATGAAACTGCTCACGGGGAGGATATTGTCTTGGGACAAAATAATTTCGATTAGGTGACATATTGCATTTATTAGCCAATGTTTGAATTTTGTCAACAGAACTCTGGCCGACAGAAACGAAAAACCGATTGAACTCATCTGCGACAGTTTTGTTATCCTTGCTGAAGATTCTCTGGGATGTGGATTTTCTGGGGATTATTTGGCGGATTGCTTTCCAAATATTGTTTGTATTGCCTGGGTTTCTTTGAATCTGTTCTGAGAAGAACTCTCGTTCAGCGATTTTAATTTCTCTTTTAACCTCCTGTCTTAAATTTCTGTAAGCCGTCCAAGTCATAGGGTCATTGCTTTTTCTTGCTTCTTTGCGCCAGTAATCTCTTGTTTTCATCAGCGCACGTATGTCATCCGTTATACATGGATTTGGCTTTCCACGGACTTTAAAAGTTTTAATCGGAGCATGCTGGTCTAGTATAGAAGAAAATAACGAGTTGAAAACATGAAGCTTGTCCTCTACATCATCAAAAATATCTACTATTGACCACGGTGCCTTTGAGACATCATCATTAAATGCGTCGGCCTTGTAATGCTTGTAGCTTCTAGTAGTGATATAAACAGGCTTGGAGCGCTCTTTCTTTAGTTTTAGTGTAAGGTAAACTAGGTCATGGTCGCTGATCGAGCTTTCCAAGACCATAACATTAAGAACTTGCTTTGTATCCGAAGCCAGGATTACATCCAAAATCGAGCTGGTAGTTTCCGTTACTCGTGTTGGCTTAGTGATAAGTTGTGAGAGGTTGTAGGAGCGGCAGAAATTTAGTAAGGCTTTCGTCTCGGGCTTGTCGCTACTCTCGAGGCGACAATTCATATCTCCAAGCAGGTAAATAGGCACATTGAAAGACGAAGCATAAATAAAGGTTTCAATTAAGTCAGAGTCAAAAAATGACAGTGAAGTATTTGGAGGTCTGTACGCAGTGCAGATGATAAACGATTTCATGTTCCTGACCTGGATTTTTAGCCACAACTGCTGGAAACCAGATGGTGCGGTGGATGAGATGTCGCTCAAGTACTCGACTTTAAAATTTCGCGAAACATATGCACAAACGCCACCACCTCTGTTATTCTGACGATCGAGGCGATGGATAAAATACCCAGGGATTTCAATTTCCAGATCTTGAACCGTGCTGTTGAGCCATGTTTCGGATACCGTAAATATATCGAACCTGTTAGCCAACACTGTTTCTTTTACAAGGACGTAATGATCTCGGCATTTGAGAGAGCGAACATTTAGGTGTGCTATGCTCACGTTACCATTCGTTTTGTCAAAACCATTTGTAGAATGATTCAGTGTGGGCCCGGGGTTCGTTTCCACATCGTGTAGCAGTTGTAAAATTGGGCTGAAAGTAGAAGTCGAGTTACCGTAGTAAGCCGTGGCTGCCTTTGATCTTTTGATCCGTGTTGATACATTCACAACAATCTTCCATGCTGTGACATGTGGCCTTCGGCGAATGAATGTCCAACTTAACACTTTCAGTCGACAGGATGGCGAAATGCATAATTCACGGTAGCGAAATTCGGTCGATAGGTCCTGCCTGTTATCCTGAGAGGAGCCGACAAAATATAACAGGAGAGCAAGGAATAGAAAACGAGAGCTCGTGACGAAACGTCCGTCCGCCATCATGGTTCAACTCCAATTCAATTTCAATTCGGAATACTTGGAGCGAGTGACATCGCGCATGATTTCATGATCGCCTTGAAAACACTGCCAGAAAATGAACAGAAAGTTGTTGCAGTAGCCGCCCGTTCTCTGGAAAGAGCGTCAGAGTTTGCAGACAGACACAATATCGACAAAGGCTACAGAGGCATCGTCACGGTCCATCGTCACGGTTTTTCACAGTTGATTGCGCGATAGAAAGAGTGGTGTCATTTGGTGCACTAAAACTACTATAGAAACACAACGTGTCAACTAATTATGTCGCCGATTGTATGTGCATTTTTTTATTCGATGAAATACGTTTGCTAGACGGAAAAATGCAAGTACTCTGCGAGCAAGCTGCTCTACGGGGATCTCGGGTGGAACGTATTTCTGGAGGATTGGGGTGCCCCACAATACAGGTAAAGGAAGCCACCTAAGCTAGGAGAACAGGGGCGACATTAGAGACCTTTAGCATCAGGTTTTTTCTGTAACCCGCGAACGGCAAACCTCAAAATATCACGTGACCTACTCTCTGCCGTCACGTTTGCCGTTTGCGGTTCACGTTTTAACCGCGGGAACCTCTCCTTGCGGTAAGTGAAATACGGCAAAGTATTTCGGCCACTTTAACGGGATAAGCCCGCGTTTAAGACTAAAAATTAGGCTTTTGTATCTGTATTCTACTTGAATGTAAGATTTTAGCAGTCCATGGCTGAACCTTTACGAGTTTTGGGTGTTTTTATTGAAGTAATGGGAGTGAATGAAAAAACAAAGATGGCGCTACTAAAGTTACACACTTACTTGTCGACTGCAACAGTAGTCCAATTTTATAACCATTTAAAGACAAAGTCACCTTTTTTTCTATCTGTTCTATGGCGAAATCGATAAAATTACCCATGAATCCTTTCTTTTGAAGCAAAACGAGAGACGCGTTGCTAAAGTTGAAAATTCTCGTAACATCAAACGGCAAACGTCTAACCTCGTACTGCGGTTTGCGGTTCGCCGTATCATACACAAAACTCGATGCTAAAGGTCTCTATTACAAGATTCTTACAAGCCAACGGCACCACATATTCGTTACTCCTGTTATAGCACCCCGTTGGTCGTTGCTGGACGAAGACGGACTTACATAATACACATGCAAACTTATTGATTTGACACAAACGGCCTTACAAAAGCCGGCGGCAAACTTAAGCTGGTAGACACCCTAGAAAATGTAAGAAAACCTTTGTTTTTCTGGTAAAAGTTAGACGGGGAGGGGAGGGGAGGGGGGGTGGGTCAGGTGTTTTAACACTCTTCTTTCTCCAAGGATTGTGATGGAGGGACTGGGCATGGTATGATTACACTCGGCACATTTGAATTCTTTTTCTGATCGCCAAGATCGTATTCGGAATTACCTTGAAAGTGAGTCCAAAGCTGTGTTTTGGGTCATTTGCAGGTACCGGAGCTCGTCATTAAGGGATGAGGAGGCATAAACCTTGCCAATTTCAAAGAGCTGTTTATTGGCACTGTGAATATGACAAACCTTGTTCAAATGCTTGTTTCGAGCTACTGGCAGTTTGTTGTTCACAGAAGTAAAGCAAATGAGCCTTGCCTCAACAGGCTTTAATTTGCATTTGTGTAAGTTTCATCGAAAGTTGAAAGTGCCTGGACATTTGTTGGTGCAAGATTCAAGCCTGGTCAGAGACGTGGTCAAAAAGTAACAAATTGTTTGGAAGTAGACTTTCCCGCTCAAAGGTATACCAAATTTCCCAGGATGCAACGGGGTCAGATTCTTGCTGTTTGGCTGCTTGGTTGAGGTTGCAGATAAAAAGAGAGTTAATTGAGCTCTTGTTTGCCATATTTTTGGAAACTTCCTAATTAAGTTGGAAGCAGAGGAGGTGTTTTGTAATGTTTACTCTGTGAATAAAAAATAGAGTTGAAGAAAGACTTGTTCAGACTGCTTATTTGTGAAGTAAGATTTCCATTTAATTCTTGCTCTGTTTTGGAGTAAGTGTTGTTTTCGTGCAATTTCTATTCTATTACTTTGCAGGCTCTTTGTTAAGTTTTTGTGCAAAATATTGACTTTGCATGTCTTTTCTAGCATGCACCTACTTTGTTCTCACCGGCAGCCATACATTGCCTGTTTCAATCATTCCTCCTTATGTTTGAATCCAAAAATAACAGAAACGCACTTACAAAAACGTCACAAAGGCTAGGAGAACGAAGCCAGGTATATTTGCTTATTACAACAGCCTCTACTAGTGCATGTAACTTTTGCCAAAATGGCAAACATGTAGCGACGGTCACAGCATAAGAACAAAAAGGTTATTTCTCCTTTCTATGTTAAAGATAACCCAAAAGCAAATGAATCTTTCCCACCTTACCACTACACGGAGAATTGCTCACACAAATCTAGTGCAATGTCATTTCTACAAATATATCTGCTCAGTTTCTCCTACCCTTTCTCATCAGCTTCGATTTCACTGTTAGCTACTGTTACACCTTCGGTCATTTGACGATCCTTTGGCGTCAGTACTGGGAAAGTCAAAACGAGCAGCCGCTTCTCCCCTTACAGGGACACAAACAAACAAACAACGGTACCAAACTAACGTTTTTATATTACGTTTCCCAAGTGAATGGAAAAATGCTAAAAACACACCAATCTACAATCTGAAGCTAAGGTAGACCCTGATAACTATCGTCCAGTCTCGGTTCTGCCCAATTTATCTAAAATCATGGATAGAGCAGTGTGTCTACAACTGCAAAGCTATTTGGAAGGCAACCATCTTACTTAATCAGTTTTAATTTGGTTTTCGCAAGAATCACTCTATCGTCAGCTATTTGTATCGTAACTCACAGACAAAATTTTGAAAGCTATAGATGAGGGAAATTTGACTGGTGCCGACTTGAAGAAAGCCTTTGATTCTCTACCTCATGAAAGCCTTCGGAAATTAGAGAGATGGAATTCGGACGTCACTCTAGCCTGGTTCTCCGACTACCTATCTACAGTAAGAGGAATCAAGTCATGTGCGTTGATGGTACATGCTCATGTAATTCCCTCTCTGACATTGGTTAGCTCAGCTGGTAGGGCGCCAGTCTGCTGTGCGGAAAGTCGAGGGTTCGAGCCCCAGACCGGACAAACACTCAGGGTCTTAAAATAACTGAGGAGAATGTGCTGCCTTCAAATAGTTAGACGTTCAAGTCTTCTCGGATAAGGACTATAAACCGTAGGCCCCGTCTCCTGCATCGTCAGTGTTACATGGTCAGCAGGGGACGTTAAAGAACCCATACACTTGTCGAAAAAGAGTAGGGGACGTAGTTCCCGGTGTGGTGGTCTATCTTCCTATGCATGGGTTGGGTGGGTGGTTGAGATCAAATATGGACTGACGTCCGATCTCACTCAATTGGTCCTGAAAAGCCCCGAGGGGAGTGGCCAATTACAAATTACAAATTACAATTACAAAATTGTCTTTGGATTTGGCTAATGTTTCACACTGGCTTAAAGAAAACAAACTTTTCCTAAATCTTAGAAAAATGGAATGCTTGCATTTTGGTACCAGACGACGACTAAAGATATCAAGAGCTGCGGAAGACTTTTCAGTGGCTGCAGATGGGACTCCTATTTAAGGTTTCTACAGTATTCAAGTACCTGGGTGTTATGCTTGACAACAATCTAACATTTAATGAACATATTAATTACGTGGTAGCCAAGGTATCCCAGAAACTAGGAATTCTTTCAAGAGTGAGACTTCTACTGACAACAGAGTCTGTAAACAGATGGCTGTGGTCTTAAGAGCCAAAAGAAGATCGATTGTTTGCAAATTTAAAAGAGCTGGCCGCATTGTCCTCATTGTCATCGACTGATAAAATTAGAAATTTCAAAGCAAGCATTTTTGTAATAAAGGCACAGTTATTTTTAACTCACGTCTTAGCGTTTTAAACATTTATTATGTTTCTAGTCTCTTTATGTGAAAACAGTAACAACCGAGTTTCACCACCCCACTCTCCCAATTCAATGTTGTTTGTGGCTCCTAAACGTTTCCCTGGCAATTACGGCTTCCTAAATTCAACATTAGGGAGCTTACGAATCGACGACGTTCGCGGGCCGGGCCCGTGTTCAAGCCAAAACTTTAGGGCTACCTTTTTGCAAATTCGCTCAGATATTAAGGGCCGAACGCCTGAAATGCAGTCAAAAACCAGCTCATGACACTTGATCTACTCAGCCTGGTTCTCAGAATGCCATTCTGGAGAGAAACGCGCAGATAATTTATTAAGGGCCGAACGCCTGAAATGCAGTCAAAAACCAGCTCATGACACTTGATCTACTCAGCCTGGTTCTCAAAATGCCATTCTGGAGAGAAACGCGCAGATAATTTATTAAGAGCCGAACGCCTGAAATGCAGTCAAAAACCAGCTCATGACACTTGATCTACTCAGCCTGGTTCTCAGAATGCCATTCTGGAGAGAAACGCGCAGATATCTAACTGGATTTGTCAAAACGTGCCAAAGGCATCCTACACTGTAAAGACCCACTTAATGGAGCTAGAAACTCTAACTGCAGTCAAAGTCTCAAAGCAGGAACCCCCCCTGCCCTGTGCTTTTGACAGAAAACTGAGATTCACCCACCCACTGTTAGAACTATCCCTAGGCTGTTTGGCAAAGCAGGCCTTGACGGCAAGTCCCCTCAATTTTGGCCGGCCACAATGGCTTGAACACGGGCCGGGCCCGTGTTCAAGCCAAAACTTTATATATATATATATATCTACCCGGATTTTTGAAAACAGGGTCGCAGGAAAGTTATACTAAGCCTTGTTTATTTTAGTACTGAGGTGTGTTTCCCCCTTCTATTCTTCTTCGTCTTTGCTTGTGCTGGGGGGAGCGACGATGGCAATTAGCTGATTAGTAAGAGAAAGTTAACATTGAAAGTTGAAATAAGCTCTTTCCTCCTCCCCCCCCCCCCCCCACCCTCCCCCTCCTCCCTTTTAATACTCTTTATTTGGTCCCACTCTCTCTCTCTCTCTCTTTCTTAAGAAAATTTGCATGAATTTGAAATCTTAGCGTAGGCTTAGTTTCAAACGGAGTCAGTATATTTAGCTTTCCTGTTCACTTCCTAGAGCAAAGTTTTCCTTAGAGCATCATGAAGCTCAGTGAGGGAAAAATTCTAGCGAGATGCAGTATCTGCCTCGTCTAATAACCTTCGTGCGTATTTATGTTGTCGGGGCTATGAAGTGGACTGTTAGGCGCAGTGAAGGTTATTGTAGAGCTTTGCTTTCGGAGGTAAGGAGTCTTTAGCCTCAAAACGTAGGTGTCAGGGTTGATTTGTAAGCGCACATGGTGAAATTGGACTTGACTTTTGACCAGGCTAAAGACTTAGTAAAAATTCAGCAAGAAACAAGGGCTTGACGGAAGTTCGCTTGAAATCGTTTTTCAACATCCGGGACTTCAAGTAACTATCAGGCGACGACAAGATTTGCCTCTGCGCGAAAACCGTAAGTTTTTCCAGTTTCCCGACTTGTTACCGCCCTTGCGGCTTTAGTGATTCTATGCTAGTGATCTGATAAGCGATGTGATAATTTGAAGTGTCATAATGTGTGATTTCCGGCCTCAAATCTAGTCGTAACATTTGCCACATGTTTACGTAGATGTAATTTACCAAGAGTTTGCTGTTATTTGTGTTAGCCACCAGGGAATTCGGTTTAAAACGTTGCTTGATTTCGTGGAAATCGATGCCTCTTTCCGACGGCAACTTTGCTCTCGGCAAGGTCGACGTTTCAAAGCAAGATTTGGGCAAAACTGACACTACTGCCCACACGATAGTTCAGGTCAGAGGTTACGTCGATTTCATGTCTAGTGATCTAGCAAATAGCCATGTTCTTTTTTTTTCCTTTCGTCGACACTGTAATCTGGTAATAAGCAAAAAGTTAAGTGTCCTTGTTGAACAACGGAGGTAATAGCAAAGGAAGTTCTAAAAAGCCTCGAATTTTCGTAGACCTGGTTTTCATAAGGTCGGGTATATATATATATATATACCTGGTTACTAGCGGGTGTGCTAACCACTGCACCATCACGACAACCCTGCTGGCAACAGAGCGATCAGTGAAGTTACTGGTTAGCCGCGGGGTTCCCCGGCGTTTAGACATTCAGGAACAGCTGGTAGCCTGTGAATCATCCTCGAATGATCCGATGTATGTCCTGTTCCTGAATGTCTAAACGCCGGGGAACCCCGCGGCTGACCAGTAACTTCACTGATCGCTCTGTTGCCAGCAGGGTTGTAGTTTCATTCCAAAAGGATCAGTTAGTAGTTCGCGTTTGTTACTTTCTTCATTCAACTACTATTAAAAATAATAAAAATGTTTCGAGCCAACAGAGATGCTTCTACGCCAGAAGGATCCGAAGAGATTCACAGTCCAAACCTCGAGAAGTAAATTTAAAACTTTATATATGAACTTAAAACTGTAAATTTAAAACTTTATACACATATTTAGAGTAAAGAAGCTGAAAATCCAACGATGCAGTCACAAGTTAATAGGATCCAAGGGATACACAACGCTTTGCTACACAGATATTAAGTAGTTCAGTGAAGAAGTAGCGACAGCGAACTACTAACTGATCCTTTTTGAATGAAAAAACATTTATGCCGTGAGTGGGAATCGAACCCGCGTCCCCCTGGTTACTAGTCGGGTGTGCTAACCACTGCACCATCACAACTGCCCTGCTGGCAACACAGCGATCAGTGAGGTAACTGGTTAGCCACGGGGTTCCCTGGCGTTTTTAAACATTCAGGATCAAGACATACATCGGATCATCCAAGGATGATTCACAGGCCACCAGCAAATTATATTTAATATTCAGAGTAAAGAAGCTGAAAATCCAACGATGCAGTCACAAGTTAGTAGGATTAAATATAATTTGCTGGTAGCCTGTGAATCATCCTTGGGTGATCCAATGTATGTCCTGATCCTGAATGTTTAAAAACGCCGGGGAAATTGTGAAAACAAGCAAATTCTGCTGCCGTCACAATGCACAAACTCAACCCTCTCCCCACCCCTGTGCTTTGGTCACACAACTGCCAATCACCCATCCACTGCACACTGTGGGATCACTCAAATTGGTAATCAAAAGCAAACCATCATTCCGGCCTACACTAGACCAGGAAAAATTGCCAAGGCATCCTACGCTGTAAAGACTCACTTAACGAAGCCACAAACTCTAACTGCAGGCAAAGTCTCAAGGCAGGAACCCCCACCCCCCCCCCCCCCCCCCCCCTTAGCCCTGTGTTTTTGACACAAAGCTCAGAGTCACCCACCAAATGTTAAAACTCTTCCTGGGCTGTTTGGAAAAGCAGGCCTTCACGGCAAGCCCCCTCAATTTTGAGCGGCCACAATGACCCATAATATATAAGACAAACCAATTGGAAGATAATTTTATACCGACCAAGAATATATATGGTTATATGGGATTTATTAAAAAGAAACTACTCTACAACTGTTTTTGTGAACATCACTCATTTTTTGCCAAAAAAAATAACATTCCCGTGGTATGTTAAGGGTTAAAGTTACTGAAATGCTGTCAAAATAGAAAGAACTCGAAATTGAGATTGAACGAATGTGGGGGATGAAGGCCAGTGGTAATTGGAGCACTGGGACTAATGAAAAAGGGCTTGGAGAAATACATCACACAAATCCTGGGTAACATTAAAATTACTGAACTACAGAATATCACACTATACTAGGAACATCTCACATCCTAAGAAAGACACTCTCCATCAAATAGACGTTTACTTCATTTTAGCCCTAGGCCCTAGGAATGGGCTCGGCTGTTATGTTGTAATATGGCATAAAGTTAAAAGAGATAGCATAATATTTTTTTAAAATCTGGCAATTATAATAGTAATAATAATAATAATAATAATAATAATATTTTTTAAAATAATAACAATAATTATAATAGAAGAGATTTATTGAGAATGATATATATGAAATAAATCATACATGAAGTTCGGTAATGAAATTAAGTGAGGGATGATCCTCGCAGTTGTGAACGCAATTTAATGCAATTGCGTAAAGAAGCCTGCAAAAAAATAAAGGATCAGCGAGGAACTGCGAGGATCATCCTTCACTTGATTTTTTTACTGCAGTTCATGTATGATTTACTTCATCTACATTATTCTCACTCATATCTTTCACGGGAACATATGAACCTACAACTGACCTGCTCTTAACGTCAGTGGCTTTATAGCTCAGTTGGTTAGAGCACCGCACCAGTATCACGAGGTCACGGGTTCAAACCACGTTGAAGTCCTGAATTTTTTTCAGGCTTCTTTACGCAATTGCATAAAATTGCGTTCACAACCGCGAGGATTATCCTTCACTTGAAGAGATTTATTGATAACAAGCTCACAGGCGACGTCATGCACCCTGTGTAGCTTTATTATAATGTAGCATACAGTTGAACCTTCTGCATATAATAACATGATCATGAAACAAATTGGCGTGAACGTGAGGTTGGAAGTGATCCAGAAAACAGCGCTGCTGGGGACAGCAAAGATACTAAGAAAAGTACTGTCCTTGTAAGAAGAAGGAAGAGAGAGACCTGGGACCCGTGGTGACTTGTTGTAACCCGCTCCCAAGGACTCCCGAATATCCTGCCTGAGTTTATAAGGAATGGACATAATAATAATAATAATAACAATAATAATAATAATAATAATAATAATAATAATAAGTAGACTCAGTGCCACCTTGGTACTCGCCACTGAAACCGAAACCAGTGCGAGCATTCTGGGATGTCCCTCTATTCGAGGAGCACAAAGAAGTTAGAGCCAACAGAGTGGATGCACGCATTATCGACCACGTGTCAAAGCGAAAGCGTGTCAAAGTGGGTTACAAATCGGTAGAAAAAGAAGGAAGAGAAGACTACGAAGTACGGACCGCTTCACTGGGAATTTGAAAAGTCAAAAAACATCAGGATCTGAAGACAAAAATTAGAAGAATGGGGGGCATGAAAAAAGTGACGTAGTACTTGTTTTTGTAGGGGCCTTTGGAAGTGTTACAAAGAAACTTAAACAATGGATTGAAAAATTGGGAATTAGGGTTAGAATTGGACTGCTACAGAAAACTACGCTATTAGGAACGACTAGGATCTTAAGGAGGGTGCTTGATTTCTAAGTACCAGGAAGGTGTTCCCAGGGGATCCTTAGTCATTTGAGAGAGCTAAATGGACAATAATAATAATTGAAAATATTTATACGGAGTAACCACTTATATAACTGCTATCAATTTGGGCCCTGTTTTACAAAGAATACATAGAAACATAATAAAGCTACAATCTTGGGCAAAAAGTATTTGAGAAAACTGGCCTCTTCGCGTTCGGAGCTCTCGTTTCATCCGATACTTCAGATGTTTTTGCCAAATAATTCAAGTATCGCATGACATAACATGTTTTCTATTTTTTGCCTATGTTCATTCAAGTTACGGCCTTCTACAGCGCCATGGCGAATAGTCCAACTAACAAATGAAGACGCGAGCTAAGTGGTTGTCCGTCCAGCTGCAGGTAGCTGCAGCTGTTCAGCCCGTTTATAAAATAAATAAAAATAACTAACTTTATTTACCCTCGGCAGTAATCATAGCACACAAATGCTAGCGGGGCCGAGCAAACACATGAGGCAAATAATTCAAACACACATAACATGATTAAGCTTATAAATGTTCTCCCTCTAGAAAAGAGCTCGGCCTTGCAATCGCCTCTTGCTTTTTTCGAACTTTCGTTGTTCCAGCACGGAATCTCTGGATTTGATGACATACGAGCATCGTATAAACGTAGAAGTTCTTATTCGTTTCTAAAGCTGTTTCGATTTTAAACAGTTCAATTTATTTCAATTTATTTCAATAATATATATAACTCGCACAATGGGCTTCCGTTTTCAACGCTTTATCCAAGACCCGACGCGTTTCGGCGTTTGCCTTCCTCAGGGGGCCGGCCTTAACATGCAATTGTGACAGAGTCTTAATTGGTTAATTCTGTGACGTAGTACAATACATGTTGCTTAATTAGATGTTGAGTAGAATGTTTTGTAAACAATTAGTATTTCTAATAGGTTAAGTGTTTTACAACAGTAGTATATAGCGCTCATGGAGTCGGTAGCCAATCAGGAGCCGATGCATCTCATTATTTCTATTGTTTTCGGTGTCGCGTGACCCAAAATCCAAGATGGCGGCCATGTCCTTTGTTAGAGAGGAGGGGGCATCCATATTGTTAGGGTTAGAGGGAAGGGGGCATCCCTAGGGTTAGGGTGAAGGAAAGGGGGCATCCCAAAATGGCGGCAAACTTAATAATTCAAAATCGCGACTAGGAGATAAAATTGTCTTAAATTAAAGATGGCGCCCACCCAAATAAGATCAAAACACAGGAAGTGAAGTGGCTCTCAAACTACTCCGAGTGGCTTTGAGTAAAATCATTTAATTGGTCGATGTGTCGACCGAGCAACTCTATTGACTCACGGCAATGTTGTTCATTGATTGCCCAAAATTGCTCGCAACATTGTTGAGACGGTTGAGAGTTATTCCGACAAATTTTAATTGAAAATTGATTCCCCAGAACGTGTGCTGGTAATGAGTTCAAAATGGCGGTCAAAGAGTTGCCATAAATTAAAGATGGCGCTCACCCAAATAAGATCAAAACACAGGAAATGAAGTGAAACATCAGATCTTATTTACAAAAACACAGGCTAACTCGACTGACTACGCTAAGCAAACTACACTGACTGATTGGCATGAACTAAGCAAACTACGAAAAATGTACATATTTACAGCAGCAGCTCGTTAATTGTTTTGGAAGGTGGTCAACAACAGGTGTCAAGGATCGAACCGACGACCCCTGGGCTCACGAGCTCGATCACCATGCGATGAATGCGCTTAGTAACGGTTACTAGGGAAGCACTGGACGCACGTGCGATAATAAAACAGACAGAATTGAAACACTAAAAATCGTCTATAATCTAAGGTTACAATCAAATAATGCAAGTAAAATAAGAAACTATCCAGCGAATATAAACAACGAAGGCGACAAATCATAACATGGCAAAATAGCGCGACATCCTATCTTCAAACAATAAATTATTTTCTAATTCGAAATCAAAGTCAAAATCACGAGCAAAAGTGTCAGGTAAATGGGAGAAGGGTTCTTCCGTAAAAGTTTGAAATTCAAACGGTAATTGTTCAGGTACAGTCTCCTTACGTTTGAGAGCCGCTTCTTGGCATAGCTGATCGAGTTCAGCGCGACGGCGACATTGTTGGCTATTACGTTTCTTTTCCCGCGCAATGTCCTCTTGCCATTGCTGACATTTCCGTTCTGCTCCTTTCTGCCGAAAAAAACGTTTCCTGGCAAGCAAGGCGGTGACAAGCGAACCTGAAGATGTGTGTGAGGAATCAGCGTGCGAGGGACCTTGTGGTGTAGGTAGAACGGAAGGCGAAGGACCATGTGATGTAGGTAGAACGGAAGGTGAAGGTTCGGCGAGTGGACGCGCGAAGGTTTGGAGTGAAGTATCAGCGAGCGGACGTGTGAAGGTCTGTGTAAATGGAACTGATTGCAAAGGATTGGGAGGTGAAGGGATGCCGGCAAACAACTCTTCAAAGGTGGTGTAGACTGGCGAGTGGGATTGCTGTCTGGCGAGACGCCTCCGTGCTGCTTTCATTTTTTCCACTAACTCTGTGTTGCTCTGAGCTGCTCTTTAATAGCTCAGAGTTGATCTGAGTTAGCTGCAGAGGAGCTCTCAAACTACTCCGAGTGGCTCTGAGTAAAATTATTTAATTGGTCGGTGTGTCGACCGAACAACTCTATTGACTCACTGCAATGTTGCTCATTGATTGCCCACAATTGCTCGCAACATTGTAGAGACGGTTGAGAATTATTCCAACAAATTTTAATTGAAAAGTAATTGATTCCCCTAGCAAGTCAGCTTCGGTACCCAGTGTAAAACGTAAGACCAATAAAAAGTCGCCATCATCAGTTCTCAACATAAGAATCATCATCTTTATTAAGTACAATATTAGTTCGTATAACTTGCAATTCATAAAGAAATCCCTATCAAAGCCACAAAGCGGCTCTAAATCAGGAAAATCTACCGACTCCCCACATTGATCTTTCATCGATGTCTCAACAACTGAATACAGAAATTCCCTCCTGACTCTCAGTAACACATGAAGTCGGATCTTGGATAAAGCGTTGAAAACGGAAGCCCATTGTGCGAGTTATATATATTATTGAAATAAATTGAAATAAATTGAACTGTTTAAAATCGAAACAGCTTTAGAAACGAATAAGAACTTCTACGTTTATACGATGCTCGTATGTCATCAAATCCAGAGATTCCGTGCTGGAACAACGAAAGTTCGAAAAAAGCAAGAGGCGATTGCAAGGCCGAGCTCTTTTCTAGAGGGAGAACATTTATAAGCTTAATCATGTTATGTGTGTTTGAATTATTTGCCTCATGTGTTTGCTCGGCCCCGCTAGCATTTGTGTGCTATGATTACTGCCGAGGGTAAATAAAGTTAGTTATTTTTATTTATTTTATAAACGGGCTGAACAGCTGCAGCTACCTGCAGCTGGACGGACAACCACTTAGCTCGCGTCTTCATTTGTTAGTTGGACTATTCGCCATGGCGCTGTAGAAGGCCGTAACTTGAATGAACATAGGCAAAAAATAGAAAACATGTTATGTCATGCGATACTTGAATTATTTGGCAAAAACATCTGAAGTATCGGATGAAACGAGAGCTCCGAACGCGAAGAGGCCAGTTTTCTCAAATACTTTTTGCCCAAGATTGTAGCTTTATTATGTTTCTATGTATTCTTTGTAAAACAGGGCCCAAATTGATAGCAGTTATATAAGTGGTTACTCCGTATAAATATTTTCAATTATTATTATTGTCCATTTAGCTCTCTCAAATGACTAAGGATCCCCTGGGAACACCTTCCTGGTACTTAGAAATCAAGCACCCTCCTTAAGATCCTAGTCGTTCCTAATAGCGTAGTTTTCTGTAGCAGTCCAATTCTAACCCTAATTCCCAATTTTTCAATCCATTGTTTAAGTTTCTTTGTAACACTTCCAAGGGCCCCTACAAAAACAAGTACTACGTCACTTTTTTCATGCCCCCCATTCTTCTAATTTTTGTCTTCAGATCCTGATGTTTTTTGACTTTTCAAATTCCCAGTGAAGCGGTCCGTACTTCGTAGTCTTCTCTTCCTTCTTTTTCTACCGATTTGTAACCCACTTTGACACGCTTTCGCTTTGACACGTGGTCGATAATGCGTGCATCCACTCTGTTGGCTCTAACTTCTTTGTGCTCCTCGAATAGAGGGACATCCCAGAATGCTCGCACTGGTTTCGGTTTCAGTGGCGAGTACCAAGGTGGCACTGAGTCTACTTATTATTATTATTATTATTATTATTATTATTATTGTTATTATTATTATTATTATGTCCATTCCTTATAAACTCAGGCAGGATATTCGGGAGTCCTTGGGAGCGGGTTACAACAAGTCACCACGGGTCCCAGGTCTCTCTCTTCCTTCTTCTTACAAGGACAGTACTTTTCTTAGTATCTTTGCTGTCCCCAGCAGCGCTGTTTTCTGGATCACTTCCAACCTCACGTTCACGCCAATTTGTTTCATGATCATGTTATTATATGCAGAAGGTTCAACTGTATGCTACATTATAATAAAGCTACACAGGGTGCATGACGTAGCCTGTGAGCTTGTTATCAATAAATCTCTTCAAGTGAAGGATAATCCTCGCGGTTGTGAACGCAATTTTATGCAATTGCGTAAAGAAGCCTGAAAAAAATTCAGGACTTCAACGTGGTTTGAACCCGTGACCTCGTGATACCGGTGCGGTGCTCTAACCAACTGAGCTATGAAGCTACTGACGTTAAGAGCAGGTCAGTTGTAGGTTAATATGTTCCCGTGAAAGATATGAGTGAGAATAATGTAGATGAAGTAAATCATACATGAACTGCAGTAAAAAAATCAAGTGAAGGATGATCCTCGCAGTTCCTCGCTGATCCTTTATTTTTTTGCAGGCTTCTTTACGCAATTGCATTAAATTGCGTTCACAACTGCGAGGATCATCCTTCACTTGATTTCATTACCGCATTTCATGTATGATTTATTTCATATATATCATTCTCAATAAATCTCTTCTATTATAATAATTATTATTATTTTTAAAAAATATTATTATTATTATTATTATTATTATTATTATTATTGCCAGATTTTAAAAAATATTATGCTATCTCTTTTAACTTTATGCCATATCACAACATAACAGCCGAGCCCATTCCCAGGGCCTAGGGCTAAAATGAGGTAAACGTCTATTTGATGGAGAGTGTCTTTCTTAGGATGTGAGATGTTCCTAGTATAGTGTGATATTTTGTAGTTGTTTGATGTATTTCTCCAAGCCCTTTTTCATTAGTCCCAGTGCTCCAATCACCACTGGCCTTCATCCCCCACATTCGTTTAATCTCAATTTCGAGTTCTTTCTATTTTGACAGCATTACCCGGATTACCCGGGCTGAGTTTGCCCTATCACAGTCCCAGGCTTGCTACGCAGCGTTTACGTTTGGATTAAAACATCGCTGGACGTACTTTCTGAGAACTCTGCCTGATACAGAAAATCTACTCGCACCTCTGAAACGCGCAATAGCTTATGCATTCATACCGTCCATTACAGGGCACTATTGTTCACACGCTGAATGGAAGCTGCTTTCATATCGTGAGAAACTGGGGACGACCCTTGAGCTCTCCGGACAAAAATTCCCTATGTCAAAATTCCCATTTTTTTTGATAGATCATTCACGTGGTTGATGAACTATTTTCTTGCCAAATTTCTTGAAATTCTAACGACTGGATTGTTAGAAATCGGCAAGTTTGTGCAAAAGCAATCGGGTCTCAATTTTTTGAGCAACTGCGCATGCGCTGCATTTAACTGGGTTCTTTCGATTCGGAAAAATCCGAGAATTGCAGGGTACTTTGCATCGTTACCTTTTCTAACATACCTTTGTTATAAAAGACTAAAGCCATCAGTGCACTGCGGTCAATTGTGAAGAAAATAGCAAAGATAGAGCGGGCATTGAGCAAATAAAATGATCGCTGTATCAACCGCATGTTTGTTTTTGCAATCCTTGTGCGCGCGCTGAATCGCATCAGCAAGAGCGCGCGCGAAAAACTGTGTTCGGCCACCTTAAGGTATTTGCACACATTGTAAATATTTTGAAAACTCCAGTTGGGCCAAGTGAAACTTAGGAAGCAAAGACATTATACAGCTTCTTGTAAACAATACTGCCCCTCATGTAACTTCCTTTATTGAGTTACAGTCTAATAGTAACGCAAAGTAACTATCTTCTGTAACAGCTAAGTCAAGTTGGTAAGGAGATTTAAAATTGACAAGCAGAGGAACTTTAAAAATATTGATAGTCCATAATTAACACGAGTGTGCACAGAGCTTGGGGAACCCAAATCATATAAAAACTAACCAAGTGCTGGACCAAAGTAATTAAAGAACATTTTTAAGAAAAATATATGCTTATAGTGAAAGAAACAATGAAATGCATGATATTCATCATAACATATCTTACTGAAAAAGTACTAAAACTAATACTGCTTAAGGAGGCTCGAAAAGGTTTTTCGTTGATGTAGTGTTTGCGAAACGATGAAAGATTACAAAGAAGGATATCTAATGGTGTAGGCAAACTATATGTCTTCTTGGAACTCTATTGTTGGGCTATATTTCAAGGGTGCCTATGACGTCATATCAGTTACCATGTCAACGCGCTAGGTTCACAAAAAAGTCCTCTAAATGCCAGTTTTTGTAAATTATCTGAAAAACTAATGCGGTGACCTACCGTTTTTATTCCTTTGTTGTCCCTAAATTCTTTAACTTTTCAGGCAGTATGAAAAAAATTATCTAGTAGAATTAAAGATATTTAAAAAAAACGTGTTTTATGGCTTACAGAAAATTCTCCTTCCTTGAAACAGATAAAAAACAAAGCTCAGAAACATTTGTGAAGCTAGTACTTTTTTTTGGTGGTGGGCGGAGTGGAGATAATGTTGAAGATAATGTTGTTTTATCAATCTGCATCTCTGACTACTTGTTTCACAGTTTTAGTCATGGCATTTACCCAGGAAGGCAGAGATCTTATATTTTGAAATGTTGGAACATTTCCTTCCAGATGCTCTCCAAGCTTCCTAAGAAACATGTTCTCTTCATGCGGCCATTCTGTTATCTCTTTCCTCAACAAAATGGCATGAGTCACAGTCTTGCAAACATCTAGGAGAAGATTATAACGCTCAATGAAAAAAATGTTTGCTTCTTGTGACCAGTGTATGTTGACACCGTATTGGAATCTACCTTGGGATATAATGATCGATCAGCACTCCAGGCAGATGATGGCGGAGGAACTTCTGACTGTTGCAAATTTGTGTGAAATACATAAATGTCATTTACTTCCTTAACCTGTTTTTCTAACAATTGTTTGTTTTCTTGAAAATGCTTTGGTTTCTGCTACTTTCAATTTCAATTTTAGCAACAAACCTTTCAGATCTTGGATTTTCCATGCAGTTAAATCAGCGTTTATCAAAACTCTGATGCTATCGATGCTTACAAATCTTGTTAAAAACCCAGAGAAAGTAGCTGGTTGATACAGTTATGTGAATTATTCAAAGGATTCGAGGGCGTGCAATTTGTACGGCGGGGTTAACACTCGTGCTCAGTTCCTCACGATATGGAAGTCGGCAATGGGCCTAACAAATCCGAGTAAAGTAACAGTCTCAGAGTATGTAGCATCAGCTAATATCTCTGGTCCATTAGCCCAACAAATAAAATCACAGGTGCACGAGCCACCAGACCGAAATGAAATACTATCACGAAAGGTGAGAAAGAAGGAGGACTTAGTATGATTGACTTTTCATTATTTGACAAAGTGCTGAAAATAACATGGGTAAAGCGTTTGTGTTCCGATGACGATGGACCATGGAAATTTATTCCGTTATCCTTACTTTCGAGCGGGGGAGGAAAGCTTCTTTTTCAGTGTAACTATAACATCAAATATTTATGCCTTAATGAACTCTTACCGAAATTTTATCGAGATGTATTAATACACTGGCAAGAGGTAAACTGTGCAACGCCTAAAGATAAAGAAAGCATCTTAAATCAAATAATTTGGAACAACCGATTTATACGAATAAACAATTTATCTGTTTATTATCGAATCTGGAATCAACTAGGTATCCGAAAACTTGCCTGTCTTGTTAATGAGATAGGAAATACCAGTAGCTTCTTGTCGTTTAAAGCATTCGTACAAAAAATTAAAATTAAATGTAACTTTCTACAGTACCTTAGCTTGCTCTCGGATATACCAGATCAGTGGAAAAAAAGCCTAAAAAAGGACACACATCAACAGGTCGTGGCAAACACTCGCAATCGATAAGCTTACGTGTAAGACAGTGTACAATACTTTGATTAGCCGACAACAGTGTCCACCGACCGCAGAGAAAAGATTAGCAGAACTCGGTTTTGATGCACAAAAGCGACAAAGCCTTTACTCTCTGCCATTTTGTGTAACGAAAGAAGTAAAACTATCTGTTTTTCAGTATAAAATAATTCACAATATACTATATACCAACAACATCTTATACAAAATGAACAAAAAACCTAACCCTCATTGCCCGTACTGTACTAACGTCGAACAAACGATTGCTCATTTATTCTTTTCATGTTTTGTTGCGAAATCATTCTGGTCTGAGTTCACTACTTGGTTTAATTCGATGTCGACAAAAAAGAAATCCTTTCTTTCTAAAACTGAAATATTATACGGGGTTTTTGACGATTGGTTGTCCTGTTTAACCCTTAATCATTTAATTTTAATCGGAAAATACTTTCTCTATTCTAATGCTTTAGATGACAAAAGACCTCAGTTTGCTGATTTCATCATTCACACAAGATAAAATTGAAATAGAAAAATAAATCGCAATCATGACGAACAATCGCCATGCTTTTGTTAAAAAGTGGTCCCATTTTAAATTTAAAAAAAAAGAAATGAAATACACGCGCCAAGTGAGGAATCAGTATCTGAAGGAAAAACTTAATCAGGTGAAGTCCTCGGTTTTCGGAAAAACTTTGAGAGCTGTGGACCTTGTTACTCAGAAAGGTGCTTCCACACAGGAACATT
This sequence comes from Galaxea fascicularis, assembly GCA_948470475.1. Taxonomy (NCBI): domain Eukaryota; kingdom Metazoa; phylum Cnidaria; class Anthozoa; order Scleractinia; family Euphylliidae; genus Galaxea; species Galaxea fascicularis. The sequence goes on along the minus strand of OX419336.1, from coordinate 17,397,181 downwards.
ACCAGAACAAAAGGTATTATGGAATGTACAAACCACCAAACATACACCGAATCTCAAAAGGAAAACCTCCAAAGCTAAAACCCAAATCTGAAAAATGGCATGGCCATCAAGAACCGCTTTCAAAAACTCCAGGGGGACATTAGGGTTATTTTCTGTCATCCCCTGAGCCATCTCAAGAGGGGAGTTATAAAACTTGACCCGACGTACTGAAGGTATGGTGACGCCTTCTCGGCTGAAATTGGGTGCTACCACCGGAATGGTAAATGCGATTAATAATAATAATAATGATAATAATAATAGTAATACCTTTATTTGCCCTCGGCAGTTTAGCACAAAGGCTAGTGGGGCCGAGCAAATACATGAAACAAATAATTCAAATATACGTAACATGATAAGAATCCCAGTTGGCGGGAGGTAGACCAGTTGGCTGTTTACAAGAAAAAACTGAGGAGTTGAACCCGGCACTTACCCAGAACAACACCAGCTAGTGGTCAGAGCAGGGTTTGAACCCGGGTCACCTCATTGAAATCCAGCGCCCTAGACCCATGCTTGGCAAGGGGCTAAAAGAAAAGAAAGAGGCGTGAGGGAGGAGACAGTTCAAGGGATGACAGCTTTTAGCCTCAGTAATCCGAGACGGAATTAGACTCCCTTTCAAAACTGTCATCCTAGAACGAAGCGAAAAACAGGACGCCTCACGCCTGGAACATGCAAACTAAACATCGGCCATAAGGCAACAAATAACAAAACATCTGATGCCGGAAAAGAGGAAAACAAATGGAACGAAACAATTTTAATAGCCGGGAGAGTAAGAGGGTAGCAAGCGAATCTGTAGCACGCGAGATGAACAAAGGGCAAAACTGCCCAAAAAAATTGAGAAAACTCGAAAAAGAGGGTAAAACCCGACTAGAACAATAGACTAAACGTACAAAATAGAATAAACAAGCCGTAGAATACCAAAACCAATAAAGGGGACGACGAACTGAATAACCATCACGAGGGTAGGAGCCGCGAGACAACACGCAAGTGTACAAACAATTGCAAGAGAGCAAAATAGTAAAGACTAAAACTACCTCTATCTTGTTCGGGGTGTCCTGAGTTGGTACTTCGGGAGCAACAAAGTTTTGCACGGCGGCACTGTTTTGAGGCAGCCGCGGCACTTGAGGAGGTTGTTCTTGAGACTGAGGAGCCGAACCGGGCATATTGGTTGGGCCTTCAATCGAAATGACAATAAATAGATGTCCACGATACCTCTTACACTCACTTGGGTAAGACCGGTTTAAAGGGGAGCCAACAACGCCCCTGATGGGCGGCTGGATGTAGTGGCTAAGGGTTTCTTTGATGTGAGAATTTGCTACCCAAATGCAGACTGCCATAGCGATATGGATCAAGACCAGATATTCAGGCAACAAAAACAGAGAAGAAGCCCCAGTACGCTAGCCGAGTTCTAGAAGTAGAGCAAGCTACATTCACGCCATTAGTTTTTAGCACGACAGGTGGCATGGCGGTGGTATGTTAGCGATACCATAGTAGGCTTGCTGAGTTAGTTGCTACAAAGAAAGGGCGAAAGCTATGCGACTTCCATGTCATGGATCAGGGCGTCCTTTGCGTAATTAGCATTATTTTGCTTAAGAGGTTCGCGAGCTTGTGGGAGAGTCCATTTAGAATTATCGGACATGCAAAAATTAGTTAATGCATTGAGAACGATATTCTTTCTTATTTTTCTTCCATGTTTGGTAGTTGTTTTTAGTGAGAATGCGTTTGCCTTTGACAATAGTTGCTTTGGTCGAAATGAACCGTGCCTTTAATCAATTGATTTTTTTTTTCTGACCAAAACTAAGTGATACGCCTTGTAGCCTTTCTTGGCAAATTCATTAAATTAATAAGTAGATAGAAGTTCCAGTTGCAATTTTATTGACTAGAGTTATATAGAAACCGTTCATATAAGAGAATGAAACGAAACACGAACTAGTACAATGGAAATAAAGCCTAATATTCCTCTTGAAGACTTGACTGCGAGAACAGATATAACTTTTAGCTTTTGCTCCACCCTCAGAAACACAGTCTAGAGCCCAAAAATGCAAGTGCTCTCCCAGACTGCAGTCATCATTGCGAAGATAATTTCAATTCACTGGCCTTTTATTTGTTTTTATGTATTCGGTAACATAGCAAATAAAAGCAGTCTTGATGTCTGTTTATTTGTTTGTCCGTCTTTAGGGGTAAAGTTCTCAATTGAAATTCAGATTCCCACGAGTAACTTTGATAACAATTTCTTCACTTATTTTATAACTCTCGGGTAAAAACTTTGCAGTCGGCTCCACACTCCAAGTGATTTGCGAATCTTGACCATCCACGGTTGATAAGTCTAATTGCACGGGCAATACCACGCGTTTCGGATTATTTGTTTTACTGCAGACTTCAACCACCAAGATGATCGACGTTTAAGTCCTTGTCAGACGTAAACATTACTTCTGATGATTTGCCTCGCACGGCTCTGCACGTTACACGTCGCTTTGAATGAGTGAACGATAATTACCAACATGCGTGTTCTTTTTATTTTCATCTATATGAGGGCTTGACTTGTGCCGCAAACGTTTCCTGTCGATTTCTTTTCTATTTTGCAGCCATAATTCCCTAGTGTTTAGGCCGCCCTTCGATTGCTTAACATAGATATCGCTGGTGTTATCAACAAATACATTGTCATTGTCTCTATCTTCACTCTCAGTGTCGTGATCAGTTCCAACAGAATTTCGTGGAGATGAAGGCGCTTCTGATGAAGTCGGTGTCTGTGGCTCCAATGCTTCTAAATCGACGTACTCCTGAAACGAAAAAGATCACATAAACTTATAGTGACATCGTATTCATGTGACGGGTTGACAAATTTACGTTACTTGCATACCTTCAGACTAGCCAATCGTGTTTTCAATCAATGGTGTAAATCAGTTTTGTTTTTTGTGTACCTTAAGTGAAAACTTGCCAACGAATAGCCGGTGAAACTCACTCTAACACCTCCGTGAGAATCCTGATAGCACCCATCTGGAAACAAGCCCGTTACATGTATGTATGTATGCATTTATGGACTTACATTCATACCCACTTTATTTGTTTCGGAGAAGCAAACTATATATACAATGAAAAACTAAGGAGAAAAGTACTGCTAGAAAAGGAAGTTAAGAGGTTAACCCTATATGATAACTTCCCCCAAAAACGAAAAATATAAATCAAGATCTTTACAATCAAATATTTAAGTACAATTTCAGCTTAGATTTAAAATACTGAAAGGTACCAGCTTCCACTATATCACCCGGCAACTCAATCCATAATTTGACAATCCTAACGTGAGGCAAATCCCAGTGACTAAAAGCTAAATACAAGCCTCTGGACAGTTGCTGTTAGCTTTCTTAATTAGCTATACATTTCAATGTTTGTTAACGTCAAGCCCCTAAATTCCCCTTTAAACGATGTAGGTTCATAAAATTATATGGATTCAGGGGCAGATCGTACGACAAAATTCCGAACGAGAGCCTTCTAAAGACTGAGACATATCACTAAAATATATAATGTGAAAGGCCTAGATATATTTTGCTCACCGTATCCGATAATGACACCAACATGGCATCGAACTCTTTAACTAATTCCGCGAATGTAGGTCTTTGCATCGGTGAATCTTGCCAACATTTCAACATAATCTGATACCTTAAGGAAGGGAAGCAAAAAGCAATATGTTTTTGTTTTTATTTCTGCAGCTAGCAACCTCATTTCGTTTGGCGCTCTATAACTAAATCAACCTCGGCAATAACTGCTCTTAAAGTTAGCGCCACCAAGGTTGAGTTTCTCGAAGCATGGTTGGCGCTAACCATTGGTTAGTTGTATTAAGAGCTATACGTTGTCATTGTTTTTCATCTCGTTTAGTACTAACCATGTTTCGAGCAACTGGGCCCTAGACGCCTGTTAAAACATTGAATTCTTCTAATTGTTCTATTGTTTTAATTGTTTGATTTTTTGTGATTTGTACGTTCTTTTTACTGTCTTACTCTTATAATGAAATGTACGTATACTCAAAGTACGAATTATACTTTGAGTATACGTACATTTCATTATAAGAGTAAGACAGTAAAAAGAGCGAACAAATCACAAAAAATCAAACAATTAAAACAATAGAACAATTAGAAGAATTCAATGTTTTAACAGGCGTCTAGGGCCCAGTTGCTCGAAACATCAGGTTAGTACTAAACGAGATTAAATACAATGACAACGTATAGCTCTTAATACAACTAACCAATGGTTAGCGTCAACCATGCTTCGAGAAACTCAACCTTGGTGGCGCTAACTTTTAGAGCAGTTATTGCCGAGGTTGATTTAGTTAACTCTTGAGGCAAACTTTTTGTTTGAATATTGTGTAAATAAATAATTTAAAAAAAAATTGTTCTAAGAGAGCTTGTCTAAGCTTAGTTCCAGAGATATTTATTAACTCTGGTTCAGTGTGTTGTGCTGTTTTTGCGTAAACATAGGATAAGCAAAGCGTCCTTTTCAAGATATACGGCGTATGTATATATTTTTTATTCCAGATATGCGAACTCTCAGCATCTAGTAGGTTCATCGGTAACCAGAGTGATCTGTTTGTGATACCTTTCAAACCAGACGACATAGAGCTCAATGAAATATTCCGCAATCTCTGATTGGAGGTACATGTATTACAATTACGCCTTATCGACTTGCCTACTTACATACTGTCTGGACAGTAGAGTGGTTTTTCCATTCTGTACCCAGATTTCAGAAGTTCGAACAGATCTTCTAAAGGTACGCCGGGATACGGGGATCCACCTGGAAATACGTGTGAGACAAAATGAACAATAAAAAAAAGGAATGATCGGACATCTGGTTATTTTAACCCAATTCAGTTAATTTATACAAAATATTTTTGTCTAGAAATGGGCCCTTGCTTTTATTTCAAGGGGTTACGATATAATAAAGGAAACAACTCAGCGAACATAAAACATTTTGATTTTTGAACGCATTCACACAAAGACGTGGGGCACTGGGTACCAGAGGTTTCGGCCGAGAGCAGACCAAAACAAATGGAGACTGACCTAGCAAGCGGTTCAGTGATCACTGCCAGTGTGACGTCGCGTTGTCCATAAACGATTTTCAAAATGGCGGGAAAAATTCTTGTTCGATTTTAATTTTCCGGATATTTGGAATTATTTGGGATAACGTTTGACAGGATAAAAGTTTCAAAAAGCCCAATATTAGGAATAGAAAGTACTGTCAAGTGGCTCGTAAGCCGGCAGTGTTTGTGGGATTCCCATCAGTTAAGGGGCAACTCATGGGATGATGCAGCTACATCCTGATCCCAGAATAAGAGATCTGGTGTATGATATATTGAGCTTAGTGTGTGCCAAGTTTTAAATTGCCAGTTTTAAATTGCCAGTGGTTCGTCTCATCAATCCCTTAGAAGGCAATGGAACGTACTTGGAAAGGAAATCACCAGATATATGCACAATACCATATTTTTATTTTCCATTATTTTTCTTCTTACTTTTAACTAGCAAGAACAGCAATAAACAAGAACAGGCTCAGTAGTCTGTAAAAATCCAATAAACACTTTATAGCCAGCCAAGGTCAGCGAAATTAAACCCTTTGACCAACACAGAGCTCAAAGAAATTATTAGACCCAAGCAGACAAAACTCTTATTAAAGCTTCTTAAAACAGTGATATTACCCAACACAATATAGGCAGAAAGTGCTCAATTGACCAACGAAATGACAATAACCAACAAAATTCCAATCACAGACAATGAAAATGTGGAACAAAATTTAGCAGCAAGCAGTCGAAAAGGCCGGAAACAAAATGTGAATAGACCCTCTGAGGGTTTCACCAAACCTTCACATTCAAAAGGAGTGATGAGCAGAATGGCTCACAGCATCGACACAAATGATGAACTTTACCCGTGAACGCTTATAATCAAGAAATTTAAACGTCCTTGTCTGAGGTGCGTTTACCAGAAATTTAGCGAGAAAAGGGGGACTGTTTTGGCTGGATTTTCTTAGTCTGGAGTTCAAAATGGCGCCGACGCCACTCATCCGATGTGGATTTCCACAAAATGTTACACAAACGGGCATACAAAACAAACAAAGTTGTTAGCACAGCCAAAAGATACAACAAAGATTGCACTGTAACGATAAATCGCTGAATAATAACTGAACATAAGCCTGTATTAGCTTTTTCTTTGATTAATTTCAATGGCTTCTCTACGCCAAACTAACCAAATTTGACTCGTTGCTATGTGACGTCACCAATGGCAGTGATCAGTCATTTACAAACGAATACTTGAAAACAATGGAGACACTCCCTGCCTCCTCCTTTACTGGTTGAAGATGAATTTATAGCACAATTTACTTACCGAAAGTAACTATTTCCCATACGAGTATTCCAAAGGCCCACCTGGAGAAGAGAAAGAAATTATTAAGAAGGTTAAGCCCACGTGAAATTAATCAAGAATCAGCTCTGCTAAGGCACAAGTGCTACCGCCAGTGGCTTAAAGCAGCAGAATATAGAAAGCGGCCACATTCAATATTCAATGTACTCACACGTCACTCTGTGTTGTGTAAACGCGATCAAAGAGGGCTTCAAGAGCCATCCACTTGACTGGAAGACGACCCTTGGAAAATAATAACAGCACCACAAACATATAATTTCCAATTCAAATTAATTCAAGAAGAAAGACACCAAGTACTTGAATTCGACCAAATGCCGGTTTAAGAGCCACTGTAACGAATTCCTCGTAAGTCCTTTCAGAGTCTTTAAGAGAATCCTCCAAACAGACAGTCTTAGAGAATAGGCGTTACCACCAAATAAGTATGTAAGATAAATTATCATATTTACCCAGGAAGCTCCACTTACCAACGTGAGTGCATGAAGAAAGATCATGAGGGTTGCCACGTCTTCACGTTTTATGATAACTGATCTTGGGCCTATAGTTTTCACATTATATTTCATGTTGTTTCTGTCTCGAATGAAGCTTCTGTTCAATGCAGACTTGACAATAGAGGGTGACAGCTGTCCGAATACACAAATTAAAAAAAATCTACCTATCTTGAAGTACAAACTTAGTCACCTTCTGGCGACTTGTTAATCTGTCATACTTACATCAGTTGTTTTCCTGTAGTAATCGACTTGATGGACGTCCCTTGCCAGGCCAAAGTCCGCAATTTTCATCATGTTATCCTCACCAACTAAAATGTTTCTGGCTGCGAGATCACGGTGGATGCACTAAGATGTTAAGATACCAGAAATACAAAGTCATGACCACTGGCTCTTCTCCTATTTTTCTAGGAGGGTGTCCACGTCTACAAGCCACAAGTGCTATAATTTAATTAGTTTATCTCATCGCTTGTGGATCACTTTTGTCAAACTCAGGCTACCTTAGCAATGCTGCTATTTCAGATTAGATACCTTCTTTGAAGACAGATATTCCATTCCTCTAACAATCTGATAGGCAAATGAAGACAAATCCATCAGCGTTAAGGTTGTACTGTACTCTCTGGTTGGTCTCCTCTCCCTTAAGAACTGTCTCAAGTTACCATTTGGAGCGTACTCCACAACAATATACAACGGCCCTGAGAAAAACGGCAATGACAATTCAACAACACGACCACATTCCACATTCCAAGTGGAGCAGGTGGAGGCTCTATTTCTGGTTCCAAGGATTATTCCTTAAATAAAATTTTGTCAAGTGCGGCTTTTTATTTACAACATTTTTTAGAAACCTCAGCATTAATTTACCTCCTTGTGTGCACGCTCCTATCAGATTAATTATGTTCTTGTGTTTTCCAATTGTCTTCATCACCTCCATCTCTGACACAAGATCTGCGAGTTCATGATCCGTAGCGTCCTCTGAAATCAAAAGATTGACATCTTAATACAAAGTCAACAAACCCACACGTAAAGAAACGGATGATTCGGGCAAGACATTTTGATAATCGAACGAATTAAAGATTGGAACAAATGCTCGCCACACCCTACTTGAAGAGACTAACCCCACGAGAAACATGTGTCACAAGGAAAGGTGTGTTATCTATCTTCGGATGAAAGACTCAGTCCTATGTTCAAGACGGCTCTCACGTCGTAGGATGATTAAGAACAGAGACAATGAAGCCGAGGGAGACAACCTAAGAATGCAAGACCCACCTTTGAGCATTTTAACTGCGACATTGAATTTAAAAGGCATGCTCGGCAGTCCTAAAACTTCTGCCTTCATTACTCTGCCAAAAGCACCCTCTCCGAGGACTCCTAACAAGTTGATGTTCTCCCTATCAATCTCCCATTTTTCGTCCAATGGCATTTCCACTTCAGACACCTGAGTGAGGTTGGAACCCAATCTGGAGCGCATACTCCTCTGACGTATCAACGGGACCGTAGAACCATAAGACGATGACGAGCCACCTACTGATGGGTCATGAGCCCTGTACTGTACTTGGGTGTCGCTTGATTTGGTATCATAATAAAGGCCGTATTTAGCGGCTTTTCCGAGTTTCAGCTTGCGATAGTTACAATAGAAACAAGCTCCAAGAGCTACAGTAATCGCGAGTCCAAGAACGACGCCCACAGGAATTAAAATGTTCTTTTTTGAGGACGATCTCACCGCAATTCCTTCTTCTTGCGAGAAAATCCTTACTCGATTAGTGCGAAATCTTTCACTGGGGGGTCCACTTGTTATCTCCTGTCGTGATGGAGTTGTTTCTGAAATCAAAATCCACACTGTCAGTAAGCACCCTAGAGGCTTATGAAGTCTCCTGAACATTTTTACTTACTGGGTTCGGTGACCAAATCGGCTTATTTCCTTCAAACTGACTTTTTTCATATTTGCTGTAACTCAGCATCTCTCTCCTTTTCCCGGTTATATTACAACATTTGACAACAAAAACTAACAAACAGTACGACTTTTCGAAGTCATCTTGACTCCGTATTCGTTCGTACGTTCGTTCGTTCTACACAGCTGTCAAATCTGGGGTCCTGAGCTTTTGTTGTACAAGACTCATTTTGACAAGAGCACAATTGAACAGGTCCATATCAAATTCTGTAAACAGATTTTGAACACCCCGTGGTATACAGAAAACGTTGCATGCAGAGCAGAACTAGGACGACTCCCCTTAAGTGTTGATATCAAAGCAGCTATATTTAATAATTAGCAGCGACTGAATTATAAAACAAATAACCCTTTGTTACGTGAAGCATTCCAACATGCAACAATTTAGTCGATTCAGTAGGAAACCGTAACTTTGCAAAACCTCAAGACTACTCGTTCTAATATGAATCAAAGGCTTCTGTGAGCCAGTTCATGGATGAGGAACATTACAACACTTTCAGTTTACAACAACTTTATTTTCTTAACAAAATGATGGCAAGAAACCTGTACATTTCGTTTGTGTTTCGTAGGAGTGCATCTCTTTCAGGTACACCTCTTGGTAAAAGAACCATTTACGCGGTAAAATTACGCAGTTTTCAACCATTTAGAGTGGTATCTCTAAGGCTCCATAGGCGCCGTATGCGTTGATGAAATTACATACGGGCTACAAAATAATATTCAAATGTAGTCGCTTTTTTAAAAACCATAACAGGCAACTTAAAGTTTTGTCACAGGTTGACGGCTCATTTCAAATTACCTTCATAAGCGGTTTTGATCGTAATAAAATTTTCGACTATTCTGAAGGCGAGATAACATCAAAATATTTTGTGAAAATCCCAATGGTAATAAGTCACACTTTAGGGTCACGATGTTTTTGAGCGATTCGGGCACACAAGTTCATTTACAAACATCATGAAATGTTGACAGATAAGTGTTATATTGATCGTTTAAGCCAAAGGTGCAGAGTTTACCGCTGTCCTTCTCGGTCCCAGGACTTCTCTTAAGTAAACCCGCTGACCGAGGACTTGTTTTAGGTCGGCCATGTTTTGGGTTCTAGTACGCTACGAACGATTTGACTTAGTTTATCGCCTTGTTGAGTTCTTGTAAGTATTGTCGCTTCGTTTACTGTGTTTAGTCGTACTGTTTTGTCATTCTCTGCATCTCATTTTATTGTAGTATGGTTCCTTCATTGTTGACATTAAAGTAATCTATGTACATCGAGAAGACTATTTCTTCAAAAGGATATAAACTTTCTGAACAAGATCGGTGTTTTGGCTTGGAAAGCCATTTATTTGCAATTGAGCATTCATCTTGAACAAAACGGGGCGTTTCTGGTTAATAAGCATTACAGACTATCATAAATCGCTACTAAATCAAATGCGTTCCATGCCTGAATGCGGTTTTTGGCTAGAAAGCCTTTCTCCCGTTTTCTTTATTTGTAGACTAATCCGCTGTTGCATTCTTCCTTCGGGCGAAAACAGAAATTATCTATGAACCCAGACACGGTGATCATAGTCGCTTCTGGAGTTAGCCTTCGCTTGTGGTCGGTAAACAACAGAGATTATGACGCCATGTTGGAGGTTTTTACACAAAGATTTAATTGGGCCCATGGTGCATTGCACACCTTAACACCTCCTCCTTTTTTTTTTGTTGTGAAGGGAAAATAAAAGGAGAAACACGACAGAAAAAAAAAAAGAAAAATGTAATATCTTATGACCAAGGTAGGTGAGGTCACAGTCCTAGGTTGTGCAGCAACGAGACGAAACTTAATTTAATTGCACAATGTAGTCTGATGGGGTACAGTATCACAGCAACATATATGGTGCGCTCCACAGTGGCGGTTGGGTAGTCAGAAGTCTAGGCGGACGACTGGCTTTGACATACGTCCTGACCGAGTGGTAGTTTTACTTCCTGAGGGCAGGCGAGAGCGTTTGACCTTGTTTTAAGGTTACCTGGAGGTTGTATTGTGCTGGTAGGGGAAGGACCTGGCAATGGAGATTCTGTTTCCCATATCTCTTGAGAATTTGCTTGACTATTTTAACAGACGCTTACGATTTCCCGTTACCTTGGGGCCAATAAGGAGAGCTGGTGATGTGTTGGATGTGATATTTATGACATAACTGTTTGTACTCGGTGGGGAGCCGTTGTCAGTGAGAATTCTTTCTGGAAGGCCATGGCGAGTAATTGGAGCTTCTGTTTTCTCCACAATGGTGCTAGATAAAGTGTTATCTAGTTCATCGACTTTAATGACTTCTGAGTAATGAACTGTGGTGATGTGGTAGGCACCTGACTCAACTTCGCAGAGGTCTTGACTGACAAACTGCCAAGGATATTCTGGAATTGGTTGGGACCTCATAGGTTCCTTAGAGTTCCGTGCATGAAATTGTGCGCGCTTGCCACAGGAGTGACAGAGATCTTTAATGTCAGATTTCATTCCTGGCCAAAAGACGACATCCTTGCAGAGACGGAGGTTTGACTCAGCGCCAAAGTGGGCTACATGAGCTTTCTGCAAGATGTATGCTCTACGGTTGGCGGGAATGACGACTTGAATGCCCTTGTAGATGATACCATTTTGGGAGGTTAGCTAATCCCTGAAGGTCCAGTAGGGGTGGAGGTCGCGGGAAAGGTGGGACTTACTAGCTGGCCAGCCATAGATAATGATCTTGTTGAGTTTACTTAAGGCAGGATCCTGTGCTGTACAGACTTTGATATCCTTCAAGGTCTGTGAGGTGATGCGGGGGTTTTGAAGGTTTTTGTCAATGTCGAGTCGGAAAGTTTTAAAGTTGGTTTGCTTTGAATCGTTGATAGTAGGGAGTGTGGACCTGGAGAGCGTGTCAGCTAGAGAGAGGGAGGTTCCTTTTTTAAACGTGACTCTGATGCGGTAGCGTTGGAGGCGCATCGTCATTTTTTGGAGACGACGGGACTGCGTGAACTGGCTTCTTGAAACTTGTTTCCAGTGGTTGGTGGTCGGACTGGACATGTATCTCACGGCCGTAAATCCACTGGTCCCATTTATCACAGACTGCCACAATGGATAGCCATTCGTTCTCTATTTGGGCCCACAGTTCTTCATTTGGACGGAGCTTACAGGAGGTGTAGGCGACTGGCTGGAGATGACCCAAATCATTGGGTTGAAGTAGGGCGGCACCCAAACCGTTTTGCGACGCATCAACTTGAAGAGTGATAGGCTTGTTAACATCAAAGTAGGCCAAGCAGGAGGAGGATGAGATGAGTTGCTTTGCTTGTCTAAAGGACTCCTCGTGGACGTCGGACCAGTTCAAAGAGGGGTTTGATAGTAGCTGATAGATGTGAGCAGAAGTGGGTGAGGTAATTGGCCATTCTACAGAAGCGCATCACTGCTTTTTTGTCTGTGGGTACTGGCATGTCTGATATTGCTTTGATCTTGTTGGGGTCAGGTTCTACGCCTCGTTCAGAGATCACATGTCCCATGAAGGTGATCTTTGGCAACTTGAATTGGATTTTCTGTAGGTTGAACTTAAGGTTTCTTTCGTTGGCCCGATTCATCAGGGCAAGGACATTCACGTTATGGTTTCTTTCAGCCTCTTCTTTGGTGTCGCCTTGGCCAACCACTAGGATGTCATCCGCTATGAAGTATACATCTCGTAGGCCCTCTAGAGCTTCATGCATTCGTAGTTGAAATTCTTCTGGGGCACTACTGGTCCCATAAGGAAGGCGTAACCAGCAGTATCTGCACCAAGGCGTGTGCATGGCAGTGCAAAGACTGGCTTCCTCCGTGAGTTTTATCTGAGTAAAACCAAAATGGGCATCAAAGATGGAGAAGGTCTTGTGCTTCTTGCCTGAAAGTTGGGGCAGTACCTCTTGGATGGTAGGTATTTGGTAGCGTGGAATGATAATTGCCTTGTTCAGCGTCTGACTTGGATCAAGGCACAGTCGCACTTTTGCGGCGCCATCGGGGAGGATCTTCTCCTCGACTACCATGCTGCTGCACCAACTAGTGGGTTGGTCGATTCTTTTCAGTTTTCCACTCATCACCATTTCGTAAAGTTTTGCCTTTACTTTCTCCAATTTAGCCACTGGTAGTCTGTGAACACCAGCGTGGGTCGGGGTGACCCGGGGGTGAAGGGTGAAACTGACAGGTTGACCTACAGTTCCTAGGCCTTCAAAATTGTTCTTGTAGTGGCGGAGTAGGTCAGTTGTCTGAAGGGTTCCTGTGTGTGGATGTGCGGTTGTAAGATGGGTGTGTGGTTGAGGGACTATGTCTGTAGCTGAGGAGGAGAATACACGCGTCTTGTGGAAAGTGATTAGGCCAAGGCGTTCACTGTCTTTGCCACTGATGAGGACAGGTTTTCCCGGAATGTCTTTTGAGTCTAAGATTTGAAACTCCAGCATCTCAAAGTGTGATGGTCCTTCACATGCAAGATTACGTTTTCCTACAGGACGGATGGCTTTGCCAGAGAAGGGGTAGATCTTTGCATGGGATGGTTGTAGGGGTTTAGTGCTTGATATCTGGTTGTAGACAGATGATGGGAGGGTGTTGCACGTTGCCGCTGAGTCTACTTGGATTAGTACCTTGACTGTTTTACCTGGGTTCAGAGAAACAGGAAGCCGGGTGAAGTATTTGTCTGGGTTGGGGGAGTTGTTGTAGTGGGCGAAAACCGAGAATGAATGGACACCATAGTCATTATCATCATCGCAGAGGGAGTCGGCAAGAAGGGAGGGTTGTTCGGTCAGGTGATGAGCCATGTCTGCGCCTTTGGAGAAGGGGCGTCTATTGAGCCTCTTTTGTTTCTTCTCAAACTCTGTCTTGAGCGGTCCTTGGGAGATCTGCACACCTTAGCAAGGTGGTTCTCAACCATGTAGCAGTTTGTAGCAGTTGGTGCAATAGGAACCTGGTTTTGTTGCGGGGCATTCTTTGTGAGGATGCGGGGTCCTCCACACCAGCTGCACTTTGCCTGACGAGGGTTGTGAAGTTTACTTGTTATATGCTGGACTTGCTCTTCAAGCGCTAGTTTGGAGGACTGCAATTTCTGTGACGCAAAATCTTTTGTTTGGTAATGGACCAATCAGATTAAACGATAGGTGCACGCTCGAGTTACTCTCGCGCGAGCATACGCTCTTGCGTGTCTGGAATGTCCACGCCAGATTCTCAGTTACGGCGTGTGAAATCGACAATCATGAGTGAAACTCCGAAGAAGATTTCCTACGACGGCGTCTTGTGTGTGGCAAAAGCAGGGCTGACCTATGTTCTTTGGTTTTTCGTGCTACAAATGTTGATCTTTCTGTTTATGTCGACTCTGAAAAGCTGGCCATTTGTCACACGCAGTGTTTATAATCACACGCAATGTTCATAAAGGCGGACGAAATTGGCGGAGAAATCAGGCATGATTTGGGCAGTAATTTGCCCCTTCTTGTTAAAAGGATGGCGAAAGATGGCAGCCACACACCGGTGGCGAAAAAAAGCCTGGATTTTGGAAATCCCCGTGCGAGCGCTACTGGTTTGCATCGTTGCGAAACCAACAACTGAAACCACCAAGAACATCATAGCCTGCGAACGCAGACGTATTTCCGGTTGTCGCTTCTCACACTGGCAAAAACAACAGTAGGAAAGTACTATAACCGCAGTTACAGAGCGGAGCGAAACGATGACAAAGACACAGCCGTAATTAGAGTGGATTTCAGCGCTCAATTTCTAGTGTTGCATAGCTCTCTAAGAACTTACAATACTAAAGAAAGGATAAAGAGACGAATAGTCGCAAAAGAAACACAACATCTTGCTACAAATAAAAAAGATTACAAATAATGCACAAACACTGTAAGATAAAGATTATTATTTTCCGCGGCTTAAATTCCTATCCTTTCAAAGGTAAGAAGAGAGAGGCTGTACTGTCACTGAACGCACTGAAACGAGCCAAACCAAAGCTAGACAAAATGCTTCAGATTGCATGTAAAGGACCACAGTCGCTAAACAGAAACAACAACGGTAAAAACAAACAGGCGATAAAACCCAGAAATGACCTTTGGTATCAAAATACGTAACATGCGACATTCAAGGACATGGCTGTTTCAATCATCATCGTGTTATCCTCTAAACCACTGTGTTGCCCCACTTAAAACAAGCAAGAAGCTAAATCGGTCAATAGAACCGAGGTAAAAGTGGCAAACACGCAAACAGGAGTCGTGTAGGCCTTCCAACCCTATTTTACCTTCGTGACTATCGCGCGCGCGTTAGTTCTGGATTTTTAAGAGCTAAACTGTGATTGGCTGAAGACTTTTACGTCACAGAAATCGTTTTGCAGCTCGAGCTCGCAGACGTTACTTTTCGGGGTGAGAGAAACGACAATCGGAAATACGTCTGCGTTCGCAGGCTATGTTGTGGGCAGCTTCCCATGATTTTGCGCGGGAAAGTTGTTCTTCGAACGTGTAAGGAGTCTTCTCGTCTTTTTTGTAATGATGGAGGAGTAACTCTCTCAAGTCCTTGCTGTGGACGCCGGTGCATAAGCGGTCACGCATGAGTTCCTGTAATGGGTTGGTCATCTCTGCGTACCTTGTTTTGTTGGCCGTTGTTCGAATCCGTGTTTCGAAATCGGTTATTGATTCGGAGGGTTTCTGCGTACAGTTGAAGAAAGCAAGTCGTTGTGGCATAACATCGTCTTGGCCAATAAAATGCTCTTCGAGACGTTGTTGGTATATCCATGGCTGACTTTGATCAATTTCGGACGGCTTTACAAGGATTGTAGTGTCGAAGATGTTTAAGATGTCATCTGGTAGCGCGAGGTAGAATGCGGTTATTTCACAGGGTGCTTTGTCAGTGATCCAGTGTTCTGGCGAAGCCGGATCTTTTTTAGGATCTCTCCAACCTTTTTGTAGAAGGCACCAGGCGTTGAATTTTCGTCGCCAAATCCTTAGACTTGCCGGTTTGTCGTTAGCCTCCCACGCAGTCGTTTTTAGGGGAGTCGTATTTCACCTCCACCCCACAAACGCTTGCTTACCCGAGAGCAACATTCCTTTCCCGCAGCTTAGCCAATCACATTTTACCTACTGATTTCTGGAAAGTGACGTCAACCGCACAACAGGAAACAACGGACTCGAGCGGTTTGCCCTGACAGTCTGCATGCTCTATATTCGAAATTTCACGTTTAAATCACTTTTAGTTGTCTGCAATCCAGGAATTCAACAAACAGAGGAGCGACATATTTTTCAATTTGCCCACAGGATATTGGAAATCACTGACATCTAAAGCTTCAATAGCCGCTTCCTCAGTACACGGCGTAGTTGTTGAGATATCAATTCAAATATTTACGCAGCAATGGGGTTTCGGCTTGTGTTAGTCTCAGCAATTTAAAGGATGGAAACTCGGAAAACATAGAGAAGATCGCCTTTCCAGTTGTATTTGGAACTCCCATGTTCGGTAGAGAGAAAAAGTGTTGACAGACCAAACACGCTTCCATTTCTCGTGATTTCATTGATGTAATAGTGCTGTCAGGCCAAACACGGACTCATTTATCCTGATTTTACGCTTTTGAACTGTAGGCTTTTGAGTTTTGCTCTAACGATTATGTCTTTCCACTGAGTCTACATGAGAAGTTGGATGGTTCTTTGTGCATTTCCCTCAGTGTTTTCTTCAGACTATTGCAGGCATTGATGAGCGAGCTATATTGTGTGACAAAGGTCAAAAAGCCAACTTGTGACAGGAAGCACGTTTTATGACTGTGATTCGTTCGTGATTGGCTCGCACGCCTCGCATGTCAAACAATGGGAAAGGAATGTTGCTCTCGGGTAAGCAGGCGTTTGTGGGGTGGAGGTGAAATACGACTCCCCTAAAAACGACTGCGTGGGAGGCTAGTTTGTCGTCGAATGGAACCAGTTTTGTAGGCTTGCTGTTGGCCATGTGCTTCGCAACCGATCGGCAACGCTTCGATGGTTTTCTGAGAAACGAATCGGTTTACTAACAGTGTCGAATTCTCAGCTTCGCTCAGGTAGGCTTCTGTGTGTGTTTTGCGATTGTTCTTTTCGAGTCTCTACGTCTGACACCAAATTAGCCTTCGCTTGTTGACGGTAGACAACAGAGATCATGACGCCATGTTGGAGCTTTTTACACAAAGACTTTATTGGGCCCATGGTGCACACCCTAACACTGGGATTTCGAAGTCCATTTTCGCTGCTCTGAAGATTTCGAAGTTCCGTTCTCGCAGCTTGTGTTCTTAATCTTATTAACGTTCCATTTTCCAACTCGACAAAGATATATTTTGTTTACGGATCGAACGAAAAACCATCTGCGTTACATCTTCACTTCTCTACCTAACGATGGGCGATGTACGCCATGAAAATTCCACACGTACACAACATCTGCAGACCAAACGTCTACGCCTTTGTACTACCCCCTGAGACTTGCAACGTTTGGGCCAAGAAGACTTTGGAGACAAAAGCAATACTTACCAGGAGAGGGACAGGAGGAAACGTTCAATCAGTAAATTAATCAGTATCGAGTAAGTGAGTGAGTGATCGATGGCCATAAGACCCACACCAAAACCTCATGGCATGACTACGTCATCCATGAGCTAAAAAGATTAAGGAATGGATAGATACAACAGTGGTTAGCATCCAAAAGTAGTTCATCCCTAGATTCGAGGCAAAAATTCTCACATAAGGAAATTAAACAAGAGTACCAGATAGAGGATTATCTGAATAGCAATTCCTGTGGAACATGGAACATGTTTCAGTGGTTTGTTAGACAAATGCCATAGAAGATAAGCAGCATTTCGTGATGTGTTGCCAAGGGTACTATGATATCCGACGAGATTTGCAATCCATCGTTAAGAGAGTGGACAATTGCTTCCAGGTCTTAAATGATCACGACAAGATTAAATATATACTGAAAGCTGAGAACCAAAATACATGGAAAATTATATGGAAATATATCCACTTAATGCTTCAAAAAAGGAAAGAGATTCTCAACTCGTACTGTAGTTAAATGGTAAATTAGTTTGTTATTGTGAATTGTTATTTTAAGTCGTTAAAATTTTACTCTTTTTTTAAAGAGAACAATACCTCCCTTGTGAGAGTAAGGTACCATAAAGGTGTACTGTTACTGTTACTGTTACTCACTCACTCACTTACTCAGGCTAAATAGTAGTCTCATACGCAGCCGTTCTTTGTGTCGTCACGCAACATTCCACACAAAGAACGGCTGCGTAGAAGACCAGCTCAACAGATGTATTCTTGATGTATTGCCCAGGATATGATAACATTAGGAATGAGCGCCATTCTCTCGTTTCAAATAAAATGATGACTTTAAAATACGGTATTTACTTACGCTAGACAATAATTTAACAGGTTAAAAATAATCGTACATATGCTTATTTGATGATCTAGAAGAAAACAGAGGTCCTAAAATCGAAATGCAATTAATGATTTTTTTCCCCTGCTTTTACATCAACTGAATTGTAAATTGTCTTACTGTCTTTTAGTCAATTAGTTGTTCTAGTTGATACCGTCCGTGCCAGCAGAGGTCTCTGAAATAATGAGAGGAGAGAGACTTCTGGCGGTCCCCGAGCAGTGTCTGTCATGTACGCTGCAGACCAAACGCATGGACGAAACCAACTGGTTTAGAAAAACCAATTTCCGTTACACAAGAATGCGCGTGCTCTGTTCCTATTCTCTGCTGAAGACCTTTGTGCCCACTGAGTCACAATGTCAACGGTGATTGCTTGCTTTACTGGTGTTCTAGGAAAGTTTTTATGACGTATTTGCGATGTTGAGGAGTTCCTGGCATTTCGCGATACTGCTCTCAATAATAATAAACATTTCACCTCAGACATATTTATTTTTAACACATCGCTGGTTTGCCGAGTCAGGTCACATGGAGTGAAATGTCATTCGTTGTTATGGGAACGCTGACGCCTGCATAACAGAGAAATCCTCGAGGACCGGCAGGTCTCTCTCCTCCTCACCGTGAAAGTCATCTGTTAGCAGGGAAGCTGATATCGAAACCTTAATTGTAACCAGACCGTTAACTTCCTTTGGAGAGTAAGGCGCAATAAAGATATACTGTCACTGTCACTGTTACTCACGCATTCACTCATTTGCTTAGTGTTAACTTTCATTTCCTTACCTAACCAATCGCGGACGAAAATGTAGGCTTGCTCTACCGCGTAACCTACAGCATTCCCCACAATGCAAGTGTACTTTCCTTCATCGTTTTTGGTAACATTGATGAGAGTCAGCTTGACTCCATGGAATTCGAACTTGCTTTGTTTTTTTGGTACAACTAAATGCTGGTGGTCGCTTTGCTCGTTCTGTTTTATTATTTCGTAGGTGTGGTTGGGATGTTGTATCTGAGAACCGTTAGAAGACCTGTTGGAGGGAGATGAAAACCATCGGAGCCACTGGAAATGGGGCATGGAGTCACTTAATGCTTTGCACAATAAAGTCGCATTTTGGCCTTCATATACTGTGACGTTTTTCATCTCCAAGACCACCGGCCTGGCACGTACTCGTTCTGAAATGGAAGAGAGACACTACAGTTAGTACTTGTCGTTAGTAACCCTAGTTTGCGGTGGCTTGAGATGCTGGACAACGCGAACCGGTACAGCAGATGCGCGTTGTGATAACTTTCCACCCGGATAGCTTCATTTAAACTTCTGGGAAAAGCCTGGTACTAGGATTATTACCCCACCTAAACAAGTCCTCAGGACTCTGACTGAACGGCTATCTTGCCATTATCATTTTTCTAATGCTATTTTATCTGCTTAGAAAATTTACCAAATTATTGAATCCAAAGGAATTAGCTATGTTCCTTGGTAACACTGGTTTACTTCCAAAAAGGGCTGTATCTACTTTCCTTGTTTACTTGTATTTTAATTTCCTTTCCCTTTCTTTCGTCAACTTGTTTCACTGTCCCAGCTTTAACTGTAACTGGTATTTCGACTGATTGCACCATATCTGTGTTTTTCCCTTACCGTGGACATCAACACTGTATGAATGGTTGATCCAGCCGTAACGGTTGCTGACATTACAAGTGTATATCCCACTATCAGAAGGTACCACGTCCCTCATAACCACTACCATCGAACGTTTATTCAAGTTAATGCTGGAACCCTCTTTTCTTTCCTGAAATAAGGCTCCGTCCTTATACCAGACTACTGTAGGACGGGGATATCCTTCAGCAGAACAGTCCAACTTTACAGAGTTTCCAACCGGCACAGCGATAAGATTACGTATTCTCCTGGCCAATGATACCGTGAATTTCGGAGCAGCTAAAAGAAACGAAACACAACAGATGAGTACAATGGATCTGACTGCTTTTAATGCGGTGTCTAGCATTGTTTGGGAACTGTCCTGCTCTGAGGTGTACAGTGTACTACTTGGAAAACTGTAAGCGCACCTGGCGTTGAATTCCTGTTGGGATCCCGCGTCGGACCTGGTAACATAAATCAAAAGAAATAATAAATCCTCATGAAATTCGGCTACTTTCTCTCCTCAAGAAAGTGCGGGAAAAGAAGGCTATTTACATGTCACAGCTGGTTCTCTATTTTTCCATTTTTTCAAGATGTAAAATCGTCCGCTAACAGAATAAATATCGTCCCTGATTCCCTTAATACACAAACTGTTTACTTACTTTCAACAAAAAGTTGCACTTCAAGAACATTCTTTCCACCGCAAGAGTTTTGAGCAATACACGTGTAGTGGCCTGCGTCTTCCTTTTGGGTCCTTTTTATTTTCAAGTATTTATTAGGCTTGATCCTCATGCGGCTGTGCTCGTCTGGTTGGAGTGTTACATTGCCCTTCTCCCAGTAAACATTTAATCCGTACCTGGAGTCTGTATCTGGAGCTTTTACCGGGCAAGGAAGTTTAGCGTCTGCTCCTTCCACAACATCAACAACCTTTTTTTCGCCCACCTTATTACGGAATTCTGGGACTGGAAAAAAGGGGGGTGTTTATATTAAGCAGACAACTTGCTAAATGTCAGATCGTGAAATCATTGCAATAATTATTAACTACACCTTGGATAAGCCATTGCAAGAGCTTAGTTCACTGGATAAATAAAGGGCTGTCGGCAAAGAAAGTATCTGATTTATTCTTTTGGGGTCATGTTATCATATTTATATGTTGAAATGCAATTATCTTTTTTATACATAATTGTTTTACCTTAGTCATTTAGTTACTTGTAATTTTCTTTGTAAGTACCCTTCTGTAAAGCACTTAAGGTGAAGTAGGTATCCCGCCCCTCTCCTCCCGACCCACAACCTAAAAGGAACGTTGGGAGTGGGGCACTTTCATAAAATAAGAAGTGAGACAACGAGAAACTCATCAGCGAATTTACTGTATGTGAAAGTGCAGAGAATAAACATAACACTTTCCGACTACATTAGAAACTTAAAATCTAACCCAGTTTTAGCAGATATCTAAAACTGGGCCCGAAAATCCTTACACTTTTCTCGTGTACTTCAGTGCTTACTTCAGCGAAACAAAGACCTCTAAGAAATGGCCATAATATGCAAGTGGTTGCTTACAAGAGCTTCTCTCTGAGGGAGGTTTAGCTGTATTGACCTGTGAACCAGCGAAGTGCGATGGATCGGATACTACACAACACCCACTACCTCTCTCGAATAGACCTGACTAGCCTTCTAAATGGACGTCACCAAAAGTAGAAAGCAAGGCAGAACGTGAGAGGGAACCATTTAAACTTCGACTGATTTTGTAATCTAGTAAGGTTACTCTTTGACACGACCACAAAGAGGTTAACTGAAATATTTATGTAGCACCCAATATAACCCACGCTTTCAGATATACGTATGCGCATTCCCACTGGATAACAACAAGTGACTGGACGACCCAAATATGTATACATGTATGTAATAACTACAACCCAAGGGTTGGTTAGACTATTGGCATAATTTGGTTTTTGACTAAAACTGGAGTGTTCGTTTCGAGATTTCAGAGCCGCGGCCCTGCTGTTGCGGATAGTCTTCACTAAACAGTCCAGCTATGTTTTAGGTAGGAATAATGTAACGCACGACGCACTCGTAGACTTGCCATGTGATAGTTGTTTAGAGGTCGCCAAAATGTCAGACGTCTACAACGAAAAACAAATTAGCCATTCAAAATCAACGGCAAATTTATGATGAACGGCAAATGAAAAATACGAAGGAATAAGCTCACAAAAAACTGACCAGTGAATGAAATGGAATGAAATAATGAACTGGTAAAAGAGATCAGATGACTTCGCGCAAGTGGAGGTAACTGGTGAAAAAGATAATATGCACAAGTGAAACGGCGCCCTCGACGTTTTCTTGGCGTTCATACTACATGGGCCTGAGAAGTCAGTGTCTTGTTGATTTGCATCCCCAATATGTGCCGATACAGCGAAGGTAAGCGATCTATATATTGGTCGGACGGGAGGAAAGTGAAGGGCCGTGCATTTTCTTGGTAGAGCTCATGTACACACTCGACTCTAACAAAGCAGAGAGATTAGAACCAAATCAGTCTCATTCAGGATTTCATTGGATGTATAATTGGAGTTCAAGAAAATATGACATTGTAAATCATCTCTGAGTAGCACATGTCCCTGTAATTCTAAACAGCTTTAAGCCTGGGAAACTTTGTTTGAATTTTATATTTTTGTGCATACTTCAAGAATATGCGTTTCCGGAGATTAAGAAAACAGATACAACAATTAAAAAAAAAAAGGGAACAAGTAAAAAATGCTTTCAGATTGATTGCGACAACGCAGGTTAGAACTTAACAGATTTGCGTCGAACTGTTTTCGTTTGAAAGGGGAAAATTTTTAGTGCCTTTGATTAACTGCCTCCCAAAAAGGGTAAAGGTGTTTCGGCGTAAGCTGTTTAATTGGAATTCGGATGACTTGTGACCCAAAAGCTAATGTTCAACAACAATTGGACGACAGCTTTGCACGCAGAGGCAACTTGGTTGCAACCTGTCTCTTTACTTGAGAGTTGTCTTAATACAAAACATAAGCTAAGATAAATTCTCCGTCCGTCTGACTAGAAAGTATACTTTTCCCGCTTTCTGACATTTATTTACAGAAAGGAAAGGTCGCCGCCATTGCGGCAGTTCCTTTTTCAAAAGACAATGCTATTACCCCACATTTCATACCACACTTAAGGAAAAAATTAAAATTTACACATAGCCAGATTCTTGAAAGAGTACACAACTAAAGCTATCTAACTTTACGTGGTCTGGGTCTAAGTTGTCCTGCTCTGGCGTCTGCATACAGCACCGTAGACGAAACGAATAGTTAGAAGGAACAATGGGGCTTCTGTTGTGCCTCCAGCATAACCGGGCAAGTATTTGAGGCATCAAATTGATGACCGTCAAAGATTTCCTTTCATTTGAGTGACGTTTTGAAAAACAATCGAAAAGCAAAAGCAATACCCAATACAACTTGATACTGCTCAGTAGCGAATTCCTGCGTCGATTTATCCTATTACTGTTACCACTTTTTATTCTCATCTAAACCAAATGAGATTTTGGAGGAATCACTGTTTTTCACTTCGCAGACAAAACGAATTCGAAAAACAGTGAGTTCAGGTTAGTGGTCTAGTCTACATTTTGGCTTTTACATTGGAGCGGCAGATGTACCTTTAAAGCTCAACGATGTTGAAAATTCTAATGACGGACTGTTGAGAACGTTTTTTTGACACAGGCTTTGGTGGTGATGCTCGCGTGTCTAGTAGAATGATTTGATTGCTGGTTTAGTTTAAAGGTTATGACTTTAAGTGCTTGAACGCATAGTTACTTAGATTAAAACTTAAGTCTACTATATATTTTGTGCGTTAATTGCCATAGGCTGACAGATATAAATCATCGTGCGCAAAGAGGTGGAAAACCAAAATAGATTTGCATTGTTCATGAACAATAAAAGTGTATCACACAATAAAATAAACTCTTGTTTGGAATTTCAACTTAATTCGTGGTTAGGTAGCTTAAAGTGAATTTCGCACCCTTTGACTTTTCCTTGCACAGCAAATTACAAATGTTTCCGCAGTAAACCTTCTCGAAAGCCGAAAAAAGATTGAAGAAACCAATTGCGCTAACGACGAAGTACAATTGAAGAACCACAACGAAGAAAGAAAAGACCGCTTCTACAAAAGGCAGCATGCTTTAATAGTTTTGTAAAAGTGACGGAAAATACCGTGAAAGGAAGCGGCAATGTTGGTAACTGAATAACGGATGGGTTTTATCAGATGCGCGTTTTGCCGTACGAGAAATGTCACTGAACTGAATCAACACCAATTTCGAACACCCCCAAAAGCATTCATTTCATGGTATTCATGGCAGCCTTTCTTGACTTCAAACGAAATCTGCTTCCAAGACATACAATGCAGTCGTCCAATTGCGAACAGAGATTGGTCGCAATTTTTCGACGCCAGAAACGTACTGGTTTTACTGCATTCCTTTATCACGCATTTTCACTGCGCGCAAAACAACTTGGCTACGGAATAAAATTACATATTGAAGCGACTTACCTGGACAAGAGTCTGCTCCCGCTTGGTTTACAAACACGAGACTGGTGAATATAAAAAGCTTTGCTGTTGTAGACACCAACATTATGACAGAGATCACGAGAGCTGTTTCCAGTGAGGAGATCCTATCTCACTTTCCCCAGAAGCAATACCTCCGCTAACAACCAGACGCAACGTACCATCCAATGAAATACTGCACAAAGGATTTCTGATCTGCCGTAATGAATAGTAGTGTTAAACGGATGAATCTGCGTTCGCCGCTACCAAGGCGACTCATTTAGCGCGGAGAAGCTTGCCGCATTGTGATCGAACATGACTCACGACTCACTTATGAAAAACAGCATGAATTATGAATGTATCGGTGTCTTCAAAATGTCACGTTCCTTTCTGTTTACTTAAGAGGCATTAGGCACCATTCACGAGCGAACTTTGAAGTATACCGAACGCTATGTTAAGATGAAAATCGTTTCTCAACAGCAGTAATTTGAGGCGCGCAAAACAGACACGCAACTTACACACTGAGCAAAAGCAGCAGAGGATACAAAATATTTTCACTTCCTGTGAAGTCTACTCCCAATAAACAACGACAAAAATTAGCATACCTTTAGACTTCTGTTTCTAAAAGTAGATTATCTAACATTATAAAACGTTTCCATCCAAACAATTGAGGTCGCATTCTAGGAAATCAGGATAGATTTAGGCAGTAACTACTGGTCCACACTTCGTATAACTCGGCCACTTAAGGCGCAGTCAACAGGACAATGATCACGAATTGCCCTTGCATTGACAGCGGTCACTATTGTCATACGATCAGTCGTGCAGAGATCGCGCAGAATGTCACTTCCGGTGACAGAGAACCTCTCTATGCCTCCCCCGCGGTGTTTAGTTGTATCGTTATTCGCCAGTGCTCTATTCCTAGTGCGCTGCAAAGGAAAACGACTGAGGGAATCTAATGATCCATCAACGCTACAAAGTAATGGTTGAGCGCGGTATATCAAGGTTTTTTTCAAATAGGACAGTGCGTTTTGCTGATCGAAATTTTACGTCCTCCCTTTGCGTTGTTAAGAGGGTGCGCTGAAAACATATCTTTACCGAATATTCGGACTATTGATTGAGGTCGCTATTCTTGGGAGGCGATTGTTTTTAGCCAGTGATGCGCTTAACAACTGCTTTGATATAGCGGCGTCAAAACAAAGAATATCGGACACCTTGAAACAAAAAGCTTTTTGAAGAGATCAATTATCTCCAACGCTATTGTTTTGCTAAAAGGGAAATGACATAAAATAATACTAAGGGCTCAGGGATGTTAACCGATAGCTCGCAGGGGATTTAGATGCCCGCAAATAAGCCAGCTGTTTTCTGGTAAAAAAAAAAAAACCTCTCGCATTGTCTCTGGTTAGATTTACTGAGATCATTGCCAACTAAACCAGCGAACTCACTTTGAAAGCTTTAAAAAAAATCAAAATGGAGCAAAAGACCGGAAAAATAAGATGTTAGTTTCACTCAGAACGTTACCAATCGATGAAATTGATGATCGGAAAATCAATCGATCAATCTATGGTAATCGATTACGGTTAGTTAATTGGCATCGATTGGCATTGTTTTACTGCGCTTTGTCTGCGATTTGGCGATCGAAAGATCAGCGCCACAAATCTCTGAACAAAGTTGTTTTTAATGGAATTTAAATCAGAAAAAATGGCACAACAGACATCGTCTGCATTCACTTTGATCACCGTTGGTAAATGTTAAGTTCTAACTGCGATAATATTATCCATAACATTTTTAGTTGATTAAAAATTTATTACGTACTGATATGCTGAATATATACTGTTGTTGTTTTGCTTCATTTGCTGTGTTTAAGCGCTCAATTTTCAGTCTTCGTGTTATGTCATCAAAAGTGAGGGCAACCGCACAAGGCTCCTCTTGCTAAATTTTCTACACATCCATGCAGGGAAAAATCTCGCAGCAACATTTGAAGCTTACGTTGCTTTCTGACACCATAATTAGTAGTTTCACGAGGCCAATTTGATGAAAATTAATTCGTGGCGGCCTGAAGTACGAGAATTAACACAATTTTCAGAAAGGAAACGACATTTTTTAATAGAATGCATGTTTCGGCAGTGTTTCTGTCATCATCGTCAGTTGGAATATTACAAGGTGAATATACAAGGTGAATATTATAAGGTGAATATACAGTGTAACAGAGAATAATGGTGAGTACATGTATAATAACAATAGAAAACATAAAAATGTATGATTTCAAATTAATGTTGTGCTATTGCTGATTTAATGACGGATCCTCCCTTTGTATGTGTAAAGATTCTTTTAACTTAAGTTGAAAACTGTTGGAAGCGCGATCTCCGATGCTAAAACAATCATAAAAACATAGCCGTTATATGAGGGTCCCCTATACTTTTTCCGTGAAACGTGATTGGGACTATTTTTTTCTCGTGAAACGTGATTTAGGTTTATTTGTCCATTCGTGATTGCCGATATTTGATTTTTCGTGAACGTGAACGAATTTTGGGAATTATCCGTGACGCGTGAACAGTCTCAATATTTTTACGTGAATGCATTTTCCAAAGTGGTATAGGGGACCCTCTTATATCGAAAGGGTTGCTAACCGTTACTTCGACCCGCAACGATACGGTCCTCCGGTCTTCGTCACTGACACCACACCTACCTTTTATTTTGAGTTACCCTACATCGGCCCTTTTTCCGCTGTCACACAGAAAATAACTCGTTGCTTCATTAAACTCCATTTTAACAATTTAAACATCAAACCTGTATTTGTACCTTTTAAAATCTGTAGTATGTTCAGTGTGAAGATCCTGTCCCCTGTGCGAGTGTGGTATATAAATTATGATGTACATGTGCGGGTTGTAATTCCTGCTATGTCGGTAAAACTACCCGGCATTTTTCCAGACGCGTACGTTAGCACCATCTTATTGATGGGACCTCTCACGTGTTTAAACATTTTCAGAATTCCGTATCGTAGATCACGCTTCCACCAGTTTTTAACTTAAGATAAAAGAATCTTTACACATACAATGGGAGGAGGCCTCATCAAATCAGCAATTGCACAACATAATTTCAGGAGGCTCGTGCAGCAGGTTTTTTGGCATTGGGGTGTACCTGTTGAAATCAAAATTTCTTATATAAGATAAGCTTCGAGTTCCTTGAAACAACAACATCTTTTCGACGTATGACCAAACTTTATTTTCTCATAGGTTTACAAGCAACAGCTGTTACCATAGCAAGGATAACGCAAGGCTTCTTATTTTAAAAAGCTCAATTATCTTGATCGCCTAATCTTTGCTTCTAGGACATATCCATGTATGAATCAAGACAGGCTTGAACTTCGTTGGACCGCAACGTCAGAGTTGTCGACATTTATGTGATGTAGGCCTATTCTCCTATTAGTCTTCATCAACATCTGTTACCATAATACTGGCAATAAAGCGAAATTAGTTGAGGAAAATGTTTCAAAACCTACATCCCTGGACGAATGTAAGTAGTGTCCTTGAGCACAACTGAGTTCCTCTGACGTCCTAAGCGAAACATACAAATAAACTCTAAATTAATATAAATATTCTAGCAAGCTGGTCAAAATCAGGAAATCTCGAATTTGGCCGGCTCCTTTTTTTCGCCAATTGATCATGAGCTCGGAATCCCTAAACTTGTTAACGGTACTTTTCGTTTAAGTTTTGATTTGTTGCAGTTTTCTAGCTTTACTGGGAAGTGAACTTTAATTGCTTATGTGTACTCTTTCGCTAGATATATTTGGATCTAGCTTTACCATAGCACAATAATAGCACGAAATCAAGAACAAAAATAGACCCAAAATGATTAAGTGCCCAGCAGAGTGATGTTGGCAGTCCATCTATTTCGCACCACCGGGCGAGGCTATACAGAAAACAGCGGTGAACTTAAGTGTATAAAGTACTCGATTCAAGTTGTACGCCCAATGGGCGTTAGGACACTCTGTTGACGAAAAGCTTGTCATTTCAAAACCCATTCATAAGGTCCAAAACTGGTATTTTGGTGCTGCTTTGGTTAGCAGTGATCTTTATGTAGTGCGCCACATATTACTCCACTAGCGTATTTTAGCTTGCACCATAACGCAGCTTGATCTTTTGCAAGAAAGACGATAGCGCCAAGTCTAGACCTCTTTGCATGCTTGTGTCAGGAGTTTTGTAGAATTCATAAAAGAAACAGTTGTGCGTGCACGTTGGCATAGTCTAAGCCGGTGTATTTCGTCTTAGTTTGGATCCAGGCCGTGCTTCTCCGCTCAGTGATCCAGTGTCCAGCATCCTGATAATAGCGGAGCTCTGGCGGCCCGAAGGGCCGCCATGCGGAGCACCATACTTAAAGAAACCCGTGAACTGCTTTTCTCATGGTAATCAAGGCTAGCGGTATTGCTCGTGGGCGCGACCGCACGACGAAGTCGCACAATAATAGGCCATTTCCGAGTTCATGTCTGCCTCCTCTTCAAAGCGAGTCTAAGTGCGAAGTTTTTGTGATGGTAATTAGTTCTACTTTACATATGAATGAAAACTAATTTTCATAACAAAAACTTTGCACTTAGACTCGCTTTGAAGAGGAGGCAGACATGAACTCGGAAATGGCCTATTAACAATTAGACCCGTAGCCCCTGCGGGCTACGGGTCAATAGCCCATGAGGCGAAGCCGAATGGACTCATGTATTGACCCGTGGCATTTGAGGAAGAAGGGTCTAATTGTTTTAGTATCACCTAACTAGTAGGACAGAAAAGGAAATAACAAAGTTAGCAAACGCAAGTTGAAGAAATATTTATTTGTATAAGTAATCACATTATTTCGAGTGCAATTTGGAATAAATAAGCACGAGTAAATTTTTTTCAAAGACCAACAAAATTGCACGAGCCCCTAGGGTGAGTGCAATTTGTGGTCTTTCAAAATCCCTCGTACCTATTAATCCCGAATTGTAGTCGAGGTCGTGCGATTTCCTATACTAAAAATCCTTAATTAAAGAAGCTTCCTTGGTAAACATGAGAAGTAATACTTTTGAGTGAAATGATGGCTTCTGCTTAAGCTCTACATTCGGAGAGATTGTTGACTGACTTACACTGTCCGCAGGTTAGTACTCCTGTTTTGTCTTTTATATGGACATTTATGCCAAGAAAATTGATTTGTGATTTGTCTCGGTTACTACGAGTCATGTTTGTTACTTGTTTTATTTTTCCAATTTCTACGAGAAACGCGAACAGACATTAGCATCGTTCTTTGTTGGTTTTCATACGTTTGTTGTTTTCACGCTTTCATCTGAAATTGGTTTGGAATCAAAAATGCCGCCGTGTTTTTTCCAAACGTTTTCTATGCAATATTATAAAATAACCAAGATAGTACGCGGGCTCGGATTGGTCGAGAGGCGTGTTTGTATGAGAGTATGTAAACATGGTTGTGACTTCAACTTGTTTGGCTTTCCGCGCGCTAATCACGCCAGCACGAATTTGAAAAAGGTTTTGAGTTGAAAAACTCGACAAGTTTACTTTATTTACCCATTTCCTCGTCGGTTGAAACTTGGAAAATCTTTAGAAACATGCTGTGTCAATTTTTTTTCGCTTGAGCTGACATTTTAAGCGAGAAAAACCCGTATTTTGGAAAGCATCTTTTTTGCAAAACAAAGACTGATTACGCGTACAAGCTTCGTGTACAAGACTTCCCGACTGGTAAGAATTTCTCTTTTAATCAATGTTCTAAACTAGAGCGTTTTGGTTTTTTTGCGCGGGAAAGTTGTTTTATAAAAGCAGTAGAAAACTTTTTTCCTGTGTTTGCATAGCCTGATATAAACACTCGAGGGGTTGGGAGAATTCTCGACAGTTATGCAAACCCGAGAAAATAACACGATTTTTAACAGCTGCAGAATTCGAAATACCATAAATATGTTGTCCCTCACAGTAATTATCGTTGTTAATTAAAAACTCGCACACTTTTAAAGGCTAACTGGAATAAACACTTTCTCTTTAATCGGTTTACGGCTGACAAATCACGGTTTGTTTCTGAAATCCATTTGTTTGTCTGTTGTTTTTGCCAATCTATTATCATTAACAGTGATGTCAAAAATAACACCCTACACCCACTACTTGCAGTCAAGGTTTGTAGTTTGCAATATTTGCAATTGATCGAAGTCAATGATAAAACTATTCTCAACCATTTGCAGTTGATCACCAGAGTTGATTCATGGCTTATCGTGCCACAGTCACTTTTCTCAACGAAACGAAATTTCGGAAATGTACGTTTGCACTTGATTGAATGGTGGCTGTGGCTTTGCAGCAATACAGTAAAAATCTATAATCACAATACAGAAGTCCTTAAAACTAGAGTCCTGACTCGAGTCATGGCATTGATATTAGTTTACCTGTAAATGCCATACAAATATTAGGAAAGAACTGTGGAGCTCCGCTTTTAGGCTTGCCTAAATATATATATTATTGACTCCTGCTAACATAATCGGAAACAATTTCACGGGAAAAAACCAGGCTGGGATATGATACATTCAATTGTTTCCGCGCTTATAAGGAGGTTCGAAATAAGTTTTCGTTGATGTAGTGTTTGCCAAACGATGAAAGATTACAAAGAAGGATATTTAATGGTGTAGGCAAAGTATATTTCTTCTTGGAACTATATTTCAAGGGTGCCTATGACGTCATATCAGTTACCATGGCAACGCACCAGGATCACAAAAAGGTCCTGTAAATGCCAGCTTTTGTAAATTATCTGAAAAACTAATTCGGTGACCTACCGTTTTTATTCCTTTGTTGGGAAACTGCCTAAATTCTTAAACTTTTCAGGCAGTATGAAAAAAAATTTATCTAGAAGAATTAAAGATATTTAAAGGTAACGTGTTTTATGGCTTACAGAAAATTCCACTAGATAATTTTCCCGAAACTTTTATATTTGAAGTGTCATCGTCCATTATGCATGTATGCAAAAAATCAAGGTAGGTCACCGAGCAAAATTTCGAGCTAACAATTTAAAATCGGCAAAAAGAAAATTGACTCTATTTATTGCTTTACAATAGATTAGGTATTTACCAATAAGAATAAGATAGTTTAGGGCTGAACAAGAGGACCAATTATCTAAGATGCCGTATTAGTTTGATTTTCTTCTTTTCAACAATTCTTCCACTTTCCCAGTATTGTAGAAGTGAGGCCAAAATACTGCAGAAAGTTGCATTTGATCTTAAATTTCTGTAAGAACTTATGAAAAAATAGAAGACAGGTTTTGTTTTCACCCAAAAGGCTCGAGAGTTTAGTGACACCAGCTTGGTGCCAACTTAGTACACGGACACGTTATTGATTTTTATTGTTGCAAATAATCTGATCAAGTACGTCTTTCTTTGTTTTAGGAATCACATTATTGATTTCTTGCCAATGTAGAATTATTTCTTTATAAAAAGAGGGCAGTTTTTCATTAAGAGTTAAATAGTCAACGTTATAATTGCAATAAACAGCAATGTTCCG
Organism: Galaxea fascicularis; assembly: GCA_948470475.1. NCBI lineage: Eukaryota > Metazoa > Cnidaria > Anthozoa > Scleractinia > Euphylliidae > Galaxea > Galaxea fascicularis. Next base: position 17,365,303 of record OX419336.1, on the reverse strand, counting down.
CCAACATTAGAGAGCAGACGTAAAGGAATGATCTTCCACGGTTGATTACCTTCTGAGCAGAAACGTCGTACCCAACATATTTTTAGTGCTTTACCAAACAAAGTAAAGTCTATCATATTTAGGCCTCCATTTTTCTTGTCTTTTATCAAGGTGGTTTTTTTAATCTTCGAGATTTTGTAATTCCATGTAAAGTCAAAGATTAGTTTATTAACTTCAGCTGCAAAAAAAAAACTTCCGCTGCAAAAGAGGCTGTTGTACCCAACACACTACAGACAAAAGTAAGCTTCGAATTTGCCATAGATTTCACTATATGAATTCGGCAGTGGACTGATATATCTCGTGATATATCATATATTCAGGAGTTTTCTTAAGGAATCTAGTCGATCAAAAATTGTTTTTGGCTGCGAGTTTTTCGTCATAAGGGAAGTAGACCCCGAGTGCATAGATTGGTTCTTCATTCATTTTAAACTTTGAAAAGTGTCGACGTAGAGACCCTAAATACAACAATTCTGATTTCGACTGGTTTATTTTTAATACAGAGCAGCTTTCGAACTGGGAAAGTACACTGAATACGTTACTTAGAGATTCGGTATCTTCAAGAATCTGCGTACTGAGAGAGCTTCAACGTATTGCTTTCATCAATTTTCATACCTTTTATTTCTTTTGAACTTCTTATGGCATTGCCCAGGATTTCGTTAATTCCAATGACAAACAAGATGCATGACAGAGGACAACCTTACCTGACTCCTCTACTCAAATTGAAATGTTTAGTCGCGTATCCGTTATTTAAAACGCAACTAGAAATATTGCTGTAAATTACTCTAATCCATTGGCGTAACTGTGGGCGAAAGTTGAATACTTCTAGGCACTTCTGACGATAATTCCATTCAAGAGAGTCGAATGCTTTTTCAAAATCGAGAAAAACAGCTAAACCAGGGATGTTATGAGTTTTTATAAATGACATGATGTCAGAAATCGTTCTAATACTTTCTCCAATGTACCTACTTTGACATAAGCTGTTTGGCTTTCATTTATGATTTTAGGGAGAACTTTCTCCATTCTGAGTGAAATGACCTTTGTAGCGATTTCATAGTCATTATTAAGGAAGGAGACTGGCCTCCAATTTTTTAAATATTGCAATTCTTTGTCTTTCTTTGGTATTAATGAGATAATTGCTAGCCGTTGAGATATCGTAAGAAGGCCATTTTCAAAGCCGTAATTAAAACTGTCAACCATAAGCGATGCGACTGCATTCCATAACCATCTGCAAAACTCAATTGTGAAACCATCAGAACCTGGCGTCTTGTTGTTTTGCAAGTTCATTAAGCGCATCGGAGCATTCCTTTATCGTTAGTAAGCAACTTTCAGCTTCTTCATTATTTAACTTTTTTAAATGGGGAGACTCGAAAAAGTGTTTGAAATCGTTTGATTTGGGATTAGTATTTTTCGAAAGATATATTTCTCTGTAGAATCTTTCTTCTTCATCCAGTATTCCTTTGGATCACACTGAACAGAGCCATCATCTTTTGTCAATGAAGTTATGTGTTTTTTCCTGTGATTTCTTTTTTCCAAGTTTAAAAAAATATTTACTGTTCTTTTCACCGAATTCGTACCAGCATGCTCTGCTTCGCAACATTGTGCCCTGGGATTTTCGTACAATTATTTTTGCCAGCTTATTTTTTACACGATCAATTTCTGCCTTTGTCTCTTCACTAAAGTGTGATCTAATTTTCTCTTGTTATTCATTCAATATTTGCGTTTTAAAACATTTTTTCTCCGTCGCGTTGTTGCAATGCTTTTCTTTTCAAAAAGACAATAGTCGCTTCTCTAATTTCCATTTTAATCAATTCCCAGAGAAGCCCTTTATCAGTTACATCGTGATACTTTAAAGCGAATTCAGGTATTTTTCTGTAATTAAATCAACGTATTATTTATCAATCAAAAGTCTGGACCTGGACTAGCTTCTCTCTCACAGTGAGTTAAGACTAAACTTAATGCAGAATGGTCTGAAAATACATTAGGGACTATTTTAAAAGCCTACAAGGCGAACGAATATCTTTAGACAGCAAGAAGTAATCTAGTCTGCATTGAATTTTCATCGACGGATTGCTCCAAGTGTAGCCCTGCCCACTAGGATTTTTAACTTGCCATGTATCAACAAGATTATAGGTTTCCATTAAGTTGTTCATTCCCTGGATAACGTTTTTCTTATGCGGCTCAACTGGTCGACCCCCTCGTTTATCCCAGTCATTCAAAGGGCAGTTAAAGTCGCCACTTATCACCAAAGTTTCATTTGCATAACTATTGAGAAGGGAATTAGACAGGAATTTGATTTGTTGCGTTTGATCGTTTGGTGCATAACTATTTACTAAAATACGCTTTACATCAGCTATTGCTGCTTCACTTACAACATATCTGCTGTTTTTATCCCGAATGACATTACCAATCGACACGTTTAGGTTTGAACAGAATCATCACACCTCGGCTGTGAGTAGAACCGTGGCATGCGAGCATTTTACCTCCCCATTCAGTTTCCCACAATTTGACAGTCTGTACAGCCGAATATGTTTCTTGAAGAAATATTACGTCAGACGTTTGTTGATGTAACCACCTAAAAAGTTGACGTCGTTTGGTAGTCTTGTTCAACCTTCTAACATTCAGAGATAAAAACTTAAGCTCCATTTGATATACGTATTAGCCACAAGCTACACTGTATTCATCACTAAAGTAAATAAACAAAGGAGCCAATGATGCAGCACCTGGGTTTGCTTGTTGCAATTGATTTCGTTAGAAAGTGCTAAGGGCACACACACACCATAAACACAAACTACATTTAACGCTATTTTACCTTTACCTCTTTTCCAGTAGACGGCATTTCCTGTCTGCGGCGAGTGTAAAGATCCAAAACGCTCTTCATAAAGGCGATAAAAAATATTTCGATTTCAGAATTAACCATTTGCCATAATACGTCCGTAAAGTGGAAATTCCTTAGATTCTGGTCCGTGATAGACGACGTTGACGACAACTAGCTTTTCGATGTTGAAAAAGGCTTTCTTCTTGTCTTGTTTACCTTTTTTGAGAGGCGGATACAAAGCTTTCCTAATCTCTTCCACCTCGTTGGGAAAGTCATCAGCTACACCATATCTTTTTCCTTTCGGCAAATGTTTGATGTGGGATTTTATGAGTTCGTTGTCCATGAAAAAGGACACTTTCGCAATTATGGGCCTCGCCTGTTCTTTCTTGTTAGTACTCTTTTCAGTGATGGGATGTGTCGGAATTCTCTGTACCCTTTCAAATTGCATCTCTTCAAGAACGTCGTTAGAAATTTCCATTTCTTTCTTCAAGAATTGTCTGAGCTTCCTCTCTGTGTCGCTTGGTGACTCATCTTCAGAGTCCTTGATCCCAAAAAATTTGATGTTGCTGCGACGATTGTAGCATTCTTGCTCGATAATTCGGCACTCTAGCTGGTCTAATTTATCAAGCTTTTTATTAGCAACGCCTAGTCCATCGGTTGTTGATTCAAATTGCGATTTTAATTCCTTCACTTCTGCTTGGGTGAACTCGAGGCTTTGCTGCAACGACTCTTTGTCTTCCTCCAACAGTTTCATTTTAGCTCTTCAGGAATCAAAAGCAGTACCTGATCGAGCTTCTCTTGAACATCATCAGTTTACCGTTGCAAATTGTACAACCGTTTTGCCCATGTCCTTCATTCATAAGTTCATCATCGGTTTGCGATCCTTGTTGTCTCATCCTTTTTCTTAGACGGTCCTCTTGACTTTTTTCCGTATTTGCTGGAGCAGATTGTGGCTCTTGCCCCTTTCCTTCACTTTCTTTTGGCATTGTGTCTTTATAGTTAGTTGCCTTACAAACCAAGCATGATTTACTCACGGACAGGCGGAGCGAACAAAAACGTGTCCGCCATCTTTCACTGCTAGCCCATCTTTCACTACTAGCTAAAAACAAATGTTTTCGGCAGATTTTATTTCTGGTTCCCGCGATTTTACGCAGTATTTAACTTCCGGTGTGCTTGATTTTGGCTGACGCGTGCATCTTAGTTATGGGATGTATAGATTGCGCGCGCGTGCAGCTAAAAACCGTTTCCAGCCTCCTTAATAAATAATCTTCCCTAGAGGGACTTTTCAGGACCAGCAAAACAAATAATACAAATGAAAACAACAGAGTTAAGAACCCCAACTGACGGGAGGCAGACTAGTTGGCTATTTACAAGGATGACCGAGGAGTTGAGCCAGGCACTCACCCAGAACAACTTCAGCTAGTGGCCGGAGTGGGATTTGAACCCGGGTCACCGCATTGAAAACCAGCGCCCTAAACCACCCGGCCATCCTGCCCGTCCTGCTTGTGACAGGCCTTATGGCCAAGAAACAAAAATGATCACTCTTTCTGAAAGTAAGGCCCCTTTCAGACTAGGTGCCTGTGCCCGGTTTTCGGGAACGGGCACTAGTCTGAACATAGCTTTTCGTTGGTGCCTGCGCACATATCCGAGCACCGTGCCCAGGCACAGACACTACCTCCAAGGTTAGTACTCAGGCACCGTTCCCGGGCACGGGAACTTGTCTGAACATGATACTCAAAAAGATAAACATCCTCGGTCCAGGGCACTGAGATGTCTGGACAGCGTCCTTTTTAGTGCCCGGGAACGGTGCCGCGGAACGGGCACTAAGCCTGAACGGGGCAAAAGCAAAAGGCAAAATTTGGCATGAAAAAAAAAACATAACAGGTAATATACTTCGAGACAACTAAAAAATATTTAGCGAATTACTAATCGTTGACCTCTACACGAATATTTCTGTACAAAACTTTTCTCAACCCCCAAGCAAAAAGAAAAAAAAAATCTGGCTTGCCAGTTTTTGAAAGCCATGCATCTGATGGCTTTGGGTGAAGAAAAGAATGGGAAACGACGGATCTGCTCTTCGACCATAGAGGACTTGTCGAGAACTGAGCTACTGTACCGAATCAGATGTGTAAAAACAGAGGCAATTTCTGTCACTGGAGAAATGTTTCTAATTCGTCGAGGAAGACAAATCAGGGCACACACGTTCATTAGCCTGCAGTGCAGGCGGTTTTTGGCGGGGGCAAGTGGATATTCCCATCGGTTGTTCAGGCCGCCATCTTGAATTAGGAAAACAGTGGAGAGTTGGGGCGAGGTAAAAAGTTTCCCAAGCCAGTGGGAGGGAGAAAGAAAAATTGGGGAGGGGGGAGGGGGAGGGGAAAGAAAAAACCGCCTGCCCGCACTCATTGTTCGTTTGAGAAACTCCGTTCGTGGGCGAACGGAGTCTCTGATTGGTGCGGTAGAGCTCAAGCAGATTGATACCTGCCAATTAAAGGTAGTTTTTTTACCGCTTATTCCGTGGGAGAAAAGTGGCGGACTAGCGAAGCTTTGATGCTGCTCTCGAAGAAGCTCTTTTATTTCTCTCTGAGCTGGGTATGACACGTGAATTACGTCCCGAGCAAAAAGAAGCCATTTCGATACTTTTTCACGGAAAGGATTTGGTAGCAGTTCTTCCGACGGGCTTTGGTAAAAACCTCATCTTTCAGTTGTTGATTCGTGTAAAAGAAATATTATCGTCGAAAGCTGCGTGTGTGGTTGTCGTCTGTCCTCTGAAAAGCATCGTACAAGATCAGTTGACTGAAGCATCTTTAATGGGTTTGACGGCGACATCACTTGCAAGTGCTAGATTGGAAGATGTGGTAAAATGGGGTTGGAAGGCCTACACGACTCCTGTTTGCGTGTTTGCCGCTTCTATCTCGGTTCTATTGACCGATTTAGCTTCTTGCTTGTTTTCAGCGGGGCAAGACGGTGGTTTAGGGGATAGCATGATGATGACAGTGATTGAAACAGCCATGTCCTTAAATGTCGCATGTTATGTATTTTGATACCAAAGGTCATTTCTGGGTTTAAATCCTGCATTTATCGCCTGTTTGTTTTGACCCTTGTTGTTTCTGTTCAGCGACTGTGGCCCTTTATATGCCCTCTAAATCATTTTGTGTAGCTTTGGTTTGGCTCGTTTCAGTGCGTTCAGTGACAGTACAGCCTCTCTCATGTTATCAAGGATAGGAATTTAAGCCGCGTAATATAATAATCTTCATTGTAGCAAGATGTTGTGTTTCTTTTGCGACTATTCGTCTCTTTATCCTTTCTTTAGTATTGTAGCTTCTTAGAGAGCTATACAACACTTGAAATCGAGTGTTAAAATCCGCTCTAATTACGGTTGTGTCTTTGTCAAGTTGCGTCTCCGGGACTGTGGAACGGTCTCCCAAATGACATTAGAAATGCTAAGACAATGGACGTTTTTAAGTCCTTAGTGAAAACTCATCTTTTTAGGAAAGCGTATGCTTGTTATTTTTAGAATTTTATATTTTTGACTCTGTGTAATTTTTAGCTTATATATTAGATATGGATTGGATAGTTTTATTATATTAGATTTATTATTTTCTTATAATTTTAATGTAACTTGTAAGGCGCATTTGAATATATTCATATAGATATTTGCGCCGAATAAGTAATAAATTATTATTATTATTATTATTTGTCATCGTTTCGCTCCGCTCTGTAACTGCGGTTATAGTATTTTCCTCCTTTTGTTCTATCTTTGTTTTTGTCGGAAGCAGATGTTATGAAATTACTTCATTTTCATTGGCTAACGATCGACTACCGGAAATGCGGTCAAACGAATTTTTGAATTTTACAGCCTCTGCGGGCAGCCGGTTTATTTTTCCTTCCCCGCCCTCCACCTCCTCCGACATTCTCGCATCGCTTTCTCGCCCCAATTCTCCCAGTCTGCAACGAAACCAAAATGGCGGCTAAACACTCGAAAGATGAAAACCACCAAAACCGCCTGCACTGCAGGCTAACGTTCATTGATGTATCCAGCCGAAATTACACGAAGCAAACAACTGTTGCGGCCAATGCTCTCCAGATGTGCCGGACTTTCAGCCAGATGCTGCGAAAGCGGCCAGATTTTTCCTCTTGCCTTTGAGTTGTACCAATACCATTCTTGATTTCTTTTCGGTAAAACGTAACAATTTATTGAGCCAAAACTGAATCGAAGGGCAATTTAAATTAATTAATAAAACTTCTTGTTCAGAAGATTGATGGGAAAAATCTTCCTTTCAACAGTTCAACCGTGGAAAATTGAACCAGGACCGTTCAAACGTTATGAGCAAGCCTTCATCTAGCCAAGTTTACTCGTTTATTACACTACTTATTCTTTTCCTGTTTTCCGGCAAGCCAGAGTTCGTTGATGTTGTCACTGTATGCCATGACTAATACCCTTCATCTTGTTAATCGTCTTTATGGTAAACGTCCAGGATATGTGATGGGATGATTCCGTGGTATGATATATTAGTGTAAAGGAGACTTACATAAAAGTTCCTTGTTATGAATCTAGCAATTTTAGGATTTATTAGAACAAACCCTGAAAAATTCCAGACCACGCTGCCGATCAGCAACTCGCTGAAGGTAGGCATAAATTATTCACCCTTCCTAGAAACCTAAGAAGGGTTTACCTGACACCCCAACCAACTGAACTAACAACTCCAAGTCGTCTTCCCTGACATTTAAGTTACAATACAATTTAGTCTACAAATTAAGCTTGATTTAAGACCGACATATAGTTAGTTCAAAGTGATAACAGTCGAGGCCTTTCCTTCCTTTAAGTGTTGTCTCCTAATGCACCTAAACCACCTGCTAAACAACACCATATCACGCGCGAACACGGCGGGGTAACAGGAATCTCTCGCAGCGGTATCGAAGCAATCAGTATCTGTGTTCAATCGCCATTTTTTTGTATGAGATCTGTCTCACAGCCAAAACAAATGTCTGACCCCAGAAAAAAATTGCAAAACTGTGATACTTCTGATGAAACCGACAGGAAAGGCAGGAAACATTGTTGCTTCACGCTGATTACCCATTAGACTTCACAGTACAACTAAAACATGACACGTCATGACTTCTTTAAGCTAGTGTATCCTGATTACAGGCTAAAAAAAGTAACTAAATGTTGGTGTTAAACTAAACAACTGCAAAATGGAAAACCAAGCTTAGGAGTTTCTTGGCTACCAGCAAAGGATGAAAAGAAACTAAACTTACCGGCAATTATTTAAGGGCCGTAGGGAGAGAACAAGATGTTTGATGCAGCTGCTCTCATAAATATGCCTGAGCTCTCACAAATATGAGAATTTCATTATGATTTAGCAGATAAAATATCTTTGTTTGCCATTATGAAGGGCAACAGTTAATTCCTACTGCCAAAGTTGGTCACGAAATGTCTCAAGTTGTTAGACTGTAAGGCGGCTGCAAAATCTCGCCTTCGCCGTCATCAACTGATATTATAAAGTGTTTGTCTTTTTAATCAATATCATGCAGCTTCATAAAATAATTTGTCAAAATTTTTGCAACTGTAGACCGTAGAAGTCTTGTAAACATTAAATAAAAATCACAACCGATAAAAAGAGTTACATGAAAATTTTTTCTCTCTCGGTACATACAGACGAAAGACAGTTGCATTCTTTTCGCCTGGCTCATATATTATTTGATTATTTCTGTTCCTCGGAGTTAAAAATAAATGTTGTAAATACGGCCCCTTGGTGTAAACAGTATTTGGTCGTGATTGTACCAGGGTATCATTCTCATTCACTGTCATCAATGAAATTGGTCTAAAACTTATCTCATCGGTGAAAGTTTGTTTTTAAGTAATAGCATTTGTGCACGTGACGTTCTCTAGATGAGCTTCTTCAAGCCAAAGAGGTCGAATATCCGAGCACTATTTTAAAATACAATGTTGACTTTTTAGATATAATGGGTCAACTACTTTGACGTATTTGACCGACATTTCATCCGACTGAAAAAAACATTATTTTTTTCATTATTTGTGGAGTGATACAATTTTAAGTACGAGACGGAGGTTTATTTCTTCTGGTTTGAAGTGACTTTCACCTTTCGACCCTATTTATCTTTGGATATAGTTGTGGGATCATTTATGACTAACTTGCCGTGAATATAAAGTAGAGAAAAACAGAATGGCTTTGTTCATTTTCCTGTTTTTCTACCTCCTTCAATGGTAGAGAACCCTAAATTGCAATAAAATGACTTGCCAGGAGCCCATAAATATGACTCTCGTTGCTCCATTGAAGCTCTAGCCATAAATGTAAGTAGAGACAATATTTTTTGTGTATGGTTGGCGGAGGTAAGCTGTCAAAAACGTTACTGTCGCTTAGCGACGTTAGCAGTGTCGGTGACATTGTAGCAACGATCACATTAGAGAACTGAGTTACCTTTGGTTGACTATCATTTTGTACGGAGAGATTTCCAAGAATAGGAGCAACTGACACGTGCGTGATCGATGCAACTATTGTGGCCAAAAAACAATTTAAAAATAGTTAGATGTGGTTTCGCACCCGCTCTTTTGTTGCGGCTTCAGTTTACGTGATAAATGACCTACTTGGGTCATTTAAAATGCTAAATATACGCATAAGTAGCAACTAAACAGGAAAACATATTTATAATTGACAAAATGTCATCTCCCACGTAGCTGAGTACTATTTATGCATTTTCAAACCATCTCAGTGTCTTCGCGAAAAACGCATGGTCAAGCGAACAGAAGAAGTCATATATACATGCACTAATAGGGGCTTTTTGATGCATGTAAACTAATAGATCTTTTCCTGAATATAATCAATCATCAAAATTTGCTTTCCTCGTGTTTTTTCTTTCTCTATCAGTTTTTCCTTTTTTTTTTTTTTTTTTTTTACAAAGAATTCACTTGGGTAAACTGTTTTGCCCAGTCCATCTCCGCGAAGGAGGTCTCCTGCACTAATGATTTCTGCGCGAACATTTCTGTTGCCATATGTGCCTGTAATTGTATAATATATGGATAATATGGATGATAATATAATATAATATAATATATCATATAAATATTTATTATATGGCTAGTGTTTGTATACGATATAACGCGCGCTCTGATTGGCTAAGCGAAGCGCTAGGGTATTATTCTCCCGTGAAGCCCACGGGCCGATTACGGGATGATGCAAATTAGGAACAAAAAATCATCCAAAGGCCACATTTGGTCTATTTACATTGAAAATTGGGGCCTCTAGAGCAAAAAAATGAAAACACGACCAGGAAAACTGTTAGTGAAACGTTTGACCTGAGTTTGGAAAAAATTAATGAATAGATTACCGTGAAGCGACGACTTGTGCTTGAACTAATTTTTTTCCCTTAGAACCGTTATGTTAGCCATATAATAAACAACTTAATAACCTCGAATCTCAAACCTCGGCCGAGCTGTATTGACCTCGCTATCGCTCGGTCAATACGGCAAGGCCTCAGTTTGAGATTTTCCCGTAACGACCTCACTCTTGGTTATTGAGTAGTTAATATTTGTATGGAGATAATACCCCCTCGTTCTGATGTACTTACTCGCCCTGTTATGTCCGTTTTCCTTCAGCTCAGTGAAATTCATACTGCACCATTGACAACAACGTATGTTTACAGTTTTAACTGCTTAAAAGCCCATACCCTATGGGCAAATAATCTCTAACCTTGGCAAAGCAAGTAAAAGGTCCCCCAGGCTATTCTTTTTGGACCGGCTGTAAAAAAAAGATACTGCCACGGTCTTCCGCGTAATACACTTTATCTGAAAACCGGCTCAATTCTCTTATCCTTTCAGCAAGATGATACACATGTCAAAAAATTATAGATCATACAAAAACATGATGTGTATAATGGAGAAAATCCTGGCTTATCCACTCATCATTAAAGTTACCACCAAATGTCAGTTTATCGTAATAGTTTTCAATGCTAATCGCTGTGGAAAAAAGCGTTACCGAGTCGGTACAGCTGACCTACACTTGGACACCCAACTAAGGATTGCGTAAATGATAAAACTATTTCAAGAGCCACGTGTTTCTCGCTTGGGTGAACTACGTTATGAATCTATGGGAGTTTCGGCCACTAGAAAATCTGAAGCTCTATTGAAAAATAAACTGAGGTGTATAAAATTTGTTAGACTTCAGCAACAAATGAATGAAAGAGACAGACAAAGATGATTATTAATTTGAAGTTATATATTTTATTATTAGTACAATCTCCCCGTAACATGTAACTGACGATTCTTGAAATTTTGCCGGCTTGAGTTATGCGATGGGTGGGATATTTGAAATTTAAGTCTTTTGAAATGGCTAGAAATGGATCTAGAAATGCGTCACTTTTCACCTGTTCAGGAACAAACCTAACGACAAACTGCCTCATCCGGCCGTGTTTGTACGGGAAAACCCTAAAAAAAAAAACTAAATTGGATCGAAATGGACAAATAAGAAAAAGGCACCGTTTCCTAAGAGGTCCGTATGTTTGACATAAAATAATTTAATGTACTTTTTTTTAAAGTTGCAATGTTTTTTTTAAGTAAAAAGAAATAGTGATTTAATCCCCCCAAAAAAGTGCGGGGTGGGGTAAAGCCCCCCCAGCCCCTGGGCGGTCCGTGAAATGTTTCACGTTAATAGATCGTAAATGTGGATAAATGCGATACTGAAACAAACTGGCGATGTAATATTTAGGAAAAAAAGAACCCAAGCTTTTCCGCGTATCTTGTTTGTAATGGTTTATGTATTACAGGAAGAAACGCTAAGAAACAGCTAAGACAACTTGGTGATGCCTTGCAATTGTATGATTTCTTGTATGAATCAGGTGAAGGGAAATGTACTGACTAAAAATCGCTGGAATAAAGCTTCAAGGTTCCTGACCTGGATTGTCAAGAAACAACTAGCTGTACTGTAACGTTGTACTTGTTTAATTCTCGCGTTACAGCAAACTCGAACAATGCATGGCCTCGGGAAAATGGCTCACCTTCCTCCAACCCTGCTCACACACGCGCGGCCGAGCCCTGAAGTCATGGGGCGAGCCTTAAACAGTCACCATAGTAAGGTTTTTAACCCTTAAAAAATCGCATCACGATTGCAATCAAAAAACCGCTCGTGTATTCCATCAACATTTGATGAAATATGGCTCCTACTCGCAGTTCTCGCTTGTTTCATTAGAGCGAACGCCATTGTATACCTCTTACTAACCTCGCTTTTTTGGTCCGTACTAGTACTAGTACTGTAAGTTCAAGTTTTTTTACCGTTGATTTATGGCCCAAGCGCGAAAGTCTTTTTTATATCTGTGTGGTTAATTGGACACGCGGGAAAAGAAACTTTCAAATTTAGCATTGCATACAGTAGAATACGGCCCGTAAAATTGACCAATCGCAGCGCGTGTACTTAACCCATTGACTACCGTGCTGGCCAAAACCGGCCCCACAAGACACCCATGCTTTGCAACTTTCTCAATTGCAAGAATATTGCCTTAATTGTCAGTTGTGAGCACGAAATGGAATGTCCTTTAAATTTAGGTATCCAATAAACGCAAGAAACGTGGCAATTTTTACCAAATATGGTTTTTTGAGTTTGGACAAGAACGAAAATGACCGTTAATTTTTAACGTCAAAGAGAAACGACGAAAATGCCTCTTTCTGCCTTTATGTTTTTTAAAGAAATCATCGTCGAAAAACCAAACTTTAACCATCATAACAAAATTCAGGCCTTGTTCTAGCTTAGAACTCCCGAGCGTAGATACAGGCTTTTGTTCCAGCGCTTTCGGGCTTTCCCGCCATTTTCAGCATGTCAACCGCATTGCATGCTGAGAAATAACCAGAATTTTTGACAGCGCCCGTTCCTTCCCCCAATTCTATCACATAATTATACACTCCGACCTACCGCCAAAAATTCGTGCTTGAGGTAATCTTCAGTGCTCACAAATTCCAAAATATGTGGCGGTAGGTTGAGAAATTCATCAATAGTCGAGTCCCAAAGGTACTAAG
>OX419336.1:17324925-17349925 GCA_948470475.1 Galaxea fascicularis | reverse complement strand
TCTTGTTCTTTAACTGTAGTCCACTCGTCACGAAGACTGTATCTATTTTATTGCTATGATATGTTTACGGCCATGTTGAATGTTCGCAGTGTTCAGGCCCTGGTTGTTCAAAGGCTGGATAGCGCAATCTACTGGATAAATAGTGCAATTAGCTTTTCCAACACTTAATTATCTTCTGGATAGATCAGAGCCTCCTTAAATTATCGAAAAAATAAGGAGGCTTTGAACCTGGTCTGCAGTAAATGACCAGCTCTCCAAACAAAACGTTCTTCCTCCACACAAATTAAAGTTGAGGGAAAAAAGGTTTATTAATGTACTGATTGCACAACAAGAATTCCGGTCTCGCTACAGTTCTAAAATTGACAACATGCCTCCTGCTAAGAATTTTCAAACAAATAAGACTCAGTAGTTTCCTGTACAGTCTCACTAGACCACTGTAAAATCTCAAGAATACTTTGTGAAGAAGTACTTGAGACACTGAGTGAAAGTTGTGCTCATTCTTACAGGTAGATGTAAGTTCAAATGGGCACAAAATTATTGTATGTACAATGAACTCGCCTTTGACCTTTTGAGTCTCGACACAAAAACACTGGATTATGCTGGTTTTCAGTCATCCGAGTGAAGTGTTGATGCTAAGTCATTGATCTCTGAACACTTAACTTACACAGCTAACAGCAATGTGGTACTGTTGCATAGCAACAGCTAGTGGTCACAAAAAACCAGGTTGTGAATATCAAGACAAAAGATAGCACTTACCTCTCAGAAAACATGCATATGTACACAAATATTTTGACAAAAGAAAACACTTGCCTCTCAGAAAACATGTGACTGTACTGTTGTAAACCATTCAATGACAAGTAATTATTGCATGGTAGTTATCACCCACTAAAGTGAAAGAATAAAAGCAACAAATCAATAATACAACACTCATTTGATCATTGATCACTGCACAAGAATTATCTCACAACTGAAAATCAACTCAATGCATAAAAACCAAGAATGGCATCTGTCAGTGACAACTGTATCCTGTGTAAAGAACCTGTTAGAGAAAGACATCAAGGCATTCAGTGTGATGGTTGTCTGAAGGGGAATCATAGGAATTGTAACACCGGTAAGTGGCAACAAACCTTGCTTTCATTGTATTTATCCAAAATCCTGCAACAACATTAAGTTTTGTTTTGTACAGGGTACCTATCAGGCTGTAGCTTACAGTTTAATTCTTCTACAGGCACAGTGTATTTTGCAACAAGAGTAATGTGCTGCCATACGGATAGGTGGCGATATCATTTGGTTTTGTTGGTCCTGTCGTCTGGAATGTCCCATCGCCAAAAGTACCAGAGTCTTAACAGTCTGAAGAATTCAACCTTCCTGTGGGTGATGAATTGCCCAATGTGCAATATTGCAAGGCTTTGAGACCAGGGTGTGGAGGAACTGCATCCCAAAAAAACAGAATGTCAGGGGATTAAGAGATACAGGGGTAACAGTAAACAAAGAGAGGGGTTGAATTGGCTGAGATCGAAAAGCTTTTCAATCTGTAATTATAAGTTACAAGAGGTTCACTGCACTGAAACCACAAAGCATACATGGTCTGCAAACGTGAAAAAATGAGAGGGATCTTGAACAAACAATTACCAATTTGGAAGAAGAATTTTATAAAAGTAACCTAATTTATACACAACATTCCTACATGTATCTTGAGAAATAACTCACTGAACAGAAGATTGAACTTGAGAAAATAATTGAGTCTCTTAATTTAAAAACTAGGTGATTTAATGAGGAGGGTAGCAAATATTTTTTAATTATTGGGAAACTACATAGACAGGGCACCATAAACCAGACTAAAATAAATGACAATTTTGTCACTTCAGACAAAAAGATCATTGTTGAATGTGTATCTTTCTACAACGCTCATTATACAACCTTATGGAGGCTTTGTTATGCTCAAGGAACACACCATCAAGGGGAAAATGTTTCAGCATCACTCAAAGCTAAAAATCTCCATTGTCAGTGGATGAAAATGGTTTAAAATGCTAACAGTTGTCAGTTATTACAAGCCCTAGATGTGTTGCTTGATCAAAGTGCAATACTTGCTTTAGAAACAGCAAAATATTGGAAGGAATTGGTGAGTCCTTTGCTAATTTGGATGTTACCAGTGCATTGCAGAAACTGTTTCAGTCGTTTTCAATTTGTCCTAGTTAGGTACTCACTTTGTATTTTGACTTTAAACTTTGAGACATGGTTGATCACATACAGCCCATTCATCCGACATGTTTTGTTTTCTGTTTGGAGACATGTGTCCAAACCAATTTCAGATGAAAGTGTAAATTAGAATTAACAGCGGGTTTATAGAAATGACAAAATGTAAGAAAACAAAGAACATTGCAAATGTTTCTTCAACATTTCTCATAGAAATTGGAGAAACAGGACAAGTAAAAAACATCTTGTTGAAGCTAGAAAGACTGATAATCAATTTTGACATTAATGTCCGTATAAAAGACAAACAAAGAGTTCAAACCTGCTCACAGTTTAGGTCAGTCAACAATTATTCTGAACGCAGAGCTCACATAACAAGCCGTCGTTTCACCCAAAATCATTGCTTTGCTAAGCAGATACAAATCCTTAGGTACCTTGGTTGTGTTTCACTGTTACTCTGTGTTACTTCCCATGTCTACTAAGGAAGCTTTAATTTCAGTTAAGAATTTTTAGCAACAAAACATCCTCCATTTACACAGCAATGTCCAAAGACAGTGCCTCATTAAAACCTTTCTTTTCTCTCGCAGATCCATACGTTATGAAATAGCAAAGCCAGCCAATCCATTTTGCTGCTCTTAACATTTAAATGCTGATTCTCACTGGTTCAAACAAAAAAATAGAAACTGAGAAGTAATCCAGGTAAGGTCATACCTGAAGTGGTGGAACTCACAGGAATCACTTCCAGCCACTTGCTGTGTGCATCGACAACTACCAAGAACATAGAGTTCTGGAATGGGCCGGCATAGTCAATATGTATGTGCCGCCATGGTGTAGTGGCCCACTCCCACGGATGCAGTGGTGCTTTAGGAGGCATCCTCTGATTGAGCTGACACCCATTGCAAGCTTAAGCTAACTCTTCCAGTTCGCCACTGATATTAGGCCACCAGATGTAGCTCCTCGCAAGTGTTTTCATTTTCACTACACCCAGATGCCCGTCATGGAGCTCTTCCAACACTCTGCCTTGAAGCTTCTTGGGGATTACCACTCTTATTCCCCATAAAATGCAACCTTGTTGAACTGTCAGTTCATTGTGCTGCTCGTAGTATGGCTTGTCTCCATCTACGCAAGTAGACCATCCTTTCACAATGGACTCATACACCCTTGACAGGACTGGATCATGATGTGGCCACTTCCATCTTCTCCCTCTCTTTCTGTTGAAGAGGGAGCTGAGACAGTTCATCTGCATTGCAGTGCTTGGTGATACTCTTGTATTCTGTGTTGTAGTCGAAACCAGTCAGGAACAAAGCATAGCACTGGAGTCATGCAGCAGTGATGGCGGGAACTCCCTTCTGTGCGTGGAATATGGAAGTGAGTGGTTTGTGGTCTGTGACAAGCGTAAACCACCTCCCATAGAGGTACACATGGAACCGTTTCACTCCCTACACAATTAATAAATAAATGCTTCCTTGCCAATCTGAGCATACCTATGCTCTGTCTTGGTCAACGATCAGGATGCAAAAGCTACATCTTTCACTGCCATCAGGAATGACGTGTGAGAGAACAGCACCAATGCTGGTCAGTGAAGCTTCACATGCAAGCTTAACTTGTAATGCTGGATCATAATGGGTTAACACCTGCTTGAATGTAATCATGCACTTAGCCTCTGTAAAGGCTTGCTTGCACTGTTAAGACCACTGCCATACAGTACGCTGTTTTGCTCTAACAACTGGTGAAGTGGGTGGAGAACTGTGGATACATTAGGCAGGAAACAATTATTGTAATCATTAACAGGCCCTGAGAAGGAGCAAAGCTGTGACACATTCTCAGGTCTAGGTGCAAAAAACACTGCCTCAATCTTCTCCTGCGTTTTGTGAAGACCTTCTCTGTCGATCATGTGTCCAGAGAACTGAACTCTGTCCTTGAAGAACTCACATTTCTCCTTGTTGGCCTTCAGCCCTGCATCTTGCAGTCACTTAAGCACGTTCTCTAGATTCTCCAAATGCTCTTGATTGGATTTGCCCATGACAATCATATCATCGGGTGCCAGGTATTCCTGTAATACCTGGTCTATGGCACGTTGCCAAATCAATGTACTCGATGTAATGCCAAAAACCAACTGATTGTATTGAAAAAGGCCCTTGTGTGTATTGATCATGTGGTACTTCTTAGACTCTTCTGTTACTTCCATTTGATGATAAGCTTGGTATGAATCAAGCTTGCTAAAATGCTTTCCCCCCTCCAGCCAAATTAGCAAAAATATCCTCTATGTGTGGTCAAGGATACTGTTCTGCAAGAAGTACTGGATTGACTAAGACTTTGAAGTCACCGCACACACGCACTGCACCATTCTGCTTTACTACAGGAACAATCGGGGTTGCCCATTCACTGTATTCTACTTTAGAAAGAATACTGTCCTTTTCTAGACGTGTCAACTCTGCTTCCACTTTGGGACACAGTGCATATGGGACTTGGCATGGTGTATGAAAGCTAGGCTGGTAGTTCTCCACAACCTTTAAATCAGCCTTCTGGCCTTCAGTGCCTACATCCTCAGAAAATACAGACTCGTACTTCTGTAACAACTGATCCACTTTGTGTTGTATTGCTTTCTTTTGGCATCTGGCTAAGCTTAAAGGTTTTGATTTCACCCCAGTCCAACTGAATTTGGGAAAACCAGTCATGCCCAAACAATGCTTGACCTCGTGTCTCAACCGCTGGTAGGGTTACAGTACTGTGCAAAAGTAACGAGAGTGAATTTTGACAAAATTCGTGCTTTGTTCTCATCGAAATTCCTCGAAAATTCAGCGAATTTTCACTGGAAATTTCGCACATTTGACATTTGAAATTTCGCGGAAGTCGGCGAAAATTCGTAAGATTGCGCGAAATTTCGTCAAGGACATAAAAAAATCAAAGAAGCGAAATATCAACGAAAATTCGCGCTATAAACTGAACGAAATATCAGCGAAATTTCACAAAACCGATACACTTGCAGTGTTTTGGGGACAAAGCGAAACCGACCTACGTGTTCTGAAACAAAATATACTGAAGTACTCGGTCCTGCGGCGCGTAAAATTTTCATTCCTCGGAAAACAAAAACACGGAGAAAGGCAATTAATAAAAACAACACACTGTATTCAATCAGCCAGCGATCCATGTAACCCACATTCCCACGTGTATGTTCGTGAGAATGCTTTGCAGTATGTTTATAAACTCAATCTAATGCCTACAATGAAAAGGTTAAGAATCTGCCTCAGTTTGTAAACAACCTGAATGGATTGTTATCACAGATTTTCCACAGCTCTGCCAAGTGGCGAATTATCACTGACATTTCATGTGAAAATTTACTCCACCAAACGAAATGTTCCCTGAAATTTCGCTCTCCCAAACGAAATGGTGTGCGAAATTTCGCTTTCTTAAACGAAATTTTGTGCGAAATTTCGCTGTCTGTGAAACAAAATGCCATGGGATGCAAAACTTTGCACATCTGCACAAAATTTTGATGACATGGGAACAATAAGTGCATGGGAATATCGCCGAAAATTTGCTTCCTTCGAAATATCGCACAATTTCGGCAAATTTTGTCGAAATTCTCTCTCATTACTTTTGCACAGTACTGTAGCTCCTTTTCTTGGCGTTTAAGCTTAACATTACACTTCATCTCTCCGTTAAGTGTGACTTTCTGCCCAGTGTAAGTTTTAAGTGTGACATGGCTTTTTGTCAATTTCACATGACCAAAATGTTCCTTATACTGCTTGTATGGGAGTACGGCCACTGCCAACCCTGTGTCTACAGTAGTTCATCTTGATCACCCTTCCCTGTACCTGCCAGCTGACCCTTATCACATGATCCTTGTCACCCACATCATTAACCTCCAGGGATCCACTGTCTCTGTCATCACCACCCACACACCGGGTAATTTACTGGGGGTCAGGAACCTTGTGTCTCCCTTTTCTTGGATTTACAGGCCCTTTGAATATGACCGGTCTTGTCACAGTAGTGACATTTGTCTTTTTTGTACGGACAACTCTTGTGATCATGATTGCCCAAACAGCAGTAACAACTCTGACCACCACACTCTTTAGGGGATGGGGAACCCTTTTTCTGTGAAGGCGTAACTTCCCTCTTACGTTTAAGCTTCTTGTTTGGCTTTGACTTTGATAACAAGTCAACTGGGTTTGACTCTTTACCCCCCTGGAGAGCTTCAACATCCTTGTAAGATTGCTCAATGACGATGCATTTTGCTACAGCAATGTCAAATGTGATCAGTTCCTCAAGTTTAAGTTTCAAAAGCTCTGACATCATTCTCTTACCTCGAATACCCGAAACCAATCTCTGAGCCTTTCCCATCGCATTGCTTCATTAAACGTGCAATCAGTAGCTAGATGTTTCAACAGCAACATACTGACTCACCGCATTTAGTGCTTGGATGTCAAACTCGTACCTGGCAACTAAAGCAGATCTCTGGGGCTTCAATTGCTTTTGGAGATGCTCAACAATTGTGTCGTATGTGAGAGAATCTTCTCTGAACAACATTGGGGCCACCAAATATTGTGTCAGCTGGTACATTTCAGTAGGTAGATTAGTTAACTGGATGGCTTTCTTCTGTTTTGAGTCAGTCACTCCATTGGCCACGAAGTCTAGCTGTTCTGCATAAGCTTCGAAGTCAGTTCCCACTACGAACTTCTGAACTTTTCCGATGTTTTGAACCGGATTTTACGCCTCATCTCCCATCTTGACACGTTGTGGGGATCTGGTTTAAGATGCCTTTCACTTTTGCCGTAAAAATCCCTTAAGATGCCATTCCTTGTCGCCAAAATTGTCATGTAGTGACAAGAGTGATGGCCTTTATGTGATGGCCTCTCCTTTAAAACGATGAGTATTAAAGCTACATGAGCTTGTGGGGTCATTTGCAATTAACTAATCATTAAGTAAACTAACTAGGAGTACAAATAGAAAAAAACATTGAACTTAAGTTAGCGGTGCTAACAGATATGAATATGAACATTAATTTAAGTACAGAAAAAATCATTTTTTCTAAAATTACAAGTGGATACCGATGTTATCTTGAAGCTAAATTCATTGAAATTAGCTAGAGATTTAAGCTTTAGCCTGAGGTCACGATACGGAATGTTTTCTGTCAGGGTACTGCAGTTTTTGGTCACTGCATTCCACAGGACTGAGCCTCTGAATGCAACAGAGTCTTTCATGTAACACGTGTTGAAACGTGGAACAATTAAAGAAGTGCAAATCAGAGTTGAATAATTTTGTGGCCCTATTCTTGAAAATCAGATCAATTAATGTGAAAAGTAACCTATCATGGAGAGCTTTATGAATACAAATGGCTGATTTATAATAAATAGACAGAGTCTGCCACTGGGCAAAACCGTTGTGTCGTCTGCAAACATATAGACAGATTGGGAAGACGCAAGGGACAGAAGATTGTTCATGAAAAAAGTGAAAAGTGCCGGCCCCAAAACGGACCCTTGAGGAATCTCAAAAGAGATCGGTATCATCTCTGAAGCCGATACATTAACAGCTGTGAATTGCTGTCTTTCATTTAAGTAACTTTTAATCCAGTCCAGGAGTGGTCCTGATATGCCAAAGTCCCTTTCCAACTTCATTTTGAGGATGGTGCGTGCCTGTCCATGCCTTTTTGAAATCTGTGAAGGTAACCGCTACCACTAAGCCTGTGTTCACAGCTTCTCTCCACATTTTGGTGAGTTGTGTTAGTAATAGTTCAGTTGAAAATCCTGGGTATGCCCATTGTTTGTCCGTGACTAGATTATTAGCTTTATATACATGGCAAACAATATTATTGTGTCGTTGACTACTGATTCTAGGATCTTACTTGGGACACTTAGCAATGATATCGGTCTATAATTGCAGCAATTGGTTTCATCATCCTTTTTATATACTGGAGTAAGCCTTGCAGTTTTCCAGCTAGTGAACACCCTGCTGGTAATAATTAATGGAGAGTCAGAATAGGCTAAGGAGTGACAGGACAATTGCATCGCCTGCCAGCTTGAAAAGGTTTGGAGGTATATTATCAGGACCTGTGGATTTCCTTGTTTTTAGCACCTTTATTTTGTCTGCTACTAAGGACTTTGAAACATGGACATCTGTGAGTTGAGGAATATCTGTCTCACCCTTGTCTGCACAAGTTTTCCTGTGTCCACAGCTTGTAGGTGGGGTTAAGACAGTTTTTGGATAGCTTTAAGCCAATTGTAGCAAAGTAAGAGTTCATCAGGTTTGCTTTTTCCGAGCCCGATATTTTTGCGAACGTTAGGGTTGGTAGCCCTTTTAAAAGATTCCAGTATGTGCTCTAGGACTTGACTTCATTAAAAATGGTGGAAAAATAAGATAATTTAGCTTTTCTTAAATCAGACGTAACTTCATTCCTGACTCATTTGTAATTAGACTACTGCTCTGGGCATTTTCGAAATTGCCGCCTTAACCATTTATACCGTCGGTTCATTTGTGACGAATTTCGCATGTTATCCATGGGGAGGAGAAGCTTCTTGCCTTTATCTCCCTCCACGAAGCATGTTCATTGGAGATGTCGTCAAATAGTCATTCCCAAACCCGTAGCTGGTTGTCAGGCTCTTTGAAGATGGATGAGATGTGAAATGGAGTACATTCAAGATCATGTTTGAATTTCTCTACGTCCGTTCTTTTGTAGTTCCTTGTTTTAATAAATTTTGGCAGTGGTCTTTTGTGTTTGAGCTGATTGGTTGCGTAAATTAACCCCAGTGGGAATACTCCAGAAGAGCTGATGAGATGCTTTGTTGTGGTGACAAAGAGATCAAGCAAAGTGCATGATGAAATTGTTGATCTTGTGGCCTCCTGAATCAACGATTAATGATTTAATGATGAGGATTTATATGGCGCTTTTATCCAAAGGGCTCAAAGCGCTTTACAACACTTTTTGGGGGACTTTTCCAGACTGCTTTTTAGGCGCAAATTGCAGCCACGCAGGTTACAATCTTATTTAATGAATGAATAGTAGGATCAACACAGGTGCCCCAGAACAGAATAAAATATAGACCAACACACCGGGAACTATGTCCCCTACTCTTTCTGATCAGTGTGTGGGTTCTTTAACATCCCACACCAGTACTGTGAGACGGGACCTCCGGTTTTATCCTCCTTATCCGAGAAGACTAGAAAGTCTAACCATTTGCAGATGTCATTACAAAGGAAGCATTTTCTCCTCCATTATTTAAAGACCCCGAGTGTTGGTCCGGCCTGGGCTTGAACCCCCGACCTCCCGCACAGCAGTCCGGTGCTCTACCACTGAGCCAACCGGTCGACGAATCATGGTCGGATACCGTCACACTGTCAGAAACTGTGAGATACCGGTTGATGAATCATGTTATGCATATTAAACCTTTCAAAGATAGAACTCAGTTTGATTGTGTTTCGGTGCAGTATGTTATCTGGATTGCCTTGAAAAGAAAAGTCACAGTTAAAGTTACAGAGCCGAAAAAATATTTTCAGATCTCAATCATGCTTTTTTGAGTGGCATGTTGATGTGTTCAAAAAAAAGCTTCTCGTCAGGTGGTCTGTAAATGACAGAGAATAGGGCCAGGGTGCTAGAGGTTTTGACTTGTAGCCAGATCTCTTCAAAATTGCAACTCTGGAGCTGAAATACAAATGGAATTCCACTTTTTATTGCTAAGAGTTTTAGAATAACAAAGACCACTGCTAGCATCATGTTTAAAAAACATTTTAATTTTTGGCAGCCCTGAGATAGTTTCGGAGCTGTTAATGTTCGGATTTTGACAACATAGACAGCAAAATGACCACTTTTACATGTATTTACTGCAGCAAAAGTTTATGAACTTCTCCACACAAAATGTAAAGAGAATTGAACAGCAAGTGTCACAATTCTGTAAATATGTTCATTAGATACATTGGCCCTAAGTTATGGAATCCACTGCCTAAATATACAAGGGACCTTTTACATTATTTGTATTTAAGCAGCGTATTGGAAAGCTCCACTTAAATTCCTTGCTGGCTGATGCTCATTGCTCGAATTGCATTATACATGCATATAGTACATAATAGACACAGTATTTTATTAAGCTTAGAATTATAGCTTTATAGCTTTAAGTCACACCCTTATTTAATGATCATGCACATGTGAATAATCTTACACCCTGGTCTCTATGTAATGATTGTACACATGTAAATAGTTTTAACAATTTTTAATTGTTATAATAATATTTACTTTAATTTTTAGTGTCCCCATTTAGTGGTTTTTTTCACTGCTATTTTAGTTTGACACTTAAAGGTATTCATTAATTCATTCATTTATGGGCCAGTCTGTTCAAAACAAACTGAACTAGACTGCATGACACCACTACTTTTTTGTTAAACTGAAAATCAGCAGAAAATTGACATGCAAATTGTTATTTTATGACCAACTAGGCACTTAATGCACCTTTATGGAACCAATTATTTCATATCCAGCATGCCCTTGCCCAAAGAATATGGGTTTCACTGCTATCATCTCTTTCTAAGTAGTCAATCATCACTACTCTCAACAAGAGCTTACACAATTTCCTTTTAACTAATCCAGTGTTGCTCAGTGTTGCTTAGTCTAAAAATTTTAATCTGGCATATTTCTACATGACTTTATTGTAAGTGTTTGCCCCCATCTCACTCAAAGAGATAAACATTTTACCTCAGTCCTTATGTCCCAAGTCACACAAGTCCTTGTTATGTATTCTAAACGTATCAATAGCAGATCTCTTTGTGCAAGTATTTGGCTTCCTGAGGCCTTATCACAACTTGCTATTAATTTAACTTCATTATTAAGAACTTCCACATTTTTATCTTAATTTTGCAATTTGCATTTTCAGTAATATTGTTTTGTCATGGTAAGAAAATGAGTATTCTTGTGTGGACTAACAGTTTATTGTGGATGTGGCAAAGGGAGACCATTAACTCTGTAAAGAGCTCTATTTTGCTAAAACCTGCCACTTGTCTTCTGATGAGTTTATTTTGCATTGTAGTAGGTTTTAAGACGTTTTAATTTTTGAGAATGAAAATACCGGTAAATGGGAATCCAATAATCATGTGCTCTTTTGATAGTCTTGTGATTCATGTACAAAATTTCCTTACATAGACCATTAGTTTGAAAGTTGAAAGTTTTTTTGATATCATTTATTTTACAGGCAAATAATTATTCAAAAGTGAAAATATTTTTCTGTCCTGTATATTTTGGAACATAATTTTGGGATAAGTACTCTTGCTTAATAGTCAATTGTGGTATTTATATTTTAACATTAGGAGCGAAAGACACAAGCTCAAGAATATAAAGAGAGAGGCAATGATTATTTTAAAACATCAGGTAAGTTTAATCATGTGGTTATATCTAGACAAAATCACAAATAAATCTTCCACCATCATATCAGTCTCTTTTTTCTTTCTACCACAAGGTCATTTTAGGACATCACTGGAAAAGCATGTACTGAGCAGTTATTTCAATGTTGAGATGTTGCATCGCTGGTCTGTGATGGCATTCAGGCAGTCATTTCTTTGGAATTTGCTGTTGTTGTTGCTTTTTTTTTTGGGGGGGGGGATGCTCTTAGCTTGAGTGCTTGTATGTCAAAGTTGCAAATAGTACAATTCTCCAGACCAGAATCTTTGAGGGACTTCTTGCCACTAATATTTGAATTAATTACACTGATATTAGAGTGCTTTCAGAATGGTAATCAATGGTAAATCATTTAGCTGTACTGGTATGGATTATTTTAAAAGTGCTGACAATAAGCTTAATAGACCTTTTTTTCGAATTGCTGGGATTAGCACTGAAACAATCCCTGCATTCTAAGCTTGCTTTGTCTTAAGATCCTTTCAAACAGTACAGTTCATTCAGATTTTAGTGCATTCAGTAACCCACAATAACAGATTGCTAACTGCAGTAAGACCTGAACTACTGTGAAGGGCTGAGATATTTTCTGGAGCCAAGCCATAAAGGGGTATGGAGGATTGTACAGGGCAACATTTATGTACTGGCTAAAATGAACTTCATCTCCCTTGGAATTTTAAGTGACCTTCCTTTGTGGGAGGTATGGATATTTTCTGGAACTGCATAATTAACATACTTTACTTAAGCATGAAATCTTGTGCAAAAGTTTTGGTCTAGAGGTGCAGCATACATGTACAATGTGTACTGTATCAGGTGCATCTTACATGTACAGTGTGTACTGTATCAGAGGTGCAGCTTACATGTACAGTGTGTACTGTATCAGAGGTGCAGCTTACATGTACAATGTGTACTGTATCAGAGGTGCAGATTACAGTCATGTACAATGTGTACTGTATCAGAGGTGCAGCTTACATGTACTATGTGTACTGTATCAGAGGTGCAGCTTACATGTACAATGTGTACTGTATCGGGTGCATCTTACATGTACAGTGTGTACTGTTATAACCACAAAACGAGAATGCTACTGGACTATCCAAGACCTATACAAGACTAGAAAACAAACAAAAACTCAACATGGCCGCTCCTCAAAGTTAGGGGTGTTCCCCTCAAACAGTCAGGGGCCCATGTGCCCGTGATCTGGTCAGTGATATTACAACATCAGAAGTATCAGAGGTGTAGCTTACATGTACAGTGTGTACTGTATCAGAGGTGCAGATTACATGTATAGTGTGTACTGTATGTTTTGTCATTTTTTGGTAAGGAGGAGGTGGCGTGGAGGGGGGGGGGGATAATGATTTAGTGTTACTGAAGCTAAATTGCAGTTAACTCCAGTTAGCAATTTGTTGTCCTTATTTCTCTACTTCCTTGCATTTTTATAACATAATATTTTAAGGTGTGGAAAATTATTAATTTGTAACCATTGTAAGAAGAGATACTTAAGTTCATGTTTTTATTCTTTTATTAGAATATCCAGAAGCTATGGAATTTTATGCAAATGCAATAAAGATTTGTCCTGATGATTTTGCAAAGGAAAAATCTGTATATCATGCCAACAGGGCAGCTTGTCTTGTTAAACTGGTATGCTATTGTTTTTCTAAACCTAAAGAACTGTCCTATTACTCTGATAATATGCCTGTTTGTCCAACCACTGACCAACGTCAGTTGCAGCAACATTCTTAATTCATTAACAAGTGGGTTTTTCATGGGTTTCTCATAGCACTTTAATTTACACTTCAGAGTTAATTCTCTGTTCCACCACTTGGACGTGTTTATAGTGCTACGCGGCACAACATATATATGTACCCTTACTTTGTCTTCGCCACGATTCACCACCTTAATTTTCCCCGACTTTTTCTGCCCTGTAGCTTAGTCGGCAGAGCAACGGTAGATCTAATCCGGAGGTTGTGGGTTCGATTCCCACCGAGGTCATAAGAATTTTTTCTTTGCCGTAGATAAAATATGAAACGTTTAACAACTCTCTCTTGTAAAACTGTAAATTTAAAACTGTTATTGAATTAGATCAGAGGAATCAGAAAACAGTTTGGGTTTACGGTTTGTTTCATTTTGTAAGTCTTAATAAAAAAATGCCAGAGGTGCCCTGAAGAATAAATTTGAAACCACGTGGTCGACGGGACCTCGAGTGTCACTGCAGTATGTTATGCTCTTCTATCAGAGGGTATTACGGCCGTGTACATGTGTGCATGTGTTTGTGACTAAATATTTTACCTTATTTGAAATTAACAGATAGATTGATATAAGCTTAAGACTTCCTTCAGCTTTCTTCCATCTGCAGAGTTTCCCTTGTGTCAACCGGCTTTCCTTCTTCCCAAGTTTAGTGCGGGGAATTGTTTACTCCGCGATTAATGGCCACGCCAAACCTACAGCACGACTTTTTAAGGATTTACCGAAAGGATTCCACCCACATAATCTTTTGCTTAACACTTGGCCTGATGTCAAAGGCAAAGGCTGACCTAAATTCGCCATCCATTTTCTTCGCCAACTGAGTGCGAAACGTGATGACAATTCAAATGATAGCATCTAGAAAAATATTAAGGTTATACCCTGGTCACATGGAGGTTTTTCTTAGTTTTTCCAGCGATGAAACGAAAACAGGCCGCAAAGAGGTGATGCCCTCCACATCTCAGCCCCGTGGCCAAGGGCTTGTAAGATCAAAAGTTCTTTACAAATTGATTTCAGTGATTTTAAAACTAACAAGAAGCTACAACTAGAAACTGAAAAAAAAGCTCTTAGCTTGTCCAGCCAGTTTCTTGTAAAAACGCAGCTCAGTGTGAGCTGTCGAAATCATCTGAACTAATAAGTAATCATGATAGCCGATCGCAGAATCCGTTTAATTTCATTCACAATTTTTCGTGCCCAAACCCAAATGAACTGACACATCGAGTATGAATTAACGGTCGTGATTTACACGGTATATGTATATGTTCTCTCTATTGATTGGAGATAATTGTTACATTTTAGTTTTTGACTTGCTAACAAATAGAATCAAACTGTAAAAATCAAAGCAATTCCCAGGTAAATTTGAGGCTGGTAAACAATGCTTTCATTGACAACTTACTTAGACAACGTTTTCAGTAAAAACAACTACAACCGCGACTTCGTTAGACGCAACACCTACCGTGCAGAACCTAACGTTACGAACGCGACACCTATCACCACAGCTACGATACCTTACATCAAAGGCACATCTGAAACCATTGCACACATCCTACAGCCCTACAACATCCATGTTGCTCACAAACCCATCACCACTTTACGGTAACTACTGACGAACGTTAAGGACAAAGACGAACCAAAGAACAGACAAGGAGCAGTTTACAAGATCAAATGCTGCGACTGCCAGGCCACCTATATCGGTGAGACCGGCAGAAACTTGAACGTAAGACTGACTGAACACAAACGAGCGACGAGAAATAGTGACCTCAACAATAACATTGCTCAACACCATTTACAGACAAACCACAGAATCGACTGGGACTCTGCCGAATGTGTTACATACAGTACTAATTACTACCAACGGATCGTACTGGAAAGCTGGTTTACTAACTTAGAACAGACACCACTAAACCGTTGCTTACAACTTCCCACACCTTACAAATGACTTGTCGACGACATAAACAACGGACAAACAACAGACTGACCGACAACGACACGCGTACAGACATTAGTTTAACAAAAGACGGATCGAAACGCACCAATCACTGTTCACAACAGACAAACAACAGACCGACTAATTTTACTAACAATACACGTACACACATTATACTAACAAAAGACGGATCGAAACGCACCAGTCACTGTGTACAGTCTTCACAGCCAATGACAACTAGGCTTAACTGACAGTCGACCAATAACATCACGACTTCGTTGACCAATCACATCAACGACCAGAGTACTTATACCATCCACTGACGTTACACAAATCACTTGACTCTGATGATGACTTCCGCTCAGGTTGTCGAAACGTCAGTCAATGTCACCACAAACAGTCCTTCTCAGGACTACACTCACCCGCACGATCGATCGTACTTCACTTAATTATGGAATGCTTTCATTGTAAGCTGTGTACGTCTCGACTTTGTTTTGTGACGTATATTTATTTATTCCCGTCCAAAGTTCCTGGTAATATTACTGCTGCAAAGCATCAATATTTTTCAAGACTACTGAACAGAATTTCTAAGTACGATTTTAAATGGATCGGATCGGATCGGACGACCAGTCGCTACTTCAAATTATTTTAAAAAGCATAGAAGAATGATAATTATACGTGGCCAGCGTTGACCTTAAGCCATTAATTTTAACATTAAGAAAGAGTTTGGAAACATTGCCAATGCATTGCACAACATTGACAAATCATTCTGAAACATTTGAATCAATTGCCTGTGTTTGGTGGTAAACGTTTTAATGTGTTACGAATCATTGTCGATTGTTGCAATGCATTGTAACGCGTTCAAAATGGGTTGAAATGCATTTCAACGCTATTTTCATTAAGCCTGGTTTTCCCAAATAGGGTCACCACTTTAATTTACACTTCAGAGTTAATTCTCTGTTCCACCACTTGTACAAGTTTGTATAGGTAATCACATGGTTTCAAGTGTAATTTGGAATAAATAAGGAGCAACAAAATTTGTGGTCTTTGAAAAAATGTACTAGTGCTTATTTATCCCAAATTGCACGAGAAAAATCATGTGATTACTTATTAATAACACACTTGAAAAAGTAGACTACTTAAAGCCTGGTACCATACATTGACTACTGGGGTACACAGAAGGCATTGCCCTCAATCTTCCGAAACTTGGAAAAGCTTCGAAAATATCTGGTAATCTTCAGGTGATCTTCTGAGATCTCTTGTCATGTTGGGCCATTTCACTGCTTTTATTTCTGAACTGTACTTACAACAACATCACAACATGACCATATGGTGGCTTCTTCTCTCTCGCATGTGTCCTCGGGAATCCTTCGAGTCCAGATTTCATGGAGCAAGTTTCTCTATGACACTCCCCAGCCAAGGTTTTTGTAGTCTATCAACTAATACGAAAACTTACAATGTACAGTACTTTCTGTCGGGTTTCACTGATCAGTCTGCCATGACATTGGATGATTCCATTTTCATCTATCCTTAGTCCCAGTTGATTCTTCATATTGTTTCTTGTGTTATCTTTGATTGCATTCAACTGTGATGCGAAACTGCTCTTTTGGATATGACTTTCCCACATGATCTTGGCTTGGCTAGTTTCTTCTGCTGTGAGGTGCTCTCTAGTTGACCTCTTCTGAAGTTTTCGAATGAATCATAACGCCCAGGCAGTCACTCGGGGAAGTCTAGTCAAGGATGAAAAATTTTCATTCAGCTCAAAGGGGGCAATGGGCTCCTCAGAGGGCTCTTTCTTGCAATCTATTTCAGTTAGGGCTGAGGTCTCATTCATGATCTGTGGGCTAGTGGAATGTTTAGCCCTTTGTTCCAATGTGCTGTCATCAATCTGCTGGAAGTCCCATGAAAGCCACTTGGTTGGATGATCGGTCAGCCAAGATGGACCATGCCACATCAAATCATTGTTGATGAGTTCTTCTGTGGATACCCCTCTAGTGGCTACGTCAGCAGGATTCTGGCTTGTAGTGACATATCTGAATTTGATGTCCTTGTGAGAGAACATCTCTTTCAGCCTGTTCTTAACAAAATAATACAGGCAATGGCTTGCGGCTTTTCATCCGATGAAGGACACACTGTGAGTATGTCCACAGTATTTGCTCTGTTACAGGCAAATGGAGTTGTTCAGTTACATAATTTAGGCATCTAGTTCCAATAAAGGTAGCTAATAGTTCCAGTCTTGGAATGCTGAGTTGCTTTGTTGGGGCTATACGTGCTTTGGAAAATACCAGGTTAATCCAATGGATCGTAAATCTTGCTGATTGACTGTAATGTTTCTCTCTTTCTGGTGACTTGATGTGACAAAGTGACTGAGCCATTGATGAAGATTGTGTCCCTGTTCATATTCCAAGTTGTTCCAAGGGCCTTCATAATGTCTCCATTTGTTCGGTCACTTTCTGGGATGTTCTTGAGAAATTCTTCAGAGTTTGAGGCCCACTCACAAAGATTCATTGATGAGGACTGGAGGAGGACTGGACTCATTTCTAAGAAATAGTGCTATGCTGGCAGTTTCTTTGGCTGTGGGAGTTGAGTCAGCTAGAGGAATGTCCTTTAGATGGTGCTCAATTGACTTCGCGTCAAAGCATGTTCTTTGCAGTGTACCAGTTATCTTGGTCACCAAGTTAACGTTTAAGTGCAGAGATGATCCATCTTTTGTTAACAACCTGAGTTTGTTAACAGGAGTTTTCAGCTCTCTGGGTTTTGATGTGCTGAATATATAGACTGTTAGTCTCAGATCCCGTGATTGGCAACTGAAGTCTTTCTGCTAGCTGTTCAGTGATGTATGTTCTTTGGCTACCTGTGTCCAGGAGCAATCTAATCGTCTCTTTTCTCGATTTTTGAAGATCTTCTACCTTGGTGGTGGCTGTACTTGCTCATCAGAAGCTAGCAAGTATTCTCTGATATGGTGGTGGTGGATAAGGGTGCAGTCACTGAATTGACAGTTTCTGTGGGATTCTTAACAGGGAACATGTTAATGTTAAGACTTCAGTGATGACGATTTCTCTGTTTGCATTAAACACAAACTTTGTTAGATTTGCAATCCTTCTGATGATGGCCCAGGTTTCAGGCATACAAAACAGTGTCCCTTGATTTTTTCTTTCCTGGCTGCCACGGTAGGGTACTTTTGACATTCATCACTCCAATGTGTACCTTCGCAATATATACAGACCTCTCTTTTTCTGACTTTCAAAGCTTTGGGCCAGTTTGTAACGGAGAGTAATGCTTCAGTAGTGGAGTTGGCTTCACTGACATGACATGTGGGCCAAATTTTTCTAATAGCATATTTACCATCATCTTTGATGGAACACTGTCGCTCAGCATTTTCTCGGTTTGCAATGTATCTCTGATCAGTTTTACAGTCCATTCTTGCCCATCTTCTTTCTGATCAGTCAAGTGAGTTATGACATCTTTGGGTAACTTAGTCATAATCAGAGAATCAAGCATCTTTGCATTGACATCCTCCCCCAGGGCCTGTAATGATCTGAGGTGTTTCTCTATAACATCATAGCTCAGGCGTAAGGCTGATGTATGGCTTGATGGGGCAGGTAAATACATGAGACTAGTATAATGAGCATTAATAATAATCTCGGTTTGTCCATAGCGCTCTTATAGTAATCTGATAGCTTCTACATAGTTAGCATGTGTCAAAGTTAATGCTGATGCTACGTCTGCGGCTTCTCCCTCCAATTTAGCTATAAGGTAATTCATTTTTAGCTCATGGATGACGTAGTTATTCCATGAGGTTTAGGTGTGGGTCTTATTGTCATCGATCACTCACTCACTTGATTCTGATGAATTTATTCATTAAACTCTCCTCCTGTCCCTCCCCTGGTAAGTGTTGCTTTTGTCTTCATATTCTTCTAGGCCCAATGTTTGCAAGTTTCAAGGGGTAGTACAAAGGCGTAGATTTTTGCTCTGCAGATACTGTTTAAGGAAAACAGCAAAACTTTTAAGTTTACAAAACATGTTTCGACAGAAACTTCTGTCATCTTCAGTTGAATAGGATACAAAGCATTGAGAGTTGAATTTATAAGTAGGAGAAAAATAAATAAAGTCAACTCCCAATGCTTTGTATCCTATTCAACTGAAGATGACAGAAGTTTCTGTCGAATCATGTTTTGTAAACTTAAAAGTTTTGTTGTTTTCTTTAAATTTCTGATTTATTTGTCAATATCAAGATACTGTTTAATGTTCATGGCGTCCATCGGTATAGACACAGAAATGAAGATGTGATGCAGATTGTTTTTCATTCGATCCTTAAGCAAAATAGACCTTTGTTGAGTTGGAAAATGGAAAGTTAATAAGATAAAGAGCACAAGCTGCCAGAATTGAACTTCGAAATCTCCAGAGCAGTGAAAATGGACTTAGAGATCTCAAAAGTGACTATTATCACTGTGCGGTAGTAATCGAGAATTCCTTGTCATATGAACGAGAAGGAATAAGGAAGAATGAAACGGCAAAAAAAAAAGGAAACAGGGTGAAGGCTTTCTAGCGAAAAAGCCTTATTCAGGCAAGCAACGCGTTTAATTTAGGAGCAACATATAATCAATTTAATTAGTGCCTAAACAGGTATGTAATGTAATGAAATGTTTTTGAAGACGCTTCACGATGCGATTCTGTTCAAGGTGAATGCTCGATCATTAATGGCCTTTGAATTCAAAACACTGATTTTGTCCAGAAAGTCTATATCCAGCTGCTATATCCTTTGGCCTAAACAATCAGGATAACTCTTATTTGTGAAAGCATATTCAACAGTCGACAAAAACACAAGCATGCCAATATTTTTCTCTGTGAGGATGTGATGTGCCAGGCTAGGATTAAATTTCACCGCCATGGTCTGCCAAGCTAATCTGTTCAGACAAAAAAATGTTCGGAAAGTCAAGTAAATTGTAGCACAAAGCATAAATAGATGGATAGAATATCTCCTTTTACAAAGCAAAAGTTGAACTTACATGCCCAAATCCCTCAAAAACATCGTGGTGTAAAGCGTGACTAATTTTCCTCGGGACTTTCACAAAATAATTTTATTGTGATGTTATCTCGCCTTCAGAATAGTCGGAAATATTATTTCAACCAAAAACGTTTATAAAACTAACTTGAAATGAGCTGTCGACCAGTAAGAAACTCTAACTTACCTGTTATAGTTCTTAACAAAGCAACCATGTTTGAATGTTACATGTATATTCGTAGTCCTAAACAAATTTATTTGCATATTTCTATTCCATCGCCGGTTCAAATTACTTATGTATGTCAAAGTTCCAGATAACAAAACGTTTTATTTGGTCGATTGTAATTAACATTAATGAATATGGCGCATGTGGATCCATAGGGATATTAAAAACTGTGTAATTTTACAGAAAATATTAGCGCGTAAATGGTTCTTTTACCAAGAGTTGTGCCTGAAAAGGATGTGACCCACAAAACACAAACAAATGTACAGGTTTCCTGCCCATAATTTTTTAGAAAATAAAGTTGTTGTAAACTCAAAGAATTGTAATGTGCCTCATCCATGAGCTGGTTCATAGAAGCCTTTGATTATTTCTCATATTGAAAAGAAATGGAATTCTCCATGACATATCCACATTTGAAGAATTTTTTATTGTCCATTTTTAGCTCATGGATGACGTAGTCATCCCATGAGGTTTTGTTGTGGGTCTGAATTTCCCTCACTCACTCAGGGGATCACTCATTCGTTCACTCACTCACTCACTCACTCACTCACTCGATTCTGATTAATTTATTCATTAAACTTTCCCCTGGTCCCTCCCCTGGTAAGTATTGCTTTTGTCTCCATAGTCTTCTTGGTCCAACGTTTGCAAATTTCAGGGTATAGTACAAACGCGGAGAATTTTTCTCTGCAGATATTGTTTACGTGTTTAATGTTCATGGTGTCAGTTTTTCATTTCGATTTTCCAACTCAACAAAGGTCTATTTTGTTTAAGGATCAGTGATTAGATAAAGTTCATAAGATGAAGAACACGAGCTGCGAGAATTGATCTTTGAAATCTTCAGAGCAGTGAAAATGAACTTTGAGATATCGCAAAAGCAACTATAAAGCTTATCACTGTGCAGTACCTGGGGCAATAGTAATCGAGAATTTTTGGCCACAATATGATGGAAGAAGGAAGAATGAAGAAAATCGGCAAAAAAAGGATACAGGAGCAAGACTTTCTAGCCAAAAAACCGAATTCTGGCAAGCAACGCATTTGATTTATGAGCAACATATGATCGATTTAAGCAGGTACGTAATGAAGTATTTTTGAAGACGCTCTTTTCATGGTGAACGCTCGATTGCAAATATGATCTTGTTTAGAAAGGCTATATCCCTTGGCTTAAATGATCAGTATAACACTTTGTCAACATTTGACCAAAATACAAGGACCACAAGCATGCAAATATTTTTCTCTGTGAGGATATAATTTGGTCTAACAAGCAGCTATAACAGCTAATCTGTTCGAACTACAAAATATTTGGAACGTCAAGTTAATTGTAGCACAAAGCATAAATAGATGGATTGAATATCTCACCTTACAAAGCAAAAGTTTTGTGCCGGACCCCAAATCGCTCAAAAACATTGTGGCTGTAAAGCGTGACTAATTTCCCTCAGGACTTTCACAAAATATTGTGGTGTTATCTCGCATTCAGAATAGTCGGAAATTTTATTACGACCAAAAACGTTTACAAAACTAACTTGAAATGAGCCGCCGACCAGTAAGAAACTTTAACTTGCCTGTTACACTTCTTAACAAAGCAATCACATTTGAATATTATTTTTATAGTCCATGCACAAATTTGCATATTTGTGCTCCATCACCAGTTCAAATTACTTACGTCTGTCAATTTCATCTGATGTAATCCCTCTGGCGCCTGTCAATCAACTGTGTAATTTTATGGAAAATATTAGTGTGTAAACGGTTCTTATACCAAGAGGTGTACCTGAAAAGGATGTGCTCCCACAAAACACAAACAAATGTACAGGTTTCTTGCACATATCTTTTTAGAAAATAAAGTTATAGTAAATTCAAAGTATTGTTACATGTATGTTCCTCATCCATGAGCTGGCTCATGGGAGCCTTTGATTTTTATTCACAGAAGATCTCCTTTAGGATGATGCTATTGAAGCCTCAATGGTAAAGCACAGACGCCAAAAACACGTCCAATCTTTCATTAGTCCATTTTTTCTTCACCTTTGAGAGGGTAAATTTTGACCATGATGTGCTTTTGACAAAATGAAACTATATCCCATTGCTTCTGTCCCGTTTTTGTAAATTATACAGTGTTGAGTCCCAGACCACTTTTGGTTGTCAACTTAAACTGTGCTAACATTGTACCAAAGTAGGTATGAACTAAAGCCTCAAACATTGAAACCGACATGGGAACTCTCTCTTTTTATTGCATTTCTTTGATGTTTTTGATGTTGGCAACTACCTAGCAAAGTTTATAATAAAATCTGTCGCAACTTCGGTTTCTGGGGAATGATCTTAAGTTTGAGTCAACCCGTTTTGGGTCTAACAAGTTGGCTTCATTTGCATTTTTCCATAACTAATATTTTTGTACTCCCACCTTGCAGTTCAAAACATTTGAGATGTACATTAAGCTAGCCTAGATTTTTTACTTACAAAAAATTGTGTTATCTTCCATAGGACCAACACAAGGAGGCAATAGAAGACTGCACAAAAGGTACAGCGTGTCTTCATTCATCATTTTATTTAGAACTGCCTGCCATAAGCCAAATAATAGCCTGATAGTCTGAGGCAACTTCCCTTTTATAGATTAAGTGCCTGTACGTTGTACTGTTTTAGCAGATAAGTGCCTATATACTGTACTGTTAAGTGCGTATACACTGCACTCTATGTCTTTGCATCACGATCTCTGCATTTGATGTTTTACAATGATGATCACCCTACATCTGGAACTTTTGAATTAATTGGTAACAGGACTGAGTGGAGTAAAAATAAAAATAAAACATTGTAACAAAAAGTTGCATAACAAATGATAAAAAATATAAAAATTGCAAGGTGGTAATGTAGAGAAAGGTACGACGAAAGATTTTAACGTAACAAAATCCTAACTCAAAGTCCTTGAATAGTTGCAACAGTGAGGCAGGCAACAGTTTCCCATACGGGGGCCTTTAAACGGCAAATACCGTAATAAAATCCCCGATATAAGCCACTGAGTCAGCCTATATGAGCAAGAATAACAAGTTCCCAAAGTGAAGCCTTTGAACGTTTTAAAAAGAAAAAAAAATCCTAACGTCACACTTGGATAAATCAATGCACCTTGCTGATTACAAATAAAAATAAAAACATTAAGTTAAGGACTTAAAAATCTACAAATGAAAAAGGTATCTGATAATGGCTAAATGCGTAAAATTTATTGACTGAACCTAATTCTATTTTTTGAGTTAAATTCTTATCGTTTATTAAGGCCGTGGGGATGGAGAGTACACAACTGGGAGCACCAAAAAGCTTCCCTTGTGAGAAACCGCCTATCAATTTGATCTTCACTTTCATTAACAACTTTTTCGATCGCAATGAATTCAAAGTCAGACATCAGGTGTTCAACCCTATTGAAATGCACGGCTAATTCGCACGTGGTCTTGTTAGTTAACATAGCCGACTTGTGATTTCGAAACCTGACCTTGAATTCATTGGATGTTGAACCTACAAACTGAACCTTACATTTCTTGCAAGTGGCCAAATAAATTACGTCCTTGGATTTGCAATCAAGGTGTTGTCTAATAGTATAATAACGATCTGTACGAGTGCTGTAAAAAATCTTATCCTCCTTAAAATAGTTCTTACATAAATCACATTTTTTGTTACAGTTAAAACGACCTGCAGCAGAATGGCCGTTGTTACTATAATTTAAGATCCCTTGGGTCTCGCTAGGAGCTCCTTGATGTTTTTAGCCTTTCTATAAGATGGAATGATCGACCCTTTGGGAAAAATCTGTGCTAGAGTGGGTGAATCATAAGTAAAATGGCTATAAGACTTAATAATTTTACTAATGTTGGGCAAATGTGGGTTAAAATTAACCACAAGGGGGAAAATAACCTTTTTCTCTCGTTCTTTAGGTGAAAGGAGATCTTCCCTGGGTGTTTGGCCTTATCAAATTGTGTTTTAACTTTAGAAGGGTGGTAACCTCGATCAATTAGATAATTCTGATATTCCTTGCTGCGTTCCTCAAACTTTTCAATTGTGGAACAGTTTCTGCGAACTCTTGTAGCGACTCCGAATGGGATGGCCCTGGTACAATGAGATGGGTGGGCACTATTGCGCAATAGATAGGCATTTTTCATTGGCGACGGAGCATTTCTCATTCAAGCTATATATATATATATATATATATATAATATATATAACAAATTAAAATGCTTCGAGCCAACAGAGATGCTTCTGCGCCAGAAGGATCCGAAGGGATTGACAGTCCAAACCTCGAGAAGTAAATTTAAAACTGGTATGAAAAACGAGGACGGACAACTTCGAGCGAAAAAAAAATACACTAAAAAATTCTAAAAAGATAAAAATATTTTATAAAAAGACGTTTTGGTCAGTGACCTCCATCAGTTGCAGTGCAAGTGAACAATAAATTACAATTTCCTTAAATAGGTTTACAGCATAACGGATGACAAAACATTACAAAGATGATTACATAACAAGGCGTGATAACACATAAAATTATTAGCAAAAAATTCACAAGTCTTTTGT